>HG993160.1:4916928-5234428 GCA_905231865.2 Boloria selene
ACAAACAAACAAACAAACAAACAAACAAACAAACAAACAAACAAACAAACAAACAAACAAACAAACAAACAAACAAACAAACAAACAAACAAACAAACAAACAAACAAACAAACAAACAAACAAACAAACAAACAAACAAACAAACAAACAAACAAACAAACAAACAAACAAACAAACAAACAAACAAACAAACAAACAAACAAACAAACAAACAAACAAACAAACAAACAAACAAACAAACAAACAAACAAACAAACAACAAACAAACAAACAAACAAACAAACAAACAACCCAACAAACAAACAAACAAACAAACAAACAAACAAACAAACAAACAAACAAACAAACAAACAAACAAACAAACAAACAAACAAACAAACAAACAAACAAACAAACAAACAAACAAACAAACAAACAAACAAACAAACAAACAAACAAACAAACAAACAAACAAACAAACAAACAAACAAACAAACAAACAAACAAACAAACAAACAAACAAACAAACAAACAAACAAACAAACAAACAAACAAACAAACAAACAAACAAACAAACAAACAAACAAACAAACAAACAAACAAACAAACAAACAAACAAACAAACAAACAAACAAACAAACAAACAAACAAACAAACAAACAAACAAACAAACAAACAAACAAACAAACAAACAAACAAACAAACAAACAAACAAACAAACAAACAAACAAACAAACAAACAAACAAACAAACAAACAAACAAACAAACAAACAAACAAACAAACAAACAAACAAACAAACAAACAAACAAACAAACAAACAAACAAACAAACAAACAAACAAACAAACAAACAAACAAACAAACAAACAAACAAACAAACAAACAAACAAACAAACAAACAAACAAACAAACAAACAAACAAACAAACAAACAAACAAACAAACAAACAAACAAACAAACAAACAAACAAACAAACAAACAAACAAACAAACAAACAAACAAACAAACAAACAAACAAACAAACAAACAAACAAACAAACAAACAAACAAACAAACAAACAAACAAACAAACAAACAAACAAACAAACAAACAAACAAACAAACAAACAAACAAACAAATATGGCGGACAGGTAACCAGAGATAATTTCATAGAGATTGCAAAGACGAATGAATGACAACGACTGAACTTAATGGTTTTTATGCAGTGAACGTAAAGTATTGGGTAGAAATAATACGACAAGTTTATTTGATAATTTTATTACTCGGATATGACCTCCTTACTAATAATAATTTTAATAATTATTTTTTTCTTTTTGTCTTAATATAAAGTCATTTTTAAAACTTTAAACTAAAAAAAGCAAATAAGCGATTAAAAGATCTCCGAGAGCGAAGTCCCTCACTCCATTTTATTACACAGTGCAATAAGATAAGAAATAATAATAATTACAAAAGCAAATAAATAATCAGTATAAGTTGGTTAAAAGCAATTAAAAATCTTCTATATCCTACAGATGACACTCCTATTTTAAAACCTAATAAAATTTGAAGAAAAATGTCGTACTTTGTAATTTACAAATATTGTTATTTTTTTAAAAGTTCAGTTTCCATTCTCGCCAAATAATTTTACATGTTACATCTCTATGATTCAAAGACAAAGTATCGTATCGAAACGTCAAAATGTTTTGTTCATATTTTATCTATAGAATTTAGTTCTGTTAAAATTTCAATTTTAGCAAAAATAATGTGTTCAAATCATAAATAAACAGCTTTTATGAGTGTAATTCATAGTGTGTGTGTTTCTAAAATAGTTATAAACGATGAAACCAAGTCTAAAATGCGGGATTTTCCGAAAATAAGTGATTTTCGTTCAAGGCAGTGTTTGTTTACCATTTAGGACAAGTAAGAAAAAATAGACTATACACATAACCCATTTAATCTTTGTTTTTTTTTATTAAAAAGTCGGTCAAGTGCGAGTCTGTTTCAACTAGTAACTAAATAGAAGTTTATAATACCATCTATTTTTTCAGCGCTGCCCAATTCTTAAAAGTCATGTCCGACAGTCAAAGTCTTCAGGAGTCGCAGAATCTCTCCATGTTCTTGGCGACTCAGAACAAAATTCGGGATACTGTGAAGGATGCGTTGGAGAAGATTAATGGTGAGTCCGTGGGATTGTATGGGAAAATAGGGGGAGAGGTAGGGGGTTCTATTTTGTGTGTGATACACAAAATTGGTTGATTCGTTTTGGATGTAAATTAGTTATAGATGTTGGGTCTAGCAAGTGAAGGTCGCAAGAGTCAATAACGTTGATGAAGTAACTATACTTGGCCTGATACGGGACTCGAACCCAGGACCTTCAAATCTGTAACTGTACATACTTATTGTAAACCATTGGCCAAATTTCTTTGGATGGTTTGTTCCAATTTATTTACCATGAAATTTACGGGAAAGTCCTTCCTGGGGGTAGAAATGAAAGTGTTTTTTTTATATTTTTAATTTTTTTTTATTCTAGGCTATGAAGACCTTCTAGCAGACGTAGTTAACATATGTGTTCATATGTATGAAACTAAAATGTACCTCACGCCCTCTGAGAAGCACATGCTGGTGAAGGTAATATTAGTTTTTTAGTCTATGATAAATTTGGATCTTTTATTATCTGTAGACATATGATATATTATCTATGGAACGTTTAAGGTTTTTATACGGAACCCTAATTTTTTCTATAACTTATAATGTCAGCTATTTTACTAAGATATTTTATTACAGCTATTTTACTATTTCAATAAGATTATCCAAAAAATATTTTTTGGAATTTTATTATATGTATAGACTATGACGGAACTTCATATTTTTAATAATTTGTTTACAGGTAATGGGTTTCGGCCTCTTCCTAATGGACTCTGACGCGTGCAATATTAATCGACTTGATCAGAAAAAGAAGATACGTCTGGACCGTATTGATCGGATTTTTAAGGTATTTCCTTTATTATTGTTTTAAACACATATAACGTAATAGAAATAGATTTTCTTTATCACGATTACCACTTGTCTTACGGTGAAAAGAGCGTGAGGAAACTATGAGTGTCTTACTTAGTTCTCCTTAATCCGGCTCTGTAGCAAAATCCGTTCTTAGCGAACGTCTACCAAGTGAGTGAGTGAGTGAGTGGGTCGGTGAGTGGGTGGGTAAGTGAGTGAGTGAGTGAGTGAGTCGGTGAATGAGTGAGTGAGTGAGTCAGTCGGTGAGTGAGTGGGTGAGTGAGTGAGTGTAACCTTTCGCTGTTATATATTATGTAGATTTAAGTAGATACGTTTTAAATTTTTCTTTCTTTTTCAGAATCTGGAGGTGGTACCATTGTTCGGTGACATGCAAATAGCGCCGTTTAATTATATAAAGAGATCGAAACACTACGACCCTAGCAAGTGAGTGGTTAAACTAGTTGTTATCACTGGCTTTGTCTGTTTTTACAATTATTATGATACTGTTGTATGTGTGTTTGTTTTTTATTAACTATTTTATGTTGAAACGGCTGGACGGATTTTGATGGGACTTTAGTACGTATAATATTTAATGATAAAGGCTCAACCTGGCTCCGCTCGGGACTGGTCGGATATGGGATATTTTGCAAATATGTATACTAGGGTGGCGCAAAAAAACGTTTTTTTTTGAGTTTTTTGAGTCTTGAGTGAAAAAAATGTTAGTTTTTGATGTTTTAAGAGCCCTCTCCAAAGGACAGCTCAAAAAAATTTAAGAGGTCGCTCCGAAATTTTTATAATTTCAAAAATCGTCAAAAATAGAATTTTCCATTTTTTTTTAATTTTACTTTAGATTTTTTCGAGCGACCTTTTACTATTTTTTTAAATTCTTTGTCTTCTTCTCCGTTCTAGATGGCCGCTCTCATCGTCTCCCAACCCTCCATCACCCCAAGCTGACCTGATGGTCCACCTCCCACAAATCAGGGAGGAGCATCAGAACTATATATCTGAACTAGCGAGATATAGTAATGAGGTGGGATTTTTTAAATTTCTTATCACTATTACTACATATTATAAAGCAAAGTCCTCCGCCTCGTCTGTCTGTCTGTTCGCGATAAACTTAAAAACTACTGCACCAATTTTCATGCTGTTTTCACCAATGGATAGAATGGTTCTCGAGGAAGGTTTCAGTGTATAATTTGTCTAGTTTTTTTATATAAATACTAGCGGGACTCGTGGCTTCGCTCGCGCTAAATCTAGGGACTCGTGTAACGTTTACGCGCGGTTGAAGTAAAATGTCTTTGGCCAAAATCGCGATTAACTTAAACCCAATCAATAAATAAATAAGCCATATTACAATCACATATTTATAGAATCTATACTAATTTTATAAAGCTGAAGAGTTTGTTTGTTTGTTTATGTGGTCGAACGCGCTAATCATGCGAAATCCGCCAACACGCACTAGGCCAGCGCGGTGGACTATGACCTGATCCCCCTCGTACTGAGGGAGGACCACCCCCAGCAGTGGGACGTTGAAAAGGGCTGATGATGATGATGACTAAAAATAATAATAATAATGGATATTTCAATTTTCCATTTGTCTAGGTAACAACAACATTCAAGGAGGCAGGGTCGGATTCAGAAAACCGTGCAGTGACGGAACTCTGTCTCCGTGGTCTCCAGCTGCTGTCCTCCTGGTGCTCGGTGCTGACCGAGCTGTGCTCCTGGAAGCTGCTGCATCCTACCGATCATGCCACCAATTCTAGATGTCCAGCTGATGCTGAGGAGTATGAGAGGGTGGGTGCTAGGGGTTGTGGGTGTTTTTTTTTGAAGTGAAACTTCTTTAGAATCGTTGTGATTTCAAACTCGATGAAACGAAAAAATAAGTCAATAATACCAGGCGCTCAGAGACGGGGAAGTTAGCCTTAGTTAGATCTCGCCCACCGCGAGTCAGTGACATTTCTAACTCTGTCTAACTCGTGGGTGTGTCCGTCGAGCCATCTCCCTCTCTCAACGAGCTTAGACGGGATTATTTAGTATACATATAAACGAGATTTAAAAATTAGTTTGCCAAAGAAGTTTTACTTCTGACATGTGTAATTTGTACACACGCACTTTTTTTTAATTCTGAATTAGTGCTTGTCTGCGTTCCACCTGATGGTAAGTGATAACGCAGTCGGAGATGGTAAGTCGCACTAATTCAGTAGCCACCTATTCACTCTGTTCAAGGGGTTATGGGTGCAGGGGATTATGGGTGCAGGGGATTATGGGTGCAGGGGGGGATATGAGAGGGTGGGTAGGGAACGTTGGACATAGATAATGTGACATAATTATAACATGTGTCCAACTTATGTTTGCAGCCATAGTTGATTTTTTTGAAAATCATTACTTAAAATTTAGGGGGGGCTTAGAAAACGTTGGACATAGATAATGTTTTTTTGTTTTTTTATGGTAAGAAGGGGGCAAACGGGCAGGAGGCTCACCTGATGGGAAGTGATCACCTCCGCCCATGGACATCTGCAAGCCAGGCTTGCAGATGCGTTGCCGGCCTTTTAGGAAAGGGAGGGAGGGAGGAGGGAGGGGAGTGGGAGGGATGGGAGAACGAAGGCGGAGGATGAAGGGAAGAGGGAGGGGGGAAGGAGAGTGGGCCTCCCGGACTCTCACTCACCGGACGAAACGCGACAGCATAGCTGCCACTTCACGCCGGTCTTCTGTGAGAGAGTGGTACTAATGAACTATACGGGGCGTGCCGGCCCATTCGGCTGCTACCCGAAGGTAACAAGCATAGCACTACCACTTAAAAAAATTATATGATATTATTCCAACTTAATATATATGTGATATTATTCCAACGTGTGTCCAACTTTGGAGCCATTTTTGAATTTTTTGGATATCATTTCTTAAAATTATGGATAGGCACTGTTTGTAAAAAGTATATAAACCTTTGAGACGACAAAATATTAGTCGGAACCTTAAATCTAAATAAATCCACAACAAAAACCGAAAAGATAGTTTCTTTTATAATGTCAGATATTCGCGTAAACCTAAGAAAGTATTGTTATTATATCCACAGGCAACACGCTACAACTACACGTCAGAAGAGAAGTTCGCCGTGATAGAAGTGGTAGCCATGATCAAGGGTCTCCAGGTCCTCATGGCTCGGATGGAGACGGTCTTCGCTGATGCTGCAAGAAGGTCAATATATGCTGAACTCCAGGACTTTGTTCAACTGCTCCTGAGGGAACCTTTAAGGAAGGCTATCAAGAATAAGAAGGATTTGATTCGGAGGTATGGATGGACCAGTTTTGGTACTAATCAGTTCATTGGTAAAGTCAAATTTGGAATAGTAGTAGTAGCCTGAATATTTTATGTGTATCTAGTCCCACTGCTGGGCGTGGGTTTTCGTTTAATACGTGGGGAATTAGGTCGGTCCACTATGCCCGATTTCATTCGACGACACGTTTGGCGCAGTTTGTAGTGACCCTACTTTCTTGCGCCAGCGGTCGCGGGTTCGAGTCCCGCTGGGAGCATTCATTTGTTAAACTCGAATGTTTGTATTCCAGTCATGGGTGTTTATTTATAATATGTATGTATGTAGTATATCAACTATCTGGTATCCGTAACACAAGCTTCCTTCGTAGCTTACCACGGAACTAGATGGCGCTGTGTGTAATAATGTCCCAACATACGTTTTTGAAAACTTGCTAGGTTCTCTCAGACATGCAGGTTTCCTCACGATGTTTTCCTTCACCATAACACAAGTGGTAATCATGTTAGAAATAATTCGCACATGACACTAAGAAGGTGCGAGACCCGGGAGTCGAACCCATTGTGTGTGTATGTTTGTCTCTCAATAAAGCTTAAACGGCTGGACCAATTTGACTGGACCTGGAGTATAACATAGGCTTCTTTTTATCTATACACTAGCGACTCGCCCTCGCTTCGCTTGGGCTTTTTCCTAGATTTAGCACAGACAAAGCCGCGGGATCCGCTAGTTATACATATTATAAACCTTCCTCTTGTATCACTCTATCTATTAAAAGAAACCGCATAAAAATCCGTTGCGTAGTTTTAAAGATTTAAGCATACATAAGGATATAGGGACAGAGAAAGCGACTTTGTTTTATACTATGTAGTGATATAATAAAATTCTAATGGAGTCGAAATTGTACATTTATTAGGGAGGCCCACCCCCAGCAGTGGGACGTTTAAAAGGGCTGATGATGATGATGATGATGATGATGATGATGACTAACTTGGGGTTTTATTTCAGTATAATAGTGTCAGTGAGGGAAACTTGTGGGGACTGGGCTCGTGGGTGTGAGCCTCAACAGGACCCAGCTTTACGTGGGAAGAAGGATGCCGAAGCTAGTTTCACCATCAAGGTGCCTCGTCGTAATGTGGGTGAGTGCGGGTTCAGTGCTCGGTGGAAGCTTTAAATGTACTTACTGTAGGTGACTTATAAAAAAAATATTAAAAGTGCGTGTGTACAAAGTACACATGTCAGAAGTAAAACTTGAATTTAAAATAAGGCTAACTCTTCCCCGTCTCTGAGCGCCTGGTACTATGGACTTATTTTTTCGTTTCATCGAGTTTGAAATCACAACGATTCTAAAGAAGTTTCACTTCAATAATAGAATATGTAATCTATTATATTTCTATATTAAACTTTACATGACATAATATTTATGATTTATTTAATATTTAATTTACTTATTTATACACACATATATACAGTGGTAGTGCCATGTTTGTTACCTTCGTGTAGCAACCGAATGGGCCGGCACGCCCCGTATAGTTCATTAGTAGGTACCACTCTCTCACAGAAGACCGGCGTGAAGTGGCAGCTATGCTGTCGCGTTTCGTCCGGTGAGTGAGAGTCCGGGAGGCCCACTCTCCTTCCCCCCTCCCTCTTCCCTTCATCCTCCGCCTTCGTTCCCCCTCCCTCCCACTTCCCTCCCTCCTCCATCCCTCCCTTTCCTGAAAGGCCGGCAACGCATCTGCAAGCCTGGCTTGCAAATGTCTATGGGCGGAGGTGATCACTTCCCATCAGGTGAGCCTCCTGCCCGTTTGCCCCCTTTTTACCATTAAAAAAAAATACACCTACATACATACAACATGATTATATAATTATTTATATAAGTCACCTACACTTACTGTTGTTGAAAGCCTCGCTAGTGGGTTTCGCCTTAATAAGAGGCCTGGAGGCCTGAGGCATGGAGTGATAGCTAGTTCCCAGTTACATTCTGTGGGGATGTTTTCTTGGGGTAAAAGATATCTTAAATGTTGGCTTGAATCATAAGCTTTTACTACAAAAAATATAATTAAAATCACTTTAGTACTTTTTGTTAGAAACGCGCACCCACAAACAGACATACAAGCAAATAAACAAAAAAATTATAACTATTGTTGTTCTATAAGCATATGTTTTTCTAAAATATATAATGCCAAGTTATATTTATACTGACGTTGTTTAACATCAACCAACCTCAAACCCAGGACCGTCATCAACACAGCTCTACATGGTACGGACTCAGCTAGAAGCTCTCATCTCAGACAAATCTGGTGGCAGGAGAACTCTCCGGAAAGATCTGGATGCTGGGACTCTCCAACAGATTGAGACGTTCCATAGACAAAGTTTCTATTGGGGGTATATGTTGAATTTGGCTGGTGAGTGCTTTTTTTTTAATTTAATTGTATTTTGACATGCGGGTTCGAGTCCCGCTGGTGGCATTCATTTGTTGAGCACGAATGTTTGTACTCCAGTCAAGGGTGTTTATATTTATAATATGTATGTATTTAAAGTATATATGTGTAGTATATCAACTATCTGGTATCCGTAACACAAGCCGCGTAGCTTACCACGGAACTAGATGGCGCTGTTTGTAATAATGTCCCGAAATATTTATTTATTTATTGTTTATATTCAGGCCTCTTTAACGTCCCACTGCTGGGCGTGGGCCTGCCTTTAATACGAGGGTGTGGTAGATGCCACTAATAATACTTAATCAATCAATATATTATGTACTAATTGTTGTATAATTGATAGTAAATATTTAATTTTATAATCTATACTAATATTCTATACTAATATTATAAACGCGAAAGTTTGTAAGTATGGATGTATGGATGTTTGTTACTCTTTCACGTAATAACTACTGAATGGATTTTAATGAAACTTTACAATAATATAGCTTATACATCAGAATATCACATAGGCTACAATTTATAAAGATATTGTGTGAATTGTCCAAAATATGACGATAAGTATCAAGTAAGTAGTAAAAAATCTACCATCTGCGAGCTATTCTGGCGTGCGCTGCCAAAACCGCTAGAGTTATACATATGTAATGTATGATGGAAATGTTTATCTTAACAAGCGACTCACCCTCACTTCGCTCGGGATCGTCCCTAGATTTAGCGCGAGCGAAGCCGCGGGTTCCACTAGTATTAAAATAAATATATAAGTAGAAATTTAAAGTTTATAATTATTTATGAGTTGAGTGTACCGTTAGATTATAATATTGCAGTTTCCAATCTCGCGAGATTGTAAACAATCGAAAAATTGAGAACCGTGATATACTGCTTACAATTTAACGCATTATTTTTTGGTACATTATAATTGTGAAAAGGCGTGTGGAGGAACGGACCTCACGCTTTTTGGATTTGGTTTGGTATTGGATGAACGTACGCCATATTTGTTTTTTTTTCGTTTGAGCAGTATGCTAAGTTTCACAATCTTTCGACACCTTACAATCTCGCGAGATTTATTATAATCTAACGGTTGTTACAATTTTACGTTTATAATATGCTCAGTATGTGTTAATATTTTCAACAGATTCCCTGCAAAAGTGTTGCGATCTCTCTCAATTGTGGTACAGAGAGTTTTATCTGGAGATGACTATGGGAAGGAAAGTTAATGTAAGTGACTCAATATCTCTATCTCTACTTTTATTTATCTCTATCTCATCCTCCATCTTCAGTAATAAATGGTGAGATGTTTTTTGGGTTCTGTACCCAAAGTGTAAGATAGGGTAATAGGGTACCGCCCTATTACTAAGACTCCGCTGTCTGTCCATCTGTCACCAGGCTGATGTGTTTATTGGTGGCTCTCATGAAACAAAAGGTGATTTTTTTGGTCAATTTTTTATCTGCATCGATAATAATGACTATTTCTATAAGATTTTCCTAAAAATATTTACTGACTCATTTATAATTTTATTACAAGCATAGAAATAGATAATGTTACATCGATTTTAACGAATCTTAATCGAACCATGGACCTCCACAGAAATGCACAGTCCGCCACCAGCACAACGAGGAGTGCAACGACCTGATCACCATGGAGAAAAGGATCCAGTTTCCCATAGAGATGTCCATGCCATGGATCCTCACTGACCATATCCTCAAGTCCAAGGAACCGGCTATGATGGAGTAAGTATATCTTTTGGTGATTACAGTTGGATAGTCTTAAAATAAATGAACGAATAAATCAATTAATGAATGAATAATTAAATGAATGAATGAATGTATAAACGAATGAATAAATGAAATACTGATTGAATGAATAAATAAATATGTTGTGACATCAACACACAGCGTCATCTAGTCCCGTGGTAAGCTACGAGGCTTGTGTTACGGATACCATATAGTTGATACACTACACATATATTACTTTATATGTGTTAATAAAAGTAATAATTTTTTAAAATTAATCTACCTTTTCGGACTTTTTTCGCACTTATTATTATTTGTTTAGTTGAAGTATGGTGCCATTTTTGATTATTTTGGAAATTATTATGTAATAGTAAATTGTGTGTAGGCACTGTCTGTAACAAGTATATAAGCCCTTGAGACGTCAAATACCTTAGTCTCTCCCCCTGATTTCTGTCAAGCATTCGAAACGTCGGGAACCAAAAATCATAATAAATCCGCGACAAAATCCGAGAAGATAGTTTCATTTATAATGTCAAATATTCGCTTAAATAATATAATAATAACTTGTAATGTATGTAACTATGTTTGTTCGAATGGAACTCAATTTTGAAGGAGATATCTTCAACCGATTGTGTTTGGATGACAATGCATGTGTTAGATGTGTGACGTCATTATAAATCCAACATGGCGACACACCCAAGATGGCGTTAGTTAATTTTATTTGTTTTTTTTTTTCAGATATGTCCTATACCCATTGGATTTGTACAACGATTCAGCGCAATACGCCCTAACAGTGTTCAGGAAGCAGTTTTTGTATGACGAAGTGGAAGCGGAAGTCAATCTGTGCTTCGATCAGTTCGTCTATAAACTTTCTGAACTTGTCTATGCCCATTACAAACAGTTGGCGGCTAGGTAAGTGCTTTTATTTTTAAACATACTTATTTATATATAATGATTAGCAATTTCTGTGGCTTTGCTCGGGTTCAGAATACTAAAAAAATTAGATTATTTTGCCAAATCATTAAAGAAAAAACCAAAAAAAAAAATAGTTTGGTTTAAAAATAAAACATCTGGAGAGGGCCACAGATCACCCTTAGGGAAATAAAAAAGGGCGTAAAACCTATTCTCAGACTTACCAAATGAGTATACGAATTAAAACTGAATTCGGATTCGTTTTAAAAAAACACTGTGTTACGAGATTTTATTTGATTTATGAGAAACTAGCGACTCGCCCTCGCTTCGCTCGGGCTCTTCCCTAGATTTAGCACAGGTAAAGCCGCGGGATCTGCTAGTTATGCATATAAACCTTCCTCTTGAATCACTCTATCTATTAAAAAAAACCGCATCAAAATCCGTTGCGTAGTTTTAAAGATTTAAGCGCACATAGGGATATAGGGACAGAAAAGGCGACTTTGTTTTATACTATGTAGTGATGCTTACCAATTTTTAAATTCTATCGAGTATATATAAATAAGAAATTTTTTTTGACGACACGCGTGGCGCAGTTCGTACCCTACTTGCTGCGCCAGCGGTCGCGGGTTCGAGTCCCGCTGGGGGCATTCATTTGTTGCGCACGAATGTTTGTACTCCAGTCATGGATGTTTATATTTATAATATGTATGTATTTAAACTTATATGTGTAGTATATCAACCATCTAGTATCCATAATACAAGGCTCGTACCTTACCGTGGAACTAGATAGTGCTGTGTGTAAATGTCCCAAAAAAAAAAAAAAAAGAAATGGATTGATGTTTGTCATTCAATTTCGCAAGAATAGTTAAACAGATCTTGTATGAAATTTGGTATGGGTTTGATTTGGTTTTATTTTTCACAGTTTTAATACTAATAGTTAATAGAGATGCGAAATGATAATAATTCGTTTGTTTATACATATAATAATATTATATATTTCAAGGAAAATGTTATTAAAATCGTCATTATTATTGATACAGTTGCCGAATTTATAGTTTATAGAATTTCTGTGTGTCTGCCTGTTTGTCTGTTTGTATCCACATAACGACAAAACCGCTAGACCGATTTATTTGAAATTCGCTACAGCGATTAGCAGGTTATCCGGGTCAACATATAAGACAGTGGTAGTCCAGTGGTAACGCACTTGTTTGGATAACCGAGTGATGCGGGTTCATCCGGGTCTCGCACCTCTGATATTTTCATGTGCGAATCATTTCTATCATGATTACCACTTGTCTTACGGTGAAGGAAAACATCGTGAGGAAACCTGCATGTCTGAGAAAACCTAACTAATTTTCGTGCGACATGCTCAGTCCGCCAACTCGCACTAAGCCAGCGCGGTGGACTATGTCCTCGTACTGAGGGAGACCCACCCCCAGCAGTGGGACTTTAAAAAAAATAAAAGGGCTGATGATGATATAGGATAATTTCACCACACATTTCTCACATAATATAACCAACCCCCCCCATAATTTTGCTGGACAAGCGCTTTCTTAATAAATAAATAAATTTCTGTCTGTCTGTTTGTATCCACATAACGACAAAACCGCTAGATCGATTTAGCTGAAATTCGCTACAGCGATAACCGGATATCCGGCTGAACATACAGGATAGGCGTGTGTAACTCTTTACGGAACCGACTCACTGATCCGAATCACTAAAGTGATTCAAAAGATTGGTTCACTCGCACCGTTTCAATTGCTTCATTTGGATCTGGAACATTAGCGCGACATGTCGCTCGCGTTCCGTATGAGCGGCGAGCGAGAGAGACAACTAAACTATTGAATCGTGACTCTCGACTTGCGAGTGAGCGGGCAAAATAATTACAATCTATACAAGTCAGAAAGAGATAACAAATGAGAAGTTTATCACTTAATTCGTACGGATTTTCGGTGTCAGTATTCATGTACGTAAAAATGACCACTAAGGCTCTTATGTATCAAATACTATACAGTCGTTTTTTGCATGTAATGTTTACATTAACAAGTTGTAATTTTACGTTGATGCGGCATTTGTCATATTGTTTATGTTCGTTAGCGTCTGTTTACGAAAACTTAATTGAGTTCTATTTAGGGTTTCTTTTTAAGTTACAATTTTAAGTCAAACCATAAAAAAAATTAAAATAAATAAATATAATGTAAAAAATTCACTGACACAGTAATAAACACTCGCGACGTAACTCAATGTATTCAAAACATTCTGTATTTTATATCTTTTGAATCGATGATTCAAATGAGCCAAACCAAATGAAACATATCAGTGTTCCGGAACATTTCAGTGATCCAGATGCAAATGTTCCAATCGCAAAAATGATATACTTTGCCCACCTCTAATATAGGTTACATTTCATACTATTCACCACACATTTACCCCCCCCCCCTTCTCTCCCCCCCAGCATGTTGCTAGACAAGCGCTACCGCGCGGAGTGCGCGGCGCGCGGGGCGAGTACCGGCGGCGGCGCGGGGAGGTACGCCTCGCTGCTGAGGCAGCGGCACGTCGCACTGCTCGGACGGCACGTCGATCTGTGTGCGCTGGTGAGATATATACATATATATACATACATACACACATACATACACACATACATACACACATACATATATACCTACATACATGTATACATACATACATACATACTTAGACGGGTGGGGGGGTGGTCGTTCGGTATGCCTCGCTGCTGAGAGAGCGACACGTCGCATTGCTCGGACGGCACGTTGATTTGTGCGCGCTGGTAAGATATATACATATCAAATCAAATCAAATCAAAATATTTTATTCAGCATAAAAATTGTTACAATTTCTTACTGAACGTCATGAGTCTACCACCAGTTCGGAAAGAAGAAACCTCTGACCTGAGAAGAACTGGCGAAAGAAACTCAGCGGGAATAATATTTTTTTTTATCTTATTCTCACTCTTTTTTTAAATTGAATTGTAAATTAACAATAATTGTATATGTTGAAATAGCCTGGCGGCGATCACATCATTCCCAAGGCGTACTGTCTTCTAAAAAACATACATATATACATACACATACATATATACATATATACATACATACATACATACAGTTCGCGTCACGTAAAAAGAACGCTGGAAGAAAGTGGTGGGAGATGTGTTTGCGCATGGGTACATTCGCACACGAAATTACTAAGCCTATTCATTTATTTTTGAACTAATCTTTCGCTCGTGACGTATATTGGTTATTGGTAGGTACGTTGAAAAATATATTAGATAGGATGTCATTAAACAGAATTTTAAAATTAATAAAATATGTTTGATTCATTGCAGAATTTTTTATCCACTTACAAAAAAAAAATTAATTAGTTTTTATATATATTTTTTTATTGTTCACTGCATTGTTATCAGACTCTCTCTTTATAAAATAATATTATTCAAAAATATTATTTTTCTATTTTTGATATAAAATCATTTGGTAACTAATAACTTTTTTGTGCGCGATGGTATTTTAAACTGACGAACTAATAGCTCTCTGATGCGCATGCTGCGCGTGCCTCGCCGTCCCACACCCCGCGTCTTACCACCAAATTGACCGATAAATCGGCGTTCTTTTTACATGACGCGAATTATACATACATACATCCTTTTCCTTAATTGTTTAAAGTTCAACCACTGGTTTAAATGAAGCTTTCGTTGAAATAATATCATACTATATTATCGGGGATTCGAGTCCCGCTGAGAGCACTCATTTGTTGAGCACAAATGCTTAAACTTAGTCATGGGTGTTTATATTTATAATATGTATTGTATAAAGTTATATATGTGTAGTGTATCAACTATTTGGTATCCGTAACAAAAGCCTCGTATCAACATATTTATTTATTTATTTATAACTAACAGGTGGCGCAAAGAATAAACGCAGACATGCACCGCGCTCTGGATGCGGCCGTCGCCAAGTTCGAGGCAGGAGATATTACAGGAGTTGTGGTATGATATACATACATAAACTAGCCTTTCCCGCGGCTCCGCTCGCGTTCTAAAAACTGAAAATCAAAAGAAATATTTTTCTCCCGTTTTTGACATTTTTCATTGATGCTCCGCTCCTATTGGTCGTAGCGTGGTGTAATATAGACTATAGCCTTCCTCGATAAACGGACTATCGAACACATAAAGAATTTTTCAATTCCGACCAGTAGTTCCTGAGATTAGCGCGTTCAACCAAACAAACAAACTCTTCAGCTTTATAATATTAGTATAAATTTCCTTAAAATCAGATTTACGTTATATTGTTTTTGAGTGTAAGCCCAATTCTATTTCTTAAATAAAAGTAGGCCAATTTATTCTCATAACATCAACTATCTGCTAATAAAGTCCCATTAAAATCGGTCCAGCCGTGTTGGAGATTAGCTGAAAAAACAGACAAACTAATCATCAATCAATCATTTCTATCATGATCACCACTTGTCTTACGGTGAAGGAAAACATCGTGAGGAATCCTGCATGTCTGAGAGAACCTAGCAAGTTTTGGAAAGACATGCTCAGTCCGCCAACTCGCACTAGGCCAGCGCGGTGGACTATGTCCTGATCCCCCTCGTACTGAGGGAGGCCCACCCCCAGCTTTGGGACGTTGAAAAGGGCTGATGATGATGATTTAAATTTATATATGTTAGTATATTACTATCTGGAGTCTGTAACACAAGCTTCGTAACTTACCACGGAACTAGATGGCGCTGTGTGTAATAATGTCCCAACACATTTATATTTTCTTTCTCAGGAACTGGAAGGTCTTATAGCAGTGAATCGTCTCTGCCACAAACTTCTAAGCAGATATCTCACTTTGGATGAATTCGAAGCCATTTTGCGTGAATCCGATCACGGTGTTCTCGCGCCATATGGACGGATCACGCTTCACGTTTTCTGGGAGTTGAACTATGATTTTTTGCCGAATTACTGCTATAATGCTGCTACTGATCGGTAAGAGATAGATGAGATAAGATGGCGGATGTTTTTTTTAATATTGATTACGTTTGGGTCATTTTTTAGTGATCCTACTTACGGAGCCAGCGGTCGAGGGTTCGAGTTCCGCTGAGGGCATTCATTCTGCATTCATATTTGCTCAACTACTAAATAATTTAAAATATTATAAATATAAATGCCCATGACTGGAGTACGAACATTCGTGCTCAACAAATGAATGCCCCCAGCGGGACTCGAATCCACAACCGCTGGCACAGTATGTAGAGTCACTACAAACTGACTGACTGCATGATCGTTTACAAGATGCAATAGCAGCGATTGTCAATATTACTACAGCATTGACGGCAAATGACAACTCGTTTGGCAGACTTTGTAGTGACCCTACTTTCTGCGCCAGCGGTCGCAGGTTCGAGTCCCGCTGGGGTTATATTTTGGACACGAATGCTTGTACTCCAGTCATGGGTGTTTATATTTATAATATGTATGTATTTAAATTATCTGGTATTCGTAGCACAAACATCGTAGCTTACCACGGAACTGGATGGCGCTGTTGTAAGAATGTCCCAACATATTTATTAATTAATTTGATTGATGGCAATTGACGCGAAGTGAATTGACAGCGAATGATGCCAAATGACAATTGGATTTGTTATTATATAAGTAACCTTTTCTCAACACAGTTCTAAACGACTGAGGCCATTCGCGAATGATATACCTTCATTTGGGTGCTTCAAAGAAATCTTCTATCACGTAATTAATCAATCACAATTCGATTATGGTATTGTATAGGTTGGTTTCCGCAACTTGACGACTTTGCGCCTATTTTGCGTGTCTTTTGGGCTTCTTGAAGATTACCGGAAGTGCCCTCGGGGTGCTAAGATGTTGTGCCCGCTAAAGAGTATTATTTCCTTTATTCTTGAAAAAAATTACCGGGTCTTTCAAAATACAAAATTCTAGCAAATCGTGCTACTATTTAACACTTGGAGATTTTACAGGATTTCAGGCTTCATGATATAAAGGCTTTAGCGAAAATGATGAAACTTAACCGATTTTATCCACCAGGTTCGTCAAATGCCGAGGCATCCAGTTCGCGGGTGGAGTACAGAGGGAGAAGCCCCAGCAGTACGGGCACGCCATGCTGTGGGGATCTAAGCAACTCAGTTTGGCGTATTCTGCTCAATATGCGCAGTATAATGGTAAGAGAGAGATAGAGAGAGAGGGAGAGCGAGAGGGAGAGAGACAGAGAGAGAGAGAGAGGAAAAACAAAATAGTGACTAGGTTTTTTTGTTATTAAATATTTAATATCAGCTCTAGTAGGTGTGAGTGTCTATTAGGTAGGTGACTGAGTTTTGCTGGAGAGAGAGAGCAAAATAGTGAGAGACTTATTTCCTACCATTATGAATATTGGTTCCAAACTTTTTAGATGTTATGAGCTTAAAATACCCTGGTCTTTTGGGAGACTTGCGAAGAGCATATAACATTTTAATATTTTTTTTGTTTAATATGAATTATTTGATCAAAGATTTTCGACGGTTAATACGTTGTATTCAACCCATTTCAACATGGGCACGTGGCCATAACAAACCGTGTCTACGACCCCCAGGGTTCGTGGGTCCTCAGCACTTGCACGCGCTGGTGCGTCTGCTGGGGTACCAGGGGGTGGCGGTGGTGGTGGCCGAGCTGCTGGGGGTGGCGCGTGGTCTACTTCATGGCACGCTGGCGCAGTTCACACGCGCCCTCGCCGCCGCCATGCCCCGGACGTGCAAGCTGCCCAGATACGATTATGGGTCTAATGGTGAGTGGGGGTTAGGGGGGAGTGAGTGGGGGTGACTGGGGAGATGACGTGGGGGTATAGGATCCATGCCCCGGACCTGTAAGCTGGTTAGATATGATTATGGGTCTAACGGTGAGTGGGGGTGACTGGGGAGATGGGCCATGTCCCGGACCTGCAAGCTGGTGAGTGCCCCCACTGACAATGACTATGGCTTTAATGGTAAGTTGAGGGGTAACTGGAGCTATGTGCTGGGTGTACTAATGGTGAGTTGGTGACTGGGGAGATGGGCTGGGTGTACAAGATCGATGCCTCGCACCTGCAAGCTGCCCAAGTATGAGTATGGCTTTAATGGTAAGTTGAGGGGTAACTGGGGCTATGTGCTGGGTGTACAGGATCCATGCCCCGGACCTGTAAACTGGCTATATGTTTATGGGTCTAATGGTTAGTGGGGGTAACTGGGGAGATGTGCTAGTTGTTTAGTTGGAGGGGTGGCGAGAGGGGGAAAGGAAGGGTGTGTCTGTGTGTGATTGTCTAAAATTATACTAATTGCCAGAAGTGTTTTATGATAGGCCTTAGATGTACGGTAGATAGCGAGATATGATTGTGGGTCAACTGGTGAGTGGGGGTTGGGGAGGGGTGCCACGGCTGGGAGATATGAAAGTGTTTTGAGAGGGGAGGCTTATACTTTTTATTGCAGATTAAAATCTAATCTATGAGAAATATCTATATAACTGAACCCATTTTAAAGAATCACGGATTTGACGCAGTGTGTACGTCGTTAGGTTCGTGTGTAAAAAATGTTAATTGAATTTCTTTATAATTAAAGGAGTAACATTCGCTTATAATTTGATGTTTAATCAGTGGCTGATAGTAGCACACGCAAACACATACACACTCTGCAGAGACAGACAGAGAGTTAGAAAGAGAGAGAGATTAAGATAGAGTAGAAGAGAGAGAGAGAGAGAAACATCTGTCTATCTAACAACTAATAATAATTCCGCTCCACCAGGTGTCCTAGGCTACTACCACGCTCAGTTGACAGACATAGTGCAGTACCCAGACGCGCGCACCGAGCTGTTCCACGCCTTCCGCGAGCTCGGCAACATCATACTCTTCTGCATGCTGATAGAGCAGGTGATTCCCCTTAATAATTCAAAATAATAGCCTAAATTAATCGTCAGAAAATAAGCTGTGTGTCAGTGAAAGTTTGGTCGAAATCGGTTCAGCCGTTTTGGAGGTAAGCCGGAATATAATTAAGTGTTTTTATTTTCTTATAAGCATAAAGGCACTCGGCCCCTATCATCATTATCTTTGTTATCCATATTCTACAATAATTTTTAAAATGTGGGTAGGCGTGAGTTGGCGGACGAAGAGAATAAAACGATACTTCACAAATCACACACAGTATAATCACTAATTACAATCCCTTTTACAATCGTTCATTAGGACTTCAAAACTCTTAACAATTCTTAAAGTTCAATTAATAATCACAAGACACTCCACCGAACACGTAATGCAACTATGCGATGCGAATAGAAAGACCGCTGACATTCGTAATGTCTTATGTCCGTCTCGACTCGCTCGCTAATGCCCACTAGCGCTCGGGGTTGTGTCAGAGTGCCCAAACGTCACTCTAAAAATGTCTATGCACGGACAAGCACTTTATACTCTATATAACGGACACTTCATGTTTATTTATTTGTGTAGATTTGATTAAATGTAAATCTAATATGTAAATAATGGACTCCTAAACTACGTAACCGATTTTAATCAAATTTGCACACCGTGTGCAGTTTGATCCAACTTGAAAGATAGGATAGCTTACATCTTAATTTATAGTCGATGGCATGGATAATAGATGGCAGTTTGGCATCTAAGTTGCACAGATATCCGATAGATGGCGCCGTATTTCTATTTCTAGATTATAGAAGGCGCGTGGCCAAAATGTTGTAAGGAGTAGTATATTTATTTTATTAAAATATACATAAAAACCGTTTAATTTATTCAAACTTACGTCCAGCGAAGCGGGCCGGGTTCGCTAGTAATATATATTGGGACATTACCATCTAGTAATGCCTCTTGTTCAATACTGTTCAAATGATTGCCAACGGAACTCGAACTCGCGACCGTAGCACAGCAAGTAACACTACAAACAGTCAAACGTGTAGTCGTCATCATCATCATCAGCCCTTTTCAACATCCCATTGCTGGTGGTGGGCTTCCCTCTCAGTACGAGGGGGATCAGGATATAGTCCACCGCGCTGGCCTTGTGCGAGTTGGCGGACTGAGACATGCAGGTTTCCTCACGATGTTTTCTTTCACCGTAAGACAAGTGGTGATCATGATAGAAATGGTTCGCACATGAAAATATCAGAGGTGCGAGACCCGGATTTAAACCCGCATCACTCGGTTATCCAAGCGACCGCGTTACCGTTGGGCTACCACTGTCTGATAGTCGTATATATTTTTTTCAATATGTTTTCAGGCTCTGAGTCAAGAGGAAGTTACTGATCTGCTTCACGCTGCGCCGTTCCAGAATATTCTGCCGCGTCCGTACACTGCGGGTATGTCTTTTTTTGTTAATTCAATTCAATTCTCTTCTTAATTTTTTTTTGTACCATCGAGCTGGTCTGTAGATGGTCTGATGATGGTCTGAACATGGGTAATTCCCTGCCAAATAGACATTTTTTTTTAACCTGACCCCCTTCGATTTCGCTAAAAAATTTCTATCTTTTTCTACGCCCCCGAAAGACATTGTTCAGAATTTTTTTCATTTTTTTTTTCTCGACTCAAAAAAGATACGAATTTTTGAAAAAAATAAGCTCTTTTTTTCGAAAATGCTAGAACTTCTTCAAAAATGGTCAATTTTTCGGTTCGGTACCGTTTTTTCTTTAAAAAAATATTGTTTTCAAATGTAGTTTTAAAAAATATGAAAAAAAATTCAGAAGCCCAGATATATGAAACATTTTAATTTTTTCGAAAAAACCGTCATTTTCTCTCCCTCATTATTTTTCTTTTTACTCAAAAATAACTTCAACCAATTATGCAAATATCTGCGCTAGTTTTAAGATGTGCTGACTTTTTTTCTGAAATTTTATTGGCTTCCTCGTGAAACTTCAGAAATTAAAAAATAAAATTTTATTTTCTAAAATAAACTGAAGTATTATGTGAACTAAATTAATTATACATGTTACACAAATATATTATTTCTCAGAGGGAGAGAAGCCAGAGACTAAGCAAAAGCGTCTAGAAGCAAAGTACGCAGCACTACAGATTGTACAGAACGTTGAGAAATATGGCACTGCCAAGGTAAGTTTGGCTGATTTTTGATTTTACATGAATTAATCTATCTATACTAATATTATGAAGCTGAAGAGTTTGTTTGTTTGTTTGTTTGGTTGGTTGAACGTGCTAATCTCAGGAACTACTGGTTTGAATTGAAAAATTCTTTTTGTGTTGGATAGTCCGTTTATCGAGGAAGGCTATAGGCTATATTACATCACGCTACGACCAATAAAAGTACTTAGTTGCATAAAAGGGAGAAAAATATTCATTTTGAGGTGCGAATGTGTGAGTGTGTGAGAGTGTTTATAAATGTGTGAGAGTGTACAAGGGTTTGTGAGAATGTGTGTGCGTGAGGGTGTATGAGAATGTGTGCGAGTGTATGAGAGGGGAGTGTATGGGAGGGCTTGTGAATGTGTGAGAGTGCGCAAATGTGTGAGTGTGTGAGTTTTCGCATTTATAATACTAGTATGAAGTCTACAAAGCTAGCGGTGGATTTTTCAAATGCAATCAATAATATTTTGTACTTATTTTAATATTTAATTTATTAATTATTTAACTAGACATAATGGAATATTGTTAAAGCAATACCAACCTCAACAAAGATATATATTATAATTAAACCCACCCCGCAGCAAAGCCAGCTGTCCCGCGAGGGCGACCTGCTCACCCGCGAGCGTCTCTGCTGCGGTCTCTCCCTGTTCGCGGTGGTCCTGCGCCGACTGCGCGCGTGCCTCGCCGCCCCCCAGTGGCCCGCGCCCCCCGCGCCCGCCCACCACGCGCCCGCGCACGCGGACGACACGGCCGAGTTCCACCGGTGAGTGACAGATGTCAGTTGTGACAGTGACAGCTGTCAGTTGTGACAGTGACAGCCGTCAATAGTGACAGTGACAGCCGTCAATAGTGACAGTGACAGCTGTTATTTGTGACAATGACAGTTGTCAGTAGTGACAGTGACAGCTGTCAATAGTGACAGTGGTAGCTGTCAGTTGTGACAGTGGCAGCTGTCAGTTGTGACAGTGACAACTGTCAGATGACAGTTGTTAGTGTTAGGTGAAAGTGACGGCTGTTAGTGTCAGGTGACAGTTGTTAGTGTTAGGTGAAAGTGACGGCTGTTAGTGTCAGGTGACAGTTGTTAGTGTTAGGTGACAACTGTCAGTGTCACGGTAACCGTTGTTAGATGTCAGTGTTGCGGTGACAGTTGTTAGTGTTAGGTAACAGTTGTTAGTGTCAGATGACAGTTGTTAATGTCACTGTGAAAGATGTTAGTGTTAGGTGACAGCTGTCAAAATAAATAATTAATTAAGTAAATGAAGTAACTGCAGGACGTCATTATATAAATGACGTGACTTACTTACAATCTCTCCCGTGACCATGTGCACTGTAAAGCATTCGAAACGTCGAGAACCAAAAATCTAAATAAATCTGCGACAAAATCCGAAAAGATAGTTTCATTTATAATGTCAAATATTCGTGTAAACCTAAGAAAGTATTAAATGATGTGACATAAAATAACAATGTTATTTTTTATTGTTTTTTTTTGTTTCAGTCTGTGGTCAGCCTTACAGTTTCTATACTGCATTCCCGTTGGCGATACGCAGTTCACTGTCGAGTAAGTATATACATACCTATACATATAAATAAAATTGAAGTGTCTGTTTTTAATTTCAAATTAACAGCTTTTCACTAAATGCATGTGAAAGTATATATACGGTATTTATATCAAAAAATCAATTTTAAATTTTTTTTACTGTCTGTTAGTTCCGGCTAATCTCTGAAACGGATGGACCGATTTTGACGGGATTTTCACTCGCAGATAGCTAATGTGTATTTTGTTAAGTCTATCGCTTTCGCTCAGATGTTCTAGTAAAATATATCCAACTAGTGGAACCCGCGGCTTCGCTCGCGCTAAATCTAGGGACGAACCCGAGCGAAGTGAGGGTGAGTCGCTTGTTAAGATAAACACTTCCATCATACATTACATGTGTGTAACTCTAGCGGTTTTGGCAGCGCACGCCAGAATAGCTCGCAGATGGTAGATTTTTTACTACTTACTTGACACTTATCGTGATATTTTGGACAATTCACACAATATCTTTATAAATTGTAGCCTATGTGTTATTCTGATGTATAAGCTATATTATTGTAAAGTGTCATTAAAATTCATTCAGTAGTTTTTACGTGAAGGAGTAACAAACATCCATCCATTCATCCATCTATCCATCCATCCATCAATCCATCCATCCATACACCCACCCATCCATCCATACACCCACCCACCCATCCATCCATCCACCCACCCATCCATCCATCCACCCATCCATCCATCTATCCACCCATCCATCCATCTATCCATCCATCCATCCAGTTCCAAATCGATCGCTATGTCACTAAATGAACTCTTTTCCAATAGGGAACTATTCGGCGAAGGGCTTCATTGGGCCGGATGTACAATAATAGCCCTATTGGGGCAACAACGACGCTTCGACGCCCTGGACTTTTGCTACCATATTCTAAGGGTTCAACGTGTTGATGGCAAAGACGAGCTCGTGAAAGGAATTGTGAGTATTATTTGTGGAAAAAATATATATAAAAATGAATTTAATCGCAATGTATTCCAGTGGTCGCGGGTTCGAGTCCCGCTGGGGGCATTCGTTTGTTAAATTCGGGTGTTAGCTCCAGTCATGGGTGTTTATATTTATAATATGTATGTATTTAAACTTATATATTATGTGGTATATCAACTATCTGGTATCCGTAACACAAGCCTCGTAGCTTACCACGGAACTAGATGGCGATGTGTGTAATAATGTCCAACATAACTTACTACTACTTGTAGTGGTCGCGGGTTCGAGTCCCGCTGGGGGCATTCATTTGTTGGTTACAAATGTTTGTACTGCTGTTATGTATAATATTATGTAATATTATATCTGTTATGTGTATATGTATTTAAAGTTTAATATGTGTAGTGCATCAACTATCTGGTATCCGTAACACAAGCCTCGTAGCTTACCACGGAACTACATGGTGCTGTGTGTTAATGTACCAACATTAGGGTGGCGCAAAAAAACAACATTTTTTTTGAGTCTCGTGTAAAAAAATGTTAGTTTTTGATGTTTTAAGAGCCCTTTCCAAAGGACAGCTCAAAAAAATAATTTAAGAGATTTTTTTCTCGTTACGGTATAATTTTATAGACAAAAAAAAAAGTTTCTAAAAGTTTTAGTTCAAAATTTAAATTTTGAAAGGCCGCTCATAATTTTTTAAAATTAATTGGTGCATTACTTCAGAATTTTTCGAGCGACCTTTTAATATTCAAATTAAAATTCCATAATTTTTTTTTATTTAGTACAATAATCGATAAAAATACACCACGAGATGAATTTTAATTTGAATATTAAAAGGTCGCTCGAAAAAATCTTAAAGTAAAAGTTAAAAGAACTTAAAAAATCGACATCAACATAACAATTTTTCACACAAGCCAAAAAAAAATTAATCGGTTTTTTGCCACCTAACATGTTTATTTTATGTTTAATTTCTTTTTTAAAACAGCCTCTAAAACGTATGGTGGACCGCATCAGACGTTTCCAAGTCCTAAACACGCAGATATTCAGCGTGTTAGCGCGCCACCTTGCGGCTGATGATGAGAGGGCCGGTGTCGAACATGTCCGTTGCTTCCCTCCCCCCGCCGCACATCATCACAGCTAAATGTGTGAAAATAAGGGAAATTACAACAAAATATACTAAAAAATTTAAAAAAAAAAATTCCACCCTAATGGTGGAATTTGGGAAATGTCAAAATTTTCGTTTTTAAGATGGAATCACAGCTAAATGTGTGAAAATAAGTGAAATTACAACAAAATCTACTAAAAAAGTTAAAAAAAATCCAACCTATAGATGGAATTTGGGAAATGTCAAAATTTTCGTCTTTAAGGTGATTTAAGTTAAGATTCAACGTAAATGAAGATATCGCATACAATATAGTGTAGTCTTTTTATTATTCCTTAAAGTAATGATGAGAGATGTGTAAAACATAATGTGTGGTTTCTCCCCGAAATGGTATGAAAACATTATAAAAAAAAAAAAATTAAATAGAATGAAATAGAAAATAGATGGTTTATTTTTAAGTAATTTTAATAATAACACAACTTATTATATCTCAAAATTGAAGTTGTGATAATAATCGAATTTCACCATTTTGGGTGGAATTTCAATGAATGCAGATTTTGAAGTGGAATTTTTTACATAGTTCTTTAAAATATGGCGTGTGTTGAGATTTAGGATTTGTTTATTGTGTTAATTGTAAAGCAATTATTAAAATTGTTAAAACAAAAATAATGTGTAATCATACATGGGGCCATTCATTTATTACGTGAGACTATTTTCGCTAGTTTTTGACCCCCTCCCCTCTATTATAACAAAAAATAAGAATGGGCTGACCCCCTCCCCCCTGTTTAATATTTATTACGTAAGAGTCTAAAAGAAAAAATTAATACACGTTTGGTTTATTTTAATGTTTATTTATCAAAGTAACAATTTTTTGAAATGTTTATTTGTAGTTTTAAAGGAACAGCCCCTCTAGACAAGTGGCAAACGCTCCGTGTCGATTCTATTTCGATAAACGCTAACGCCTTGCCGTACGCTAATAGCAGAAGTCGTTTGTCAAAAGTGACACTTCTGTATGGGGAATTATGTACTAATCTGACGTTTCGTTACATTTGGCTACTAATTACAAATTCGATACGTTGAATCTAATCACTAGTCGTAAGCTTATGTCAATCCCATACATTGATTATTCTATTCTACTAGCGTTTATGCCTTTCAAAGTATAATTTTATGTTTTTCAAAGTATAATTTTAACTTTGTGCATTTTTTTGATCTTACGTAAGAACTACTCCACTCCATACTCAACCCCCTTGTAAGAAAACATAAGACATGGTCGACCCCCCTCACCCCCCCTAAATTGTCTTACGTAATAAATGAATGGCCCCCATGATGAACTTCTAAGTTCGACGCTCGATTGTATAATTTTTTACAGTATTAATAATAATTAAAGACGTGAATGTATGAAGGTGATATGTCGCATATATTTTATACACACATTGAGACAGTGGTAGCCCAGCGGTAACGCGGTCGCTCGCATAACCGAGTGATGCGGGTTCAAATCCGGGTCTCGCACCTCTGATATTTTCATGTGCGAATCATTTCTATCATGATTACCACTTGTCTTACGGTGAAGGAAAACATCATGAGGAAACCTGCATGTCTGAGAGAACCTAACAAGTTTTCGAAAGACATGTGAAGTCCGCCAACACGTACTAGGCCAGCGCGGTGGACTATGGCCTGATCCCCCTCGTACTGAGGGAGGCCCGTGCCCAGCAGTGGGACGTTGAAAAAGGGTTGATGATGAATGATGATGATACACACATTTAAATCTTAAAACAGCTATATTAATGACTATTACAGTTCAGTTCCGATACTTGTCAGCCATTTTATATACTGCACTTATACATTACACACACTTTGAACTCAATTTTCTAGTAATTATAATTTTGCGACATCATTTTCATCTATTCATGTTTTCAATTATTCCTTCCTATCGATTCGCCCCCACTTCGCTTGGGCTCTTCCCTAGATTTAGCACAGGCAAAGCCACGGGATCCGCTAGTTATGCATATAAACCTTCCTCTTGAATCACTCTATCTATTAAAAAAAACCGCATCAAAATCCGTTGCGTAGTTTTAAAGATTTAAGCATACATAGGGATATAGGGACAGAGAAAGCGACTTTGTTTTATACTATGTAGTTTATTATTATAACATTATACCTTTGAATATAAACTCTTCAAACTTCAATATAAGCCTTTTTAAATTTATAAATAGACGAAAAATATCTAAACTAAGAAAATACAGACGATCTGAGAACCTCTTTCTCTTAGAAGTCGGTTAAACATTTTTTTTTATAATAAGCTTAGATTTAGATAATCACTTTTGTAATCATTGTAGATTTTAAGCGCGATTTATTACTTAGGTAATAGTTCGGTTTTCGGATTTTATATATCGGATTCGGATTTTTATTTTTATTACTTTGCATGATTTTTATTATTTTGTAGTATTTTTTTAAATTTAAAATCCGAAATATATATAATTCGAAATTTATTGTCTGTATTACGTAACTGAAATTACTTTACATTTCATATTTAATTTTTATTTTTATATCACTTTTTTTTGTCACATATTAAATATATTCTTAGTATTAATTTAATTATAATATTATTGTATGACATTATACTGCCTTTATTATAATTTTAGAAAGTTGAGTTAAAACGTTATATTTTGTAAGAAGTAAGAAGTAAGAAATATATTCTCATTCATGGGTTTTTATATTATGCCTATTATATGTAATAAATGTATCGAAAATATTTATTCTTTTTATTATTAAAACCCTCAACACTAAGTAATTTAGCTTTAATTTAAATAAAAGATGTGAAATTTTATTTTCTATAATAATGGTTTTAATAACAAAGTGTATAGTTTTCGAGATATCGGCCAAAAATTTTGTTTCAAGATTGCGCTTGAAGCTTCACCTGGATCAGTCAGCATTTTGTGATTTTATATATATTCTTTATTGCACATGAAAAAAACAAACAAATATAACAGAGAAGTTGAGGGCCAAGGTGGACTTATCTCTAACAGAGATCTCTTCCAGTCAGCCTCCCATAGGTTAGGTCAGAGAGATTGTTAATTAGCAGACCAAAAAGTGCAAGATCATACAAACAAAGGTATACATAAAAGACAAAATATTTGTAGTGACCACAGTACATAGCTGTCACACATATACCATACCTCAAGAACCAGTTACCTACCATATACATACCTTGTAGTGACACAATACCTGTCACAAATTTACCATACCTCAAGAACCAGTTACCATATACCTTATTACCAATCAACACTGAACCTGTTACCTTACCAGTTTAACATGCCGCATGAAACAGTGAAGCAATCGTCTCGAAAAAGACGTTTTAGACATTCTGCATGAAACAGTAAGCTGTCGCCTTGAAAAAGACGTTTTAGACATTCCGCATGCAACAAGAAAGCGATCGCCTTGAAAAAGGCGTTGGTTAGTACAGAAGCAGTGAAGAGGCGCGGGCGCAACATGGCGTCGTCACAACGCCGCGCACGCCCGCCATTTCGCTCTCGAAGCAGCAGAGATCACGTTACCGCGTCATGAAGGAGGAAGAGGTTTTATAGACATACGTAATCTTCATAATAAATTACTAACTAAAACTAATAAAATTTTTTTTATTCAAAGTCAGACCATTCGGCTATCCACAAACATGCAATAGAAACAGACAGAAAACTCACACCGCTCAATTTACACGACAAACAAAAGCAGATTAATGAAAACATTACAAACGTAACTCAGAAAATAGCCTCATGGACCGAAAAATCCTTACACGGGAGACACCGATCGCACTTGTGCCAGTCTCATGTTGATAAAGATAAGTCGAACGCATGGCTAAAGAGGGGTGAATTGTTTCCCGAGACTGAAGGCTACATGCTTGCAATACAGGATGAAGTGATTGCTACTCGTAACTACACAAAATATATATATAATCTTTTATTCCAAGCAGCTTAATGATTTATGTAGACATTGTAATTACAGTGCCCCCGAAACAATTCAGCATATAACCGGAGCTTGTAGAAGTATTGTTCAAACTGATTATAAGCACAGACACGATCAATTAGCGTCAATAATTCACCAACACCTTGCATTTGATTTCAAATTTATTAAAAAGAAACAGCCATATTATAAATACAAACCTGACTGCGTTCTAGAAAACACCGACTATAAGTTTCACCAACTTTACTGGGACAGGACTATATTAACAGACAAGACAGTACATTATAATAGACCCGACATTACATTTTATAACAAGAACAATAAAACAGTATTTCTAATAGATATTGCCATACCTTAACACCCACAATATTCAAGCCACTGTCTCCGACAAACTGTCGAAATACCAAGACCTTGCTATAGAAATTAAAACCCAATGGTAAGCCCGAACTGTACATATTTTACCAATTGTAGTGTCATCCACTGGTGTCATACCTAAATCGTTAGAAAACAGCCTAAATTTACTAAATATCCCAATATATATAATTTACATTTTACAAAAAGCCGCTATACTAAACACTTGTCGAATTACTCGAACATTTTTAACATCCTCAACAATTTCCAGTACTTCCACTCACACTCAATTTTAAATCTATCACACTTGGCTAAGGCCCGTGTGGTAGATTTTACCTTCTTTTGGAAAAAAGAAGAGATGATAAAAATCAAAAAATAATAATAATAATAACCCCCCCAAGGGATCACCTTGCCGCGGTGGGGGGCTTAAAAGAAGGCTAGTACTGGTAAATGGTCAGTAAGAACTAGACCATACACTACAAATAGAGACCCCATTTGTAATGGGCGACACAGAAATACCAATAACATCTAGGTTACTCTTCTTAACCAACGATCCCAAAACCCAAAAACCTTTTTCTCATGAACGGACAATTACAATGATATAATTTGCGGCCGCTGCCCGGGGGGCGCCGGGGTACACTTGGAGCCAACGCTGAGTGTAGCAGCATGCGAGCCGTTGGTGACGGAGAGTTGATCAGGCGGGCCTCCGTTGGGCAAGAGTCCGAAGATATGACAGCCGAAATTATCATTACAAATTCGTCATCACCAACACCATCAATCAATAGTGTATTTTAATCATCCAGCTCATCTTTTCACCCAGAAGACAATCCATCCCGTTCATCTTCCATTACACCAATGTCATGCGACGTTGTACAGGAAGCGCAAGCTACTAGTTCTGTATCCGCGTATGACACCAGAGAAATGCGTACGCGTAAAAAATGGTCTAAAGTTATGAACATGTTTATTTTACGTACGTATTTCATCATAACTAAACTCGAAACAGATAACATTAACAATTACCTCACTGCATTACATTCCTTACTTACAAGTCAATATCGGAACATAGCAGCTACAAAGCAAAGAATAGGGGATCAGCGCCGAGCAATTTTACGTAAGCAACTTTTAAGCAGCAAAGAAATTAATGAAATCAGGAAACAGGCAGAACAACACTTAAAATACACGGAAAATCTAACACTCAATTCACAAACTGTAAATTATGATAACTTAACACAGGACACAAATAAAAGAATGAAATGGACAAACAGCATGAACGAGACAATAATAAAGCAATACTACATTATAACGGAATTAGAAAGTAATAAAACAGGCTATAGGCAATCCTTACATCAGGCAGTAATAGCAAAACATCCAGAGTTAAATCAAGTATCCGAACAACGAATTTCAGACCAACTTAGAGTAATCATACGCAATAAAATGATCAAAGAAAACCGATTAAAAGAAATACAAGAAGAGGCTAGTAGAGAACTGTTTAAACTTCATAAGCATGTAAATAATAATAAACAATCGGAACACATGACACAAGAACCTACAGTCTTACAGATTTCACTAAATCCAACAGAATCAGCCTCTGATACTCGCAATTTGACAGATGATTTACAGTCAGAACACACTCATAACCACTCCAATGACACATTACAATGTAATAATCATAATTTGCCACTACTGAATACAAAAAAATATAAAGAAATATTCTACGAAGCGTAAGTACAATTTAAAAATAGTGAGGCTACTGATAGACCAAACATTCCGAAACAAAGATCGACCAAAAAATTAGCTTCAATAGTCCAACACATTAATAGTGAAATAGTTCCCAAATACCTCACACTTGACTCCGACTTTCAAACAATGCAATGTATATTATATTGTGGAGCATACACGTCAGCGGTACTTAACGGAACGAAAATCCACTCGCAGAAATTAGCTAGACCGGTAAATAACTTTAGTATACCCCCATGGCAAAGACTCCTCCAAAATAGAATAGAGAATTTAAGGGCAAAAATAGGTAAAATTAATGAGTTTATAAGAGGAAATAATAGCATCAAATTAAAGAAACAAATTGAGTTAATAAAAATACAATATAGAGTACACAAGATACATGAAAACGAGAATAGTGAATAATCACACTTTCTAGACACCTTGAAAGAAAAGCTTAGCGCGCTCTCAAATAGGATGCGTCGATATAAAACAACAACATTACGAAAGGTAGCAAACAAATAACAAGCAATTTAATGCATCTGAAAAATTATTTTATAGATTAATAACAGACACTACAAACGATTCAATGACACCATCTCCTACATCACAAGAGTTATATGAGTTCTGGACAAACATTTGGTCAAAGCCTGAACAGCACAATGAGGGTACTTGGTTAGATATAGACAAGAAAAAACTAACAAACGTGACTAGTATGAAATTTTAAAGCATTAGTTTAGATCAATTAAAAACAGTGATTACAAAAACACATAACTGGAAAGCTACTGGATCAGATAAATTACATAACTACTGGTACAAAAAATTTACATACTTACACCCTCTATTACATAAACATATTAATCGGTTTATAAATAATCCTCAAACTTTGCCACTATACATAACACAAGGAATAACTTACATGATCCCTAAAGACCCGAATGATACTAAAAACCCGGCTAAATACAGACCAATTACCTGTCTACAAAGTATATACAAAATTATCATCGCATGCATTAGTCAAATAATTTACACACACATTGATCAAAATAATATATTAGCTGAACAACAGAAAGGGGCTCGAAAATATAGTCAGGGCTGTAAAGAACAATTGATAATAGATGCAATAACATCGAAACAGGCATTTAGTAAAAAAAAGATATTTATACAATGTACATAGATTATAAAAAAGCGTTTGATTCAATTCCTCACTCATGGTTATCGTATGTACTTCAACATTACAAAATACATCCAAAAATAATAGAATTTTTAAATAAAAATATGGGTAACTGGTCAACTAAGTTAAAATTGCATACCAAAACAGAAATTATAGAAACACAACCAATTCAGATTCGCAGAGGCATCTTTCAAGGTGACAGTCTCAGTCCATTATGGTTTTGCCTCGCTATAAATCCATTGTCAAGTGCTTTGAATAATGAAAATATAGGTTTTAAACTCAAATACAATGAAAAGCAGTACATAATTAATCATCTCCTTTACATGGATGACATTAAACTTTATGGTAGCAGTTTAAACGAAATACAAAGATTAGCTGATATAACTCAAAATATCTCATTGAATATTAAAATGAATTTTGGAATTGAGAAATTCAGGATTCTTTCAGTTCATAGAGACACAGTAGAAGAGAATACATATTTAATGAAGAATAGTGAAGTAATAGAACATCTAGATAGTACTATTGGCTATAAGTATTTAGGTTATACACAAAGCAGACAAATTCATCACAAAGAAATAAAAACAACGTTGAAACAGAAATTTAAATTAAGACTACATAAAATACTGAATACCCATTTAAATTCCCGTAATACTATAAAAGCTATTAATTCCTTTGCCATCCCAATATTGACTTATTCTTTTGGAGTCATAAAGTGGTCGCAAACAGAATTAGTAGCCTTACAACGCATTATTAACACTCACTTAACACTTTATAGGAAACATCACCCGAAAGCTTGCATACAAAGACTAACGCTACCAAGACACGAAGGTGGAAGAGGTCTTATTGATATCCAATATTTACATTGTAAACATATAACCGGATTAAGAGATTTTTTTTCATAGTAAATCATTAGTTTCCACTTTACATATGGCTGTAGTAGAATCAGATAGAAAACTCACTCCCCTCAACCTGCAAAATAGATTGAACCAAACAAATCAGACAGTTAAACTACCAGAGCAGAAAATTGAGGAATGGTTACAGAAAGCCCTTCATGGAAGACATCGTCATGATCTTATGAACCCATTTATCGATAAGGTTGCTTCTAACGCATGGCTTACACGTGGCGATCTGTTCCCTGAAATAGAGGGTTTTATGGTAGCCATTCAGGATCAGACAATAGATACAAAAAATTACAGAAAATATATACTACACAATACCACATCAGATCTTTGTAGACACTGCCACCACGCCTCTGAAACAATACAACATATCACGGGAGCATGTAAAGCTATTGCACAAACCGACTATAAACACCGACATGACCAGATTGCCGCAATAGTTCAACAGTATATTTCTCATAAATATGGTTTTGTAAAGGAAAAAGTGCCATATTACAAATATACCCCTCTATATAAAATATATTGGGACCGAACCATAATAACAGACAAGACCATCTATTGCAATAGACCAGGGGGCGTACTATCAACTCTTATAGCGTGAATACTATAATCTTACTTTGACTTTTCTTACCATGACGTCCTTATAGCAAGGAAAGTAAGATTATTGTAAACTTGAAACAAAACAGTCTTGAAATAAGAATGTTTTCAAATAGTTCATGGTACGCCCCCTGACATAACATTACACGATAAACATGCTAAAACTGTCTACCTTATAGACATAGCCGTACCAAATACTCATAACCTGGAAACAACATACACTGAAAAATTAGCAAAATATAAGGAGTTGCAAGTGGAGGTTAAAGCGCAATGGCGTGTCAATATAGTCAAAACAGTACCGATAGTGCTATCAACTACAGGAGTCATACCTAAATCTTTACACAGTAGCCTTAAAACTTTACAAATTCACCCACTCACGTACATCCTCATGCAGAAAGCTGCCATACTTAACACCTGTAGAATAGTTCGCAAATTTTTATCCATTTCCACATGATACTGTCTACGTAACTACATACACATCTTTATACTTACATCATTTTACGTTTGGCCTAAAGCCCGCGTTAATGATTTACATAAAATAAAAATATTTAGAAAAGAAAACAAATAATAATAATAAAATCGTTTATTACCATAAAGAACAGTAAAAAGAATTTAACATAAACTAGGTGGCTTAAATAACTAAATGGCAAAGGGTAATAACTCAGCTGATGCTGCTGAGGTCAGAGTCTCAGACAGCGCTGATTTTCAGTTATATATATTATACTAGCAGTCCCCGCGGCTTTGCCCGCGTTCATTTTCTAATTGCTACTAAACTTTACTCGATCACTCGCTGGGTTGATCTATAGATTCCTTGAATTATTTCTTGAAAACCCATCGTAAATATACAAATAAATAATTTTATATATGTGCACGCCCCTCTCCCGCACTCGGCTCCCCCTCCCTCGCCTCGCTGCCCGCTGTGCTGCGTTTTACTTTTCTATTAGTATTTTGTTTTGATTGACATTTTTAAATTATTCTTTTGAATTGAGTGTCCGATTAGTATTATCCTTAAATTTATCTGCTAACTATAAACTAACTGCCTGCCAAAAATGAAGGAATTTCCTAAAAACTTATGTCCTTACACCAACTCAATCCGGCCCCATCGAAAAAATGTTTTCGTGGACAATTACTTCCTACCAAATTTAAAGTTCGTAGCACAAAAGATCTTCATCTTTTGTGCTATGAACTACAGGACTAACTAAGAACTTTCATACAAACTTGCTATAGCCCTAAGACTTCCTCGATTCGGCCCTAACAATTAACTACCTCCCTGCAAAATTTAAAGTTTCTTGTACAATAATGAAAGACTTTCATACAAATTAATGAGAGCTCTTAGACTCTTTAATCCGGCCCTGTCGCAAAATTCGTTCTTTGTGGATGTCTACTAACTATTGACTACCTCCCGGCTAAATTTAATGTTTGTGGCATAAAAAAAGTAATTTCATTCAAACTAATGAGAGCCCTTAGACCACCTTAATCCCTTATTCGGCCCTGTCACAAAATTTGTACTTTATGGACATCTACTAACTATTAACTAACTCTCTGCCATGTTTAAAGTTTGTAGCACAAAAAATGAAGGAATTTCATACAAACTTGCGATAGCCCTTAGACTACCTCAATCCGGCCCAATCGCAAAATACTTTCTTAAACAAACATCTAATAACTTTCAACTACCTCCCTGCCAAATTTAAAGTTTCTAGAACAAAAAATGAAGAAATTAAAAAAAATCTTGTGAGAGCCCTTAGACCTCCTTAATGCGACCCTGTCGCAAAATTCGTTCTTAGCGGACCCATACTAACAATTAACTACCTCCCAGCCAAATTTAATGTCTGTAGTACTAAAGATGAAGGACTCTCATACAAACCACCACAATCCGGCCCAATCGCAAAATCCGTTCTTAGCGCACCTATACTATTTATAAAGTATCTCCCTGCCAATTTTCATCCTTATACGTTTAGCAGTTTTTGATATTTCTTGATGAGTGAGTGAGTGTTTTTCGCATTTATATATATAGATATATTAAATGTCAGTCAGGTATCAATAAATTTTTATCACTAAAAATAGCGTTTTTTAGTCAACCTCTTACTCAATTTATGATCCAATATAAGCACAAAATCACAAAATGCTGACTGATCCAGGTGAAGCTTCAAGCGCAATCTTGAAACTAAATTTTTAGCCGATATCTCGAAAACTATACAGTTTAGCGCAAAAGTTATTGAAACCATTATTATAGAAAATAAATTTTCACAACTTTTATTTAAATTTAAGCTAAATTACTTAGTGTTGAGGGTTTTAATAATAAAAAGAATAAATATTTTCGATACATTTATTACATATAATAGGCATAATATAAAAACTCATGAATGAGAATATATTTCTTACTTCTTACAAAATATAACGTTTTAACTCAACTTTCTAAAATTATAATAAAGGCAGTATAATGTCATACAATAATATTATTGTGGTTAAGCGTAAATGTATGTCCTACCAACAATTCATTCCATTATTTAATGCACCGTCACAAGCAGGTTTTTATAACAAAATAATGCGGGTATGAAAGAGACGAGAATAAAAGGTTGAGAGATCAAATGCAGATTGTTATTTTTATATTAAGCGAAAAGAATTTATTAATACTGTACACAAGCAAATTTTAAAGATAACTAAAACTAAATTAGCAAAATCGAAGTGATAGCAAAGAGAAGTGTTATTCGCGCGCGCGCCTAGCTCCCTAGCAAGTAGTCAGCGGAATGAGTTGCGGTCAGCCAGTGCTGCCAGCTCAGTTTACGTGTTGGGCGCTAAATCAGCTCAAAAAAAGCGCTAGATTCCGCTAAAAGTGCTAGATTATAAATGTATATTAGGTCCAGTCGTCGTCGACTAAAAAAAAAATTATATATTTCGAAAATATGATACTGAACCTTCGCGTTTACGCTTGAAATGGCTTGTCACATATTTTTTTTGTGTCAACAAACGTCAAACAAATAACGGAACGTAATCTTCGCTGACTGTTTTTCACGTTTTTGAAGAAAACGTCATCAGTCAATTCACATTTCACGTACATATTACGCCATTAAAACATTTTTAATCACCTCAATAAGTTTAAAAGCATTAAGTGTCATTTTCAAGTCATTATAAATAATAAGTGTGGTCTTTAAATAAAGCGCTAGATTTTCCGCTAGGAGTCGACTGCCAATAATGGGAGTTGATTACCCTAAAATTCCGCTAGATCTAGCGCCGAAAGCGCTAAAATGGCAGCAGTGGGTCAGGCGACGGCGATGGCGATGTGGCGCGGGCGCAGCGGGGGGACGCGCTATTGTCTTCATCGAGTGGCGTGATTTTGTAGCGTGGCTTAAACTTCATAAGCGGAGCGGGTTTGGTATTTGGCCTTACTGAAGCAAGTTACGCCACATTATAATTAAATTAATACCAAGAATATATTTAATCTGTGACAAAAAAAGTGACAAAAATAAAAATTAAATAAGAAATGTAAAGTAAGTGGCTATACTATTTTCAGTTACGTAATACAGACAGTAAATTTCGAATTTCATATATTTCGGAATTTAAATTAAAAAATACGACAAAATAATAAAAATCATGCTAAGTAATAAAAATAAAAATCCGAATCCGATATACAAAATCCGATAACCGAACTATTACCTAAGTAATAAATCGCGCTTAAAATCTACAATGATTACAAAAGTGATTATCTAAATCTAAGATATATAAAAAAAAATGTTTAACCGACTTCTAAGAGAAAGAGGTTCTCAGATCGTCTGTATTTTCTTACTTTGGAAATTTTTCGTCTATTTATTAATTTAAAAAGGCTTATATTGAAGTTTGAAGAGTTTATATTGAAAGTTATAATGTTATAATAAGAAATTACATAGTATAAAACAAAGTCGCTTCCCGCTGTCTGTCTGTCCCTATGTATGCATAGATCTTTAAAACTACGCAACGGATTTTGATGCGGTTCTCTTAATAGATAGAGTGATTCAAGAGGAAGGTTTACATGCATAACTAGTGGAACCCGCGGCTTCGCTCATGCTAAATCTAGGGACGATCCCAAGCGAAGTGAGGGCGAATCGCTAGGAATGAATAATTGAAAACATGAATAGATGAAAATGATGACACAAAATTCTAATTACTAGAAAATTGAGTTCAAAGTGTTTGTAATGTATAAGTGCAGTATAAAATGCCTGACAAGCGTCGGAACTGAACTGTAATAGTCATTAATATGGCTGTTTTAAGATTTAAATGTGTGTATCATCATCATTCATCATCATCATTCATTATCAACCCTTTTTCAACGTCACCCTGCTGGGCACGAGCCTCCCTCAGTACGAGAGGATCAGGACATAGTCCACCGCGCTGGCCTAATGCGTGTTGGCGGACTTCACATGTCTTTCGAAAACTTGTTAGATTTTCTCAGACATGCAGGTTTCCTCACGATGTTTTCCTTCACCGTAAGACAAGTAGTAATCATGTTAGAAATGTTTCGCACATGAAAATATCAGAGGTGCGAGACCCGGATTTGAACCCACATCACTCGGTTATGCGAGCGACGCGTTAACGCTAGGCTACCACTGTCTCTCTGTCTTCGTTCTTTTAACATGACGCGAATTATACATGTTTCAGAGACATACAGAATCACCGCTACAAGTCACGTCGAAAGACAACCAATCCACCACGTCATCGGTATTACGTTATTTGATTTTGAGTGTGGGCAGGCAGAAACATCCGCGATATACACTAGAGTTTATACTTTCTTGGACTGGATCGAATCTGTTGTATGGCTGGAGGAGAAGAAATAAAAATATCTTATATTTGACGTTTTTCTCTTATTTTTTTTATGGTAAAAAGGGGGCAAATGGGTAGGAGCCTCACCTGATGGAAAGTGATCACCTCAGCCCATGGACATGTACAAGCCAGGCTTGCAGATGCGTTGCCGGCCTTTCAGGGCAAGGGAGAGAGGGAGGAGGGAGGGAAGACGGAGGAGGGAGGGAAGAGGGAGGGAGGAGGGATGGGGAGTGGGCCTCCCGGACTCTCACTTACCGGACGAAACGCGACAGCATAGCTGCCACTTCACGCCGGTCTTTCTTATCTTGTTTCAATACGATTTTCCAAAACATGTGCAGATTCGACTGAGATTTTTTTTATATGTATGTACAGAAAATATTTTACAATAAATTTAAATACTAAAATCAGTACATCACTACATATAAATAACATTGAAGTGTCTGTTTGCAATTTCACATTAACAGCTTTTCTCCAAATGCATATGAAAGTAGGTATATATAGTCGGTACTTCATCAAAAAATCAATTTTTAAATTTTTTGTTTGTCTGTCTGTCTATCTGTTTGTTCCGGCTAATCTCTGAAACGGATGGACCGATTTTGACGGGACTTTTACTCGCAGATAGGCTATCTATAACATTAGCTATCTGATATAGCTAATGTTATAATGAGTAGCTTAGGCTATTTTTATTTTATTATATATACCTACTACTGGTTCGATTTGAAAAATTATTATTGTATTGGATAGTCCATTTATCAAGGAAGGCTATAGGCTATATTATATCACATATTATACCGCGCGACTCTAAAAGAATTTGGTTTTCGGTATACTGAACGCGTGCGAAGCCGCGAGAAATGCTAGTTATAAATATAGTCGAGGAAGTACGCGTAGTATAGTATGAAATCAGCTTAGCTGTAAAAATACCATCTTTAAGGAAACCGGTCGTCAGTTACTACCTAGTGTTATACAAGGACAAACGCTATTAAAAGCGATTTAGTATAAAAAATTCAAAGTATAAACTATGCTTTGTGGAAATAACAACGAATTAAAGGTAAAATTTAATTTTTTGAGAGTATTTTTCTTATATAGTGTAGTGTAGAAGCTCTACACTACACTATATAATAATATCGTTACTAGTCATCCACGCTTCGTACGCTTTAACTGCGTTATATGGATTTCTCAGACATGAGATATTTTCCTGCAATTAATCATTGCACGAATAACCAGCTATCATTATACTAAATTTCTCCAAAATCTGTCCAGTGGTTTTCTTGTGATGCGGTCACAGACAGACAGACAGACAAAAATTCTAGAAACTTCTTCAGATTGAGCTCTGTATCGTCGGTAATAATGAATATTTCAATAAGAGTTTCCAAATAATATTAAATGTACAGATTTGTCTCGGTTATAATTTTATTATATGCTAGCATTTCACGCGGCTTCGCACGCGTTCTAAAGACCGGAAACCAAATATTTTCTGAGTTTGGTACTTCCTTTCCGTTTTTGCAACATTTTACATTAATGCTCCGCTCTTATTCTTATTCGGTCATAGCGTGATGTAATAGCCTATAGCCTTCCTCGATAATCGGACTATCCATCACAAAAAAAACTTTTCAATTCGAGCCAGTAGTTTCTAAGATTAGAGTGTTCAACCAAACAAACAAACGAACGAACAAACTTCTCAGCTTTATAATATTAGTATATATATGTATACGAGTGGAACAACTTCTATAACAATATATAGGTATAGGTATTTTTTACGAGACACTACTACGTGTATAACATGAATAAAACTAGTATGGTTACCTAATAGTATGCAAAATAAACGGAAATTACGTAAATACTAAAATATATAATAATATCTTATATATTAATAGCCTATTTCTATAACTTTGAATTATTCGTGTAGCAGTTGTTTTAATTTTACTCGTATGAGTTTAATCCTTAGGTACATTATAATTTGACGACACGCGTGGCGCAGTTTGTAGTGACCCTACTTGCTGCGCAAGCGGTCGCGGGTTCGAGTCCCGCTGGGGGCATACATTTGTTGAGCACGAATGTTTGTACTCCAGTCATGGGTGTTTATATTTATAATATGTATGTATTTAAACTTATATATATATGTGTAGTATATCAACCATCTAGTATCCATAACACAAGGCTCGTACCTTACCGTGGAACTAGATAGTGCTGTGTGTAAATGTCCCAACATAATTATTTATTTATTTATTTATTTAATTTATAACAGTAAGTCATGATGTCATTCTTCAATCAAGGTTTTCAAAAAAATATAAATATTATGAAAAAGAGTGATAAAAATATAATTATTGTGCAGCCAGTGATTTGTTTCTATTAATTACTATCGGAACCCACGGCTTTACTTCAAGTGCTAGAAGTAAAAATAATATCTTTACTATTCTAATACTTGTAATGAACCTACATTTGATTGCCTATTTAAAGTTCCGCCACTGTTTTGTGAAGACTACTCTATACAACGAATCTAGTTACTGTTTTATTATACGTACTATATACTAGCGACTCACACCCGCTTTGCTCATGTTTATAGGTGCTTCCTACCAAAAAAGTTTGTAGCACAAAAAATGAAAGACTTATACAAAATTGCGAGAGCCCTTAGAACTCCTTAATCCGGTCCTGACGTAAAATCCGTTCGTAGAAGACGTCTACTTAATATAAACTTGCCTAATTTCATCATCATACGTCAAGTAGTTTTCGATTCGCCACAGTTAAAATTATTTTAATTCATCATCATCAGCCCTTTTTACTGTCCCACTGCTGAGCACGGGCCTCCCTCAGTATGAGGGGGATCAGGCCATAGTCCACCGCGCTGGCCTAGTGCGTGTTGGCGGACTTCACATGCCTTTCGAAAACTTGCTAGGTTTTCTCAGACATGCAGGTTTCCTCACGATGTTTTCCTTCACCGTAAGACAAGTGGTAATCACGATATAGTTAATTTATTTTAATTATTTATATTTATTTTAATTATTTAAACATAATATAAAATTCTAATTTAGTCAATTCCGTACATAAAAATTTTTTTTGTAAATTTTTATTGAAATATTCATTATTATCAATACAGAGACCGAATCTTATATATCTATAGTTTTTAGAATTTTTGTCTATCTGTCTGTGATTTCATCACGAGAAAACCTCCGGACAGATTCTTATGAAATTTAGTTTCACGATAGCTGGTTATCTGGTTCAACGTATATATGATACTTTCACTGCGGAAAGATCTCAGAAAATTGTATTATTTGCAGATAATCTTATAAATTAGGCATGGCTCTCGCCCTTTTCATAATACTCATGGGCATTCAGCACGGAATCACGCAAAATTGTGAGTAAACGATTGCAGTTTATATATACACCTAGTCAGTAGCGGATCCAAGGGGGGGTTTAGGGGGCTCAAGCCCCCTCAAAATCATCAGAGTCGACTCATGACAAATGTCAGATGAAAATCAATAACCATAACAAAAATAGCAAGATATCATAGAAGTAGTACTACGTATTATGAACACCATAAATAGAGCCAATTCTTTTATACTATGCTATATTAGGTAGTATACATTTTTTTACGATTTTAAGAAAATTTACATATTTACTGTGTTATTCAAGAAACAACTGAAGTTAGGTACCATAAAAACTTTAATTTAAAACTAGTAGAATATTAAATTTGTTACAAAAATTAAACTATTTTTTTTAAACTTATCTAAGTGCGTTAAATCTATATTCATCAGCTCGTATATTGGATTATAGATATAGGTAGGTACTTCAAATTTTAACTGATCACTAACTGAGGATAAAATCACAAAATGCTGACAGATACCGGTGTGGTGGAGCTTCAAATGCCATCTTGAAAAAAAGTTTTTGGCCGATATCACGGAAACTTTGCACTTTAGAGCAAAGTCATTTTAACCTTTATTGTACATAATAAAATTTCGTATCTTTTGTTTCTTTTAAACGTTTTTTTAAAACTTATCGTTTACGATTTATGGCCCATTTAATGAACCAGTTTTTGCTAATATTTTTTTCTGATAAATCACAAAATATTGGATTATTCACTATAATGTTGTATTCTCTAAAACTTTTGTTTACTTAAAACTTTAATGTAAAAATGACGTTTAATGTTGAAACTAAAGCACTAAATCTTTTTTTGTTACACGAAAAATAATAAAATTAAAAAGACTTTCATTGTGAAGTAAGCGGAGTTAGGGTGAGACGCTAGTTTTATTATTAATGTAGACTCGATGATATTTATGAGTATTTTCAGTAGGTGGAAGCTGTCAAATGTTTTATACGAACATCAACGGCGTGTGCACGCTGGCCTCCAAATGTCCATCCGCCAGAAGTGACTACCAGAAAGTATTCTTCTCATCATTTTTTGATATTTGAGAGAACCCTGAGAGGCATAAACATAGACACGGGCAAAGAAGTTCCCTAAAAAACAAGTTCAACGAGTGCAAAATATGTTTTTTTAGTTGATAATGTACTCGGCCCTTTTATAACATCCCACTGCTGGGCACGGACTTCCCTTTAATACGGGAAAATCAAGCCACAGCCATAGCCATAATCACGAGAAAATCGATGTACAGTATTTGATGAAGTTTTGTACGATGATGTTATTTTTTTTTTATTTTTTTTATCCTTGGGAAATGCACTGACACATACCACCTGTGGAAAACAGGTGGTTTGTGAGACTCATCGGCAAGCCAGTACTACCAAATAAACCCAAACACCCATCACGTCTTAATGGGGCGTCGCAGAATCGCTTATGCATTCAACTACGACGCCCCGACGCGACGGCCCGGCACACAGCAGAGAAGGTTCCACAGTCCACTCTGCTATCCAGAGAAGTACCAAGAGCAACTCGCATTACCGATTACCGAAGTGGGCCCCGTTTCCGTTCTTGCGCGTTTCTTAGTTTCGCGCGCAATCCTTTTAAGAACAGGAAAATATTAATTTCTAGTCTAATTTATAGCATTGTTTTTTTTTTCAGAATGGACGGTACTCCTCCAACAATTTGCAAGCATTCTGGTAAAAAACTGTTAGTGTGTTGTAAAGACGACTCCAGTCCCAACAGTTCCAGTCCCACCACTGAGGCGGTTGAGTAAGATCATCACTATATATACAAAATTTTGGTTCAGATTGTATTGACTCTACTTGTTGTGCCAGCGGTTGCCGGTTCAAGTCCTGGGGTGGTATTCATTTATGTGATGAGCACAAATAACTCTAGTCATGGGTGTTTATATTTATAATATGTATGTATATAAAGTTAAGTATATGTAGTATCTGGTATATATAACACAAGCCTCGTAGCTTGCAATGAAACTAGATAGCGCTGTGTATTAATGTCTCACGTCCCAACATATTACTATTATTATTGTAGACACAAGTCACTTCAAAATTATTTATGGTTAGTTCCTTCTAATCCTCTTTAATACAAAGAAAGATGGAATCTATTATGGACTTCGAGATTTGGAAAATGTATTAAGTCATTACATCAGAATACATATTGTTATTTGGGACTCATCTATAAAGCCAGTAAAACTCACTTAAACCCAACGAATTCTTCCCAAAAAGTTTTCTCAGACATGAAAGTTTCCTCACGATGTTTTCTTTCACCTTATTTATAATACTAAACTTAAACTAAGTAGGTAAGTAGTTTTGATGAACTTAGATAACATGATTTATTAAAAATATATGATGTTCTTTCAGTAGTAAGCCGTGGAGATCTAGACGCGTAAGTGAACGAAGTAAGAAAACTGACCATTCTTAGACATTGTGACTAAAAATAGAATAATTATACACTTAACTAATACTAAACCATAATTAGCCCTTTTTAACGTCCCACAGCGGGGCACGAGCCTCCCTCAGTACGAGGGGCCTCCCTTTAACAACAGGGGGATCAGGCCAAAGTCCACCGCGCTGGCCTAGTGCGTGTTGGCGGACATATATCTTACGAAAACTTGCTAGGTTTTCTCAGACATGCAGGTTTTCTCACGATGTTTTCCTTCACCGTAAGACAAGTGGTAATCATGATATAAATGATTCGCACATGAAAATATAAGACGTGCGAGACCCGGATTTGGACCCGCATCACTCGGTTATCCTAGCGAGCGCGTTACAGCTGGGCTAAAAGTACAAAAAATAATTTTGGCTTTATGCTATTACTTATTTAATGCACTGCCTCGGTGTAGTGGTGTAGCATGTACGGCAGGATCCGGAGGTCCTGGTTTTGAGTTCCGGGTCGGCCTTTCTGTTTAGTTAGTCTCAGTAACAGCGCGGAGTTGGGAAGTTGGCGGTGAGTCACCCCCGTGCCTCTGAGAGCACGTAAAGCCGTCGGTCCTGCGCCTTAGCTCTCACTGGTTATGTCGAGTAGTCGTCCCACCGGAGTGATAGTATTAGAAAGTGCACTTGGTCTGCGTGTCGTGCACTATAATATCTCCTGCGAAGTTGGCTAGGCTCAATTAAAATTATTATTATACTTACATTGATTCAGCTTGAATGGTCCCCTCACAGTAGGTGATCCAATCGTCATATGTTCTAGAATGACATTCGGGTGCGACACACCACACTTCTCCTTTAGATGATTTCCACAAGTTTAGATCTTCTTTAGAAGACTGAGACTGTACAGATAAACAAACCTTAGAAAAACTATATATATGAAAAAAAATATATTAAAAATGTTTGTCAGTAATTTTATATTCGCTTTTGTTTCAAGAATGTGAAGAATATAACCGAATTGTAGAACGACAAGTGGCCGATATGTCAATCTCAGCTCCCAAATGTGATTCCACTGGAGTGGAGTTTCCACACGTGGTAAGTGGTATAGGCACAGAATATATAATATACCAGAAGTTGCACTCCTTTGATCTTGAATAAAGCCGCCGTTTTAATAACCTACAAAATTTCTGACGCACCTGGTGCATTGGAAAGCACACCTTGCTGCTACGCTCACAAGAGCGCAATTCCTTTGTGTTCAGAATTTACCTACACGACAGCTCAAGCGTCAGGGTTGTACGCAAAGTATAATAAATAATATATTTAATAAATTACATAAATAATTTTATAATACTTTCTTAGGTTTTTTTTTAATTTAAATGCTTGAGACGCTCTGCAGCATAAACGGCTCGATGGATTTTAGCTTCAAAGGTGTCGTTAGATTCGTATTAATTGTGATTGCGCTTCAGGCGCGATTTTGTAAAAAAGTTTTTGGCCAAAATCTCGGTGACTGTTCTTTACAGCAAAAGTTATTGAGACCATTATTGTAGATAATAAAATTTCGCATGTTTTGTATTTTTTTAGTTTTTGTAAAACTTATCGTTTACGGTTTATAGTCAATTCAATGAACCGGTTTAGGAATAGAAATTCCAGTCGATAACTCTCATATCTCATATTATGAACGGATAAAATTTATATATAAATTTTTTAATATCAATTTATTTATTCTCTAAAACTTTTGTTTAAAACTTTTTTTCTAATGCACATACTTTTTAGGCTGATGCTAGTCGTCTGCTAGTTGGACGAGTAAAATAATTTAGTCGTCCAACAATTGTTGGATGACTAAATTATTTTAAAGGCTGTTGCTAGTCATCCGATAATCGTATTAATAAAAAATATATTATTCGTCCGACTATTGTCGGTTTGTACGAATATCTATCACTTCTTTGATTTCTAATATAAAATAAGCGATTTTTATGTGCAGGATATACCTATGCCAAAAATAAAAAAAAATAACCTTAACCTACCGAGCTGATAATTTATTATTTAGATCCCACCCACTTTTAATAAGTCCAAGAGTTTTTATATGTAAAAGAGCTGGCTCTATAGAGTCGTCCTATGAAATTTACGTTACTAACACTCCCTGAGAGTATGTACATCAAAACAATGTACAAGAAAATGGTATTTTGTAAAAAGTACTATAGAAACGTCTGCAATTCACGAGTATGTTAAAACTTAAAAAACAAATTGATTTCTCTTTGAGCCATTTAAAAAGCAAAAAAGTCTCAGTCGCGATATATCAAACACCAATTGTCGGACGAATAATATTTAATTTATTCGTCCGCTTATCGGATGAATAGACACTTCGTACTTTTTTAGTTATAAGGACGTTCAGTATTTGGCTATCGGCCGTAAGGAAACGTTTTTGGCTAATATCTCAATAACTTTGCATTTTAGCCTAAAAGTTATTGAGAAAATTATTGTAGAGAATAAAATTCCGCATCTTGTGGGCCTTGAAATTTTTTTGTTAGACTTCCCGTTTACGATTTTTGGTCCATTTAATGAACAGGTTTTTATATTTCGGCTTATAACTCTTGAAATATTAGATTAATCATTAAAATAGATACATCCACTTTTAAAGATAATTTATATTTTTTTTATATTTATAATTTTTCGTGCAACAAAATAATATTTAGTGCTTTGGTTTCTACATTAAACGGAAGTTTTACATTAAAGGTTTAGGTAAACAAAAGTTTTAGAGAATACAATATTATATTGATTAATCCAATATTTTATATAATATTCTTTATTGCACAATAAAGTTACATAAGAAAATAAATTGAGAGTGACGTGGACAATGGTGGACTTATCTCTGTAAGAGATCTCTTCCAGTCAACTTATGTGCGTGGGAGATAGTGTTAAATAGTTGATTTTGTGAGTTATTGGCTGAAATAAAAAAAACCGGTTCATTCAATGGGCCATAAATCGTTAAAGTTTTACAAAAATGTTAACAAGAAACAAAAGTGGCGTAATTTTATTATCTACAATAATGGTAACAATAATTTTGTTGATTTTTAGTGGGTAGTACTGGCTTTTCTATCTGGTGAGCACATTAAGTACAGGTCGTATGCGTTTTCCAACTAAAAAAATGGTCAAAACAGCGCCAAAATAATTTTGTTACGCTATATTAAATGACTCTCCGTGAATTAAATCCAATAACAGTGCAAATAAGTGGCTACATAACACGTTATATACAAATTTGTGAACACTATTGTACAAGAACTCTGAAATCAAAAATAATCACTGTGAATATCTGCAAAAGTGTTAAAAAATTTTTACGAAAACTATTTGGCAGTATAACCTAAAACATTGAACTGTCAGTGACATTGATATTTGACATTTGGCATAGTGTCAAACGTCAACGTGTCACAAACAATTCCATAACCAATCGTTGGTACAAGTGTTGCCATTGCAAGCTAAAAATTCTCCACAATAATATTAAAATAAATATAAACATGGATTTACTATTATCAAAATTAGATCAAAAACTACAACACCAAACTTTAACTATAACTGCAGCTGTAACTAAAACTGTCATGGATGCATTGGAAGAAAAGATTGCACCAATTATGGAGGAAAACAAAAACTTGAAAACAAAAATCACCAAATTAGAACAAAAACTAAATTTCATGGAGAAAGAAAAGCGAAACTTTAATCTTATTTTTTTTGGTACCGAGGAGAATGGTAAACGCGAAGCAGAACTTGTTGACTACATAAAAGAATTGATCCTAGAAACTAGTATTTATATAGACAGCCAGGAAATAACCAATATTTACCGTATAAAAACATCTAAGCCATCTACAAGCCAACCAATAGTCATCACTCTCTCTACTATATGGAAAAAGCATCTTATTTTGAAGAATAAAAAGAAACTACCCCCTGTTATCTACGTCAAGGAGGATTACCCCAAAGAAATTGTCGAAATACGTAAAAAACTACAGCCAAAAGTAGATGAAGAAATAAAGAAGGGCAATATTGCTTTCATAAAATATGATTAATTAGTAGTAAAAAATATAAATGAAAATAACCGCGAGAAGAGAAAGAGGGAACTAAGCAAATCGCCGCATCAATCCGAAAGCCTCACCAAAGCCGAAATCAAATACTAACAAAAACATTGAAGGAACAAACAAAACACTAAGTACAAAGCAGGTAATCAAACCAAATATATTAAACTACATAGCACGTCAAAGACCATCTTCTTTATCAGAAATATCAAAAAACAACTAAATGCCCCCGACAACCGGAATATGAATAATAAAAACACCCAATCAAAACAAACAAGAATAAATTACACCAAGCCCAAGCCGGTTGGTCACCGTGGGGGCAAGAGACCAAAACCCTCCCATTCAAATACTCCATATTTGTACACTAAATACAACATCGCTTCTATCAACAGAAAGGCTTTTAGAATTAAAAGAAGGTTTGTCAAATATTAAGTACGATATTATTGGACTTTCGGAAGTAAGGAGAACAGGCTATGCCATACTAGAACAAGAAGATCATATTCTCTGTTACTATGAAGAAACCAAGGGTCAGCACGGAGTTGGCTTCCTAATAAAAAAGAACTTAAAAGAAAACATAGAAAGTTTCATTGGAGTAAATGAAAGAATCTCCGTACTCAACCTCAAATTCGTCAACATATCACTTACTATTGTCCAGGTATATGCACCGACTATCGACGCTAGTGACTACGACATAGAAAGTTTTAACGATAAATTGCAAGAAGTTAAAGAACAATATAGTAAAAACCTCATACTAATGGGAGATTTTAACGCGCGTATTGGTCAACGTCTCCCAAGCGAAGAACATATACTTGGGCCATACTGCTATGGTAAAAGGGACAAACTAGGTATAAGATTACTTGAATTCGCTCTGGAAAACAATCTTACCATCATGAACAGTATATTTAAAAAGAAAATCAACAACCTGTGGACCTGGTGCTCACCAAAAAAGAATAAAAGTCAAATAGATTACATCTTAACAGATAATAGAAAATATTTTTCAAATATAGATATTATCAAACAGTTCACCTTCTCTACTGATCATAGATTGATTAGAAGCACTATAACATCTAACAAAAAATAGAAAAAGTAGAGCTACCTTCAACAACATAACTTCAAAAATCGACACTCAAGAAAACCAACTTCAATATATAGAAACTCTGAAAGAAAATTTAAATAAATCTAATATTTCCGAAGAAGATGACATCGAATGTTACAATTCAAAACTCAAAACAATGATTATAAAAAGCCTTAACTCTATAAAAACCATAAAAAGTAAGAAAAAATTCTCTATCTCAAACTCCACTAAATTCATGATGCTTAGAAAAAGTGAACTACAACATAAAAAACCCCTTACCATTGAAGAAAAACAAGAATTAAGAAATCTATACAAAACTATTGGTAGGCAAATAAAAAAAGAATACACAGAACATAAACTAAAGGTAATAAAAAGCACTTAAATACTGCAAGAAGCATGAAAAAGGGATTAAAAGAAGTATACACAGCAAAGAACTGGATACCATGTCTAAATAAGAACTCTGGCAAATCTTATTCAAGATCAGAAATAATAAACATCAACAGAATTCTACCGGTCACTCTATACGCAAAAAACACATATACCAAATCATGACTCTTCTACTCCCACCATCGAACATCAAGATTCTCTATTATTAGAGAGATTTACAGAACGAGAAATACTCTCAAGAATCGAAAAACTTAAAACAGATAAAAGTAATGGACCAGACGGCATACCAAATAAAGCCTTGAAATCAGCCAAATATGTTCTACTTACTTACATATCTAACCTCTTCAACAAAATACTGGACCATAGACAAATACCAAAAGAGTGGGCACAGTCTGATATCGTACTTTTATATAAAAAAGGGGACCCTGCTGACATTGGCAATTATCGCCCCATCAGTCTCCAACCAAATATATATAAACTATTTGCGTCATGTCTCGAAAAACGCCTAAAACCCTTTACTGAAGACTACCAGCCAGTTGAACAAGCAGGTTTCAGAAAAGGCTACTCAACAGTTGACCATATATATACTCTTGAACAAGTTATTGAGAAATATGATGATCAACAATCTCCACTCTACCTGGCCTTCATAGATTATGCTAAAGCGTTCGATTCAATCTCTCATAAAAGCATATGGAAGGCCTTACAAGACTGCAAAGTACCAAATGAAACAATAGAGCTTTTAAAAGACATCTACGAGAAAAGTACAAGCAGTGTCAAACTAGATAGAAAGGGTCCGGAAATAAAAATATGCAGAGGAGTAAAACAGGGGGATCCGCTGTCACCTATATTATTTATTACTGTTCTTCAATTATTTATTACTGTTCTTCAATACATCATGAAAAGCCTAAAATGGACCGAAAAAGGAATTTATATAAACGGAAAATATCTAAATAATCTCAGATTTGCTGATGACATAGTATTATTCTCAGAAACACCAAAACAGTTACAAAAGATGATTAACGACCCCTCAACAATGTCAGTAGAAACATAGGCTTAGAACTAAACATTACAAAAACCAAGGTTATGACAAATAGAGTAGAACACCCAATCATAGTTGAGGTAGCCTACTAGAATATGTACACGAATACATCTACCTCGGTAAACAAATTTCCTTAAAAAGATCCAGACATATTGATGAATTGAACAGACGCGTTAACTTAACTTGGAAAAAATTTTGGAGCTATAAGGAAATATTAAAATCAAGTTTACCAATCAACCTAAACTCTATTGTTCTGGACTCCACTCTACTACCCTGCCTATCATATGCTTGCCAAACATGGATCTATAACAAGAAAACGGAAAGAAAAATCCAAACCTGTCAAAGAGAAATGGAAAGGAGTATTCTAAACCTAAAACGCATAGACAAAAAAAGAAATACAAATATAAGAAAACAAACAAAGGTAATAGATGTTCTAAACCACTGCAAAAAACTAAAGTGGAAATGGGCAGGCCACGTAGCACGTATGAACTCAGATAGATGGTCCAACAAAGTAACTTACTGGCCTGGCCCGTTTGGAAAAAGGAAACAGGGTAGACCCCCTGATAAGTGGTTTGATGAGATTAAAAAGATAGCAGGAGACAACTGGACGTCAAAAGCCAAAGATAGAAAACTATGGAGTAAAATGGAGGAGGCCTTTACTCGAAAAGAGGTCCTTAATAAAGAACAAATAACTACATGATTTACTAAAAAATAATTGATTCATTGTATGTTAAGGATAAATAAATGGCTTATTATTATTATATTAAATGATAAGGTTTTATTTTGGTCTTCTTTTGAGCCCCCCCAAAACCCCCTAGACCCTCCCTCCTCCCCCTAGTTGTAGTATTGAAGGAAGGCCCGTGCCTTCTACCCGCCTGCTGTGGGACGTTACAAACGGTTGACTACCAATAAAATATTTTTTAAGAAAAGAACCATTATTATAAATGAAACTACCTATCTTTTCGGATTTTGTCGCGGATTTATTTTGATTTTTGGTTCCCGACGTTTCGAATGCTTTACAGCGCACATGGTCACGGAGAGACTAAAGTATTTGACGTCTCAGGGGTTTATATTGTTACAGACAGTGACTACCCAAAATTTACAAAAAATCCAAAATGGCACCAAAGTACTTTATAAAGATAAAAAATATAAAAGATAGTTTCATTTATAATATCAAATATTCGCGTAAACCTAAGAAAGTATTATAAGAACCATTATGTTAGTTTGTTCTATCGTTATGTTTTCTACAATGAACAACTTGCTTCAAAGTTGCCTATGTGTAATAAGACAATACCTATCAGGTCTATCTGTAAAATAAATTTCATTCAAATTCGCCCAGCTGCTTCAGTGAGAAAAACTAAGCACTTCGTTTTTTTTTCGTTTTTTCTTCGTTTTTTTTTCACTTCACTTCATTTCCTACAACTTACTACTTTACAACTGTATATTTCAATATTTTTTCGTCTTCCAGGCAACAATTGGATATAAAGATTTTGAAGAAGATCGCAATATTTTTCTTTGCAAAGGCAGTCTTATCAGTTCTCGTTTCGTGTTGACTGCCGGGAATTGCGCTCATATGAAAAGTGTGAAAGGTGGTAAGCCATTTATCGTGATACTTGGACCTCAATTTGGTGCTGATCGTGTAGAGGTATGTATACAGTTTAATATTTTCATACTTTCAATCTTTTTTAGTCTTCCAATCTTTTTTTTAATCTTCCAATCTTTGTATTACTTATTGTCCTTAATGATCACTCACTCATCACGAAATATCGAGAACCGAATTTGAATTTCGGGTTTCGGGTTTCAGGCGGTTTTAGGGTTCTCGCAAGTTTGTTTGAAAATCCTTTATTTTTTGTATACACTACAAACTTTTGGCAGAAAGCACTAAGGAATGAGTCTATAGTTTATTTAAACAATCTGTGACAATGGACTTACTATTCATATCCGAGTATGTAAATCTCTTAAAAATATCAACGATGCGAGAGCTGGGAATGGAACTCGCTTCAGTAGGTTTTCCAAATTTTTATTTTTAAAGTGGGCATGATGTCAATTTTTTATTTATTAATGTACTACTTACTCCAACTCTTCTCAGCTTTTAGACAATTGACTGGTAGTAGATTTTTTACTCGAAATAAATTTAATGGTCAATGGAGGCACGGTGTATATTTCATTTCGTGCATATTTAACATTTTTTTTGACGAATCAAATATTAAGCCTGATGGTGTTGTTTATTATTTTTTTGTACAATATATAATGAAAATAAACTAAATATGAAGGAGGTACAGTAATGTGACGTTTAGTATTGAAGATATAAGGCTTTGTTTTTTTTAATAAACGGTAATGAGATTAGCACGAACGGTAATTGATATTTATCTATGGTAAAGAGATTCATTCAAATGGTGATTAGAAATATATTAAAAAGTATAAAATCAGAGTACTTTAATCAGCATTTTATTCGTTAACAATCAAATATGATTTGTAATAAGTAACAAAGAGTAAACGTAATTAGTATAAATAATCAAACGCGTATAATATAACCAATCATAATATCATAAAAAAGAATTTGAGGAGTCAACTCCAAGTAAATAATAGAAATTGAGAATTTTTATTTGTAACAACAAACACTAATCGATTTATAAATTTCATGTACCACTGCGACTTGGTGTGTTAGCATTCATAAGTTTTACTCACTGTTACGCCAAGATAGAGTAAAAGTTTTGTTTGGTAATATTTATTACTGGTCCTGTGACATGTTTAGAATACATTTCCCCCCACCACTGTGAAAGCTGCTCTTAAAAGGCGAGTAACACATGCCAGTTTTAGTGGTAGAGGGCTTTGCTCTCTACTGGCTCGCGACCACTTTCATATCGAACTTGATCGCTAAATCTCCCAGTCGCAGATATGTTCAAAGCCAGCCCCTTTCCCAAATACCGATGATTTCGGCGACCTCGGGATCGGTATTTCGGAAAGTCCATCGCTTCTGTTTAAGTGTGTCGTGTTGGCATGGAGTCCATGGAGACCGGATGAAACGCTCGCTCACTCGCTGCTCGTTGGTTTGTACCCAGATCTATCCCCCATGCCAGCAAAATACACAGTTTGAGTGGTGCAGAAATACACATACTGAATCTTCTTCTTCTGCCTGGCATTAATCCCGGCCATTGTTGCCAGGGTCTGCCTTCCGACTAAGTCTACTCCACTTTGCGCGATCTTTAGTGTCCTCCAGGATAAGTCCGTTGGCTCTCATGTCCTGCTTCACGACATCCAGCCATCGCTTCTTTGGGCGTCCGGGAGGTCGAGCTCCGGGAACAGACATATCAAGGCACTTTCTTCCGACATAGTCCTCAGATCGACGCGCGACATGGACATACCATCTCAGACGACGTTCTTGGAGCTTATCCGCTACGTCACGGACCCCGAGACTACCTCGGATGAACGTATTGCGTATGCGGTCAGCCCGCGTTACGCCACACATCCACCTCAGCATCTTCATCTCCGTGACGTGAAGCTCCTTAGTGTGTCGAGATAGCGCTGGCCAGCACTCGCTCCCGTATAAAAGGACCGGTCGGATGATGCTCTTGTATATCTGTCCCTTGAGCTTGGGCGGTATTTTTCGGTCGCAAACCACACCTGTGACCTCTCGCCATTTGGCCCAAGCAGCGCTTATACGGGCTTGGATGTCTTGATCGATGCTTCCGGACTCGTGCAGGACGGATCCAAGGTACTTGAACTTCTCCGACTTAACGGCTGGTTCAAGCCCTATTTAAATGGTGCTAGAGTCCGGATTCCCGCAAGTCATGTACTCGGTCTTCGCCACATTTAACTTAAAACCACCGTTCTCAAGCGTACCCTTCCAGAGGTTCACCTTACGCTCCAGCTCCAGCCGGTTCTCATCAACGAGCGCGATGTCATCAGCATACATCATTAGCCACGGAGGCTGGTCCTGGATACATGCCGAGACTTACTTTAGACTACGTTGAATAAGAACGGGCTAAGAGTCGAGCCCTGGTGGACCCCAACAGTAATCGGGAAGGGCTTGGTATCGCCAACAGAGGTTCTAACCACGGAAGCGGAATTGCGGTACATGTCTCTGATAATGTCAATATATACTTCAGGCACACCTTTAGATCGCAATGCCCACCAGATGCATTGACGCGGCACACAGTCAAAGGCCTTCTGCAGGTCCAAGAATACCATGTGCAGAGCTCTCCTTTTCTCTCTGTAAGCCTCGATCAAAGTTCTGAGGGCAAAAATGGCGTCCATGGTGCCCGATCCCGGCTGAAACCCATATTGACACTCAGAGACAGTACACTCTTGACGGATCCTGAGGTCGACCACGCGTTCGAAGAGCTTCATGGTGTGACACATGATTTTGATCCCTCTATAACTACCGCATTCCTGAACACTGCCCCTGCCTTTGTATACAGGGGGTGTCCTGTAAATACACATACTGAATATTTTTATTTAACCCGAGTCCGGCGAAATCTCAGAATTCCTTTTTTCCCCCTTTTTGACACACTATGGTTGCAACAAACCTAAAAAAAATTTGCACAGCGGTCAACCCTTCCGCGTTTAATGTGGGCTTCTGCAACAAAAAGGGACTCCATTCCAACCTCAATGCTGCCCATCACTATCTTGAAACAGATAAGCCGATCTTACTTTTTTAATAGAGACAGATATTGTCCTGCCGATACATCTTGTTTGAAATATCCTGGTTACAGCTTGGAACATATCTTTCTGCCAAAAGCTGGGTTTTGTACGTTCGTCAGGGAAGATATCACTCTGTTGTCGCCATCCCATCCTGACCTGTCAATTTTATGGTCACGTATAAAATATGGGGGACATACCCCAATATAGACGTGTATCTCATAGTGGAAACGCCGAAATAGACCGACCCTTCGGACATCTAAGAAGCGTCAGATTTCCTACTCCAGCTATATCCCTGCGCGGAAGTTGTGATCCTCGGAGATTTAATGCCATGTCCAGTTTACACGTCATCTGGAAGAGAAAGCCAAATTGGCGCCAAAACAATAGTAGTGCTTAACGAAGCGAAAAAGTATTTCAGGTCAGGCCATCGCCTCTTGCTTTATAAATTTCACCCTCTCATGGAATACTGTTATGATCTCTGGGCTGGCACTCCTCAATACCAGCTTCTTCTATTTGACAAGCCGTCCATATTGTCGATGATCCCATACTAACATACGACTTAGAACCCTTAAGCTTTCGGATAGATGTTGGCTCTCTATGTGTATTCTTTCGTCTGTATAATGGAATGTTCTGACGAACTTTTTGATCTGATGCCACCGTCACGTTTCTGTCACCGCTCTCTTCGCCGTCGGGTTGGATATCATCCTCATATATTACATACCTGGCATCCCAAAAATGAACATGCATCTCGCTCCTTTCTGCCCGCACATGCAAAATGTGGAATGATCTTCCTCCTGGGGTTTTCTCTGAGCGCTATTATATGGGGCTATTTAAGAGTCGTATCTATACGTTCCTCAAAGGTCGGCAACGCACTCTCAACTCCTCTTATGTTGCAGGTGTCTATGGGCAACTAACCACTTACCATTATGTGGATTGTTAGCTCGTTTTCCCCTTACTGTTTAAAAAAAATGGTCTGTCACCATTTTTTTTTGCTTGGAGTCACCAATTGACAGAAAGGAACACCTTTCATCTTATACTCATATATTTTTGGACTTCTTTTTCTTTTTCTAGAGCATGTAAGACTGGGTTCAATTTAATATATAATTCATATCTTTTTCTGTGTGTTATTTTAGCCCTTTCTGGTATTTTCTCTTTGGGTTTTTTTAAAAACAATTAAAGTATGTGGGGGTCAAACAGACAAATAGAACCAAAATAAAAGCTTACTAATCTAATTTCCGAAAATGTGTCACTTAACATTAATTGTAAGTATAATTGTTATTTTATACAGTTAAGGTTCCATCAAATCTTAACAATTAACTCATTACCGTTACTTTCTTCTCATCACCATTCGACTATAAACGAATGGTAAATAATGGTAATTAGAAGTTTGGTAATTAGATTCATCAACATATTCGGTTAAAGATTGTTTTTTTAAATACACATGGGTTAACACAGTCTATTTTTTTTAAAATATCCCATTGTTGGTTAAACCTAGCTACAATTGCATAAAAAAAAGAACCAATATATTACTTTTTATGACTGAAACGGTTTGTAGAAATATTTCGAACCAAACCAAATTTTTAACCGGAGAACTTAAACCATTTTGCAAGTAATGGTCTTTCATACATGTATCCCGCTCTATGGCAGAGTGTCGACTGATGCCTATGTTTTGTGAGACGTATGGTACATTCTAATATAAAAAAAAAGAAAATATCAAGAAAACCATGCCATTGAATGGTAATTATGTAGAAGTGTAAGGACATTTTTTAAAATAGTAAAAAGCAGTTTAAATATGTTCTTTCACTTATATCATATAAAAAATCAAATGTAGATTATTTATCCTTTTATCACAAATATATATGAAAACTTATTCTTTACGGACAGTTTTTTAGTAAAATATTTTGGTTAGGTCAAATCTGGAAAAGGGACACAGATGGTAATTAGATTTTAAGGATTTTGTAATTTTTTTTTACACATACCTAATAATAATTTTCATATTTTACGTGATGCGTCTATTAGAACCCGTAGCTAATTAAAAATAAAAATTTTCATCTTCAAAATATCTCAACGTTTTATACATTCTTTATGGCCAGAACTGTAATATGCACGAAACGAAATATTCACCCGGCATACAAAAGTTATTATATTAAAATGTCTGTATAATATTTTCTTAAAGTGCAATAAAGAATACTATGGTTCTTCAAAACAAACAGATAGACATAAAGGCAGTTCACAAACACCCTGACTTTAATGCTCCTGAGCATTATAAAGATATCGCCCTACTCGAGCTGATGGTGGACGTCCAATTTAATTCTAAAATCAGACCAGCCTGTCTTTGGAATATCGAGGAAAGTCACACCGAGGCTCTTGCTACGGAATGGATATTCAATAAAACAGGTAATATTATAAAACTGGTTTTCTTTGTGCAATAATTGTAAAATATATAATTTGCTAGATAATGAATGTAATTGTAAACCTTAAAATGAAATCTCCTGTTAGAGGCTACGCAAGATTTTGAAGGGTACGTTCGGCATACATCAGGGGGATAAGGGTATATGGGAGTTATTGTCATAACCAGTACTATCCACGAAAACATAAACTTCCGTCTTAATGGGGCGTCGCAGGATCGCTTACGCAGTTAATTACGACGTCCCGACGCGACGGTCTGTCGCAGCAGATCTACCATTGGTTATATACAAGCTTTTATTTAATTTGCAATTTATGTATGTAGTCTAAGATCCGAACTACAGCGACCTTCACCAAGCTGATAATGATGACATTTCCACTCGCGTTAAAATTTAAATCTTTAAAATTCGCATACCCCTCATAGGACCAAGTTTTATACAGACAACCCTATATCAACGTATTCGCAATAAAACAGCGCTTATATTGATATAAATTTTTTCTATTATCCAATCAAGTGGAGGTAACTCAATGATATATAAAACTATAGATAAGTCGCCCGCGCTCTGTAGTGGCAACATGAATGCAAGGCAATTGCCGGACTTTCATTTAGTCGCGTACCAACCAGTGCCGCGGCAGTACGTGACATTAAAATAACTTTTGTGTATAACTTCCTCAAACAACGAAAAAAAAATGCCGTCTTGTGTTTTTAGGACATGTGAAAACTATACTTTAACTGTGAAAGATAGAAAAGTATCATTTCATGCGTAAGTATCAAGAAAATGTATTTTATTTTATTTTTTTCGATGCCTTCTAATGACAACGGAATTAAGGCGCTTAGTGCGCTAAAATGCGTACTTTTAACAGCTTACTTCTCGTTTACGGTTTGCCCAAAATGCTTGAAAAAAATATATATTAATCATCAACTCTTAAACTAATTTTTGTAGGTTTTTTTTCTTCGTGAGCCCAACATTTCTTAAGCTTTTTATTTTCAAAGAAAGGGTATTTTTTTAACTTAAATTGGTTACCGTTCCTAAACGACTACGAAGAAGACTGAAAAGAAAATGATCTGTTGTACTTTATTTTGCGCGTTGCAGTTCGTAAATCTGTCACTATTTTCTATTTTTCCAATCGAAAATGCTAATTATGAACATCGAAACTAAAGAGGGTGACCTGCGCGGGTGAGTGCGGCAGTCACGCGCTGGCGCTCGGACTGGGAGGCTGTGTCGCTTTTTTCTGGAACCGTGCTAGTAATCGACTACATTATTTTACGTTGCATGTGTGCTATATTGAACCTAAAACATAAAATTTAGAATTATTAAACTTAAATTCATCTCCGCAAATTCGGTTAATTTGGTAAACGATTATTTTTCAAACATTGGTAAAAATCTAGCAGATGAGATTACTCTACATACATCTTTACATAATAGAACAGATGTAATTAGCCCCAACAGTTCTCAGGTGTCGTCTTTTGTGCTTATAGAAACTGACCCTCATGAAGTATACCTGACTATTACCAGTCTCAAAACTGATAGTGCCCCTGGCTGGGATGGTATAAGCACCAAATTTCTCAAAGTTGTGCCCATAATCACTCATTTGGCTAATTTGTGCTTTCGACAAGGAGTGTTTCCACCCGCGCTAAAACAAGCAATTATTACACCTGTGTACAAGAGTGGTGACAGAGAAAATGTATCAAATTATCGCCCAATCTCAGTCCTTACTGTCATATCAAAAGTTCTTGAAAAATTAATGAATAAAAGACTAATTACCTACCTTCAGAAGTTTAATCTACTCTCAGACTCACAATTCGGTTTTAGACAGGGATTGTCAACCGAAGATGCAGTTACCTCATTAACAAGTTATATTGTTAAGGAAGTTGATAAAGGTTTCACAGTTTTTCTTGACTTAAAAAAGACATTTGATACGGTTTCTGTCCCATTCTTGTGAAGAGATTAGAAAACATTGGCATTAGGGGTACTTCACTCACATTGTTCGCTCATTACCTCAGAGAACGAAAGCAAGCAGTTAGAATAGGTCAATACATCAGCGAATAATCTGACGTCACACATGGGGTCCCGCAAGGTAGTGTTCTGGGGCCGACTTTATTCTTAATCTACATAAACGGCTTATGCGATTTAAAAATTGAGAATGGAAAGGTCTACTCCTACGCGGATAACACTGCTGTTGTCTTCACTGGGAAGACTTGTGACTCGGTACTTCAATATACGGAAATAGGGCTCTCCAAAATAGATTACTGGTTAAGAGAAAACTTATTATCACTAAACATAAGTAAAACTAACTACTTTTTCTTCACCAAATACAATAGCATCCGACCACCTAAAACCGATCTAGAAATAAAAATACATAACTGTAACACCAGAGTAAATTGTTCATGTAAAACTATAAATAAAGTCCATCACACTAAATATCTAGGAGTGGTAGTAGATCAAAGAATGGCTTGGCATGAGCACCTAGAACAAGTTATGAGTAGGATTCGAAAATTGATTTGGACATTTAAAACTCTAAGGCACATTGCTAACAAACATCTCCTAAAACAAATATACACATCGCTGGCTGAGTCAATTTTAGTATATAGTATACTGTATTCCAGTTAACAAACACACACACACACACACATACACACACACACACACACATACACACACACACACACACACACACGCACACGCACACGCACACGCACACGCACACGCACACGCACACGCACACGCACACGCACACGCACACGCACACGCACACGCACACGCACACGCACACGCACACGCACACGCACACGCACACGCACACGCACACGCACACGCACACGCACACGCACACGCACACGCACACGCACACACACACACACACACACACACACACACACACACACACACACACACACAACTTTTCACCTTAGATTCTGCTAGTAAATTGTAAAATATATAGTACTTAGCTTATTGTGAAATTGTTAACTAGTACAAGTAGTTATTAGTTAGTACACTTATGTAATGGAAGAGCGGTTTCTCCTAACACAAGTGCTTATGCGCTTAAAAGGAGGTCCCAATCACTTATCAGCTATTATAAACATTTTTGAGATACCGAATAAAGATTTTATTTTATTTTTTTTTTTTTATCTTCCACTAATGTAACTATGTTTTAGGGTCGAATCTTGCAACTAAATTGTGAAGCAGATATCTTCAATTGATTGAGCTAAAATGTTTCTTTATTGCAGTTAAAGATCAACCTTACGTCCAGCTTACAGGAGTGATACTTTCATTACAAAATATCAGCTACTGCGATGATATTTTGGATACAATTGAATACAATTATTGGAATTCAGATTTTAGAGATACGATAATATGCGCTGACAGCACGCGTAGTGTGGAGGAGAAATTATGCACGGTACGATAAATTACGTAATCTTTGCATTAATTGTTCAATTTATTAATTTATTTATTTATTCATTAATTCATCCATTCATTAGAGAGTGTCGTTGGTCGTGATGAGAGAACACAAATAGAAGTCCTTTATAACGTCACTTAATAAAATATTATGTTAGACTAGCACTCAAAATAAAACTCACTTATCACTTTTGTTTATTAGCACACTTAAATGATTATAATTTTACAAATAATATACAATAATAGAAATATCACACCGAGACATAGCTCGTGCTAACACTGTGGTCGTTAACGTTCTGTCCTCTGATTGATATCTCTCCTATATTTATAACAATCAAAAATGTCAATGTTGCCATCAACTGTGTTGCATCGATGTTAACTTTTATAATTGCTCTGTAAATTCAAATCATATTAAAAATAGATATTTAACATTTTAATACAGATTATATTAAAAATTGATATTTAAATTTAAAAAATGTACAAATTATAATGAGTATGCTAACAATTACATTGCAAAAGTCAACACATGCGTAAGATTTTTTTTTTTCAATTTTTTTTTTTTATTTTTTTTTTTATTTTTTGTTTATTTTTTTTTTTTTAATGGTAAAAAGGAGGCAAACGGGCAGGAGGCTCACCTGATGGGAAGTGATCACCTCCGCCCATGGACATCTGCAAGCCAGGCTTGCAGATGCGTTGCCGGCCTTTCAGGAAAGGGAGGGATGGAGGAGGGAGGGAAGTGGGAGGGAGGGGGGAACGAAGGCGGAGGATGATGGGAAGAGGGAGGGGGGAAGGAGAGTGGGCCTCCCGGACTCTCACTCACCGGTCGAAACGCGACAGCATAGCTGTCACTTCACGCCGGTCTTCTGTGAGAGAGTGGTACTAATGAACTATAAGGGGCGTGCCGGCCCATTCGGTTGCTACCCGAAGGTAACAAGCATGGCACTAACGTTAATGTTACGGTTCACAATCTTTCGATAATTTATAATCTCTCTAGATGGATTATAATCTAACAGTACTTACAATTTTAGACTGACATATACATATGTTTCAGAGACACAAAGGATCACCGCTACAAGTCACGTCGAACGACAACAAATGTTGGAACCACATCATCGGTATTAATATATTTGGTACTCAGTGTGGGTCGTTAAATACTCGTACACCTTCGGTATACACAAGAATTTATAGTTTCTTGGACTGGATCGAATCTGTTGTATGGCCGGGGGAGTAATAATAATAATAATAATAATAATAATCTTTATTTCAGACGTAGTCTATACATCCATATAGTGTTAATTTGTTAGTACAATAATTTAACTTAATAATATGTTAGTATTGTTAGTATTTTTTGCAACAAATATTTTATTATTATTTATCTTAGCCCAATGGCCAACTCCATCCAGTGATTCTGAAAGGGGCAGTCCATCCTGGCCGAAATACACTTTAAAATACTGTTGTTGCTGTCACGTAGACGCTGCATCAAAGAGATAGCTTTCTTGCGCATAATGGCATGAAACCCATCCGTGTGTGCCTCTGCGAACATCTTTGAAGCACTGCAACGCCACGGTAGCCCCAACAGCATTCTAAAGGCATTATTATATTGCACACGCAAGGCGTTGTAGGCCCGGCGCGAATATGTCACCCACAAACTACAGGTATAGAAGGACTGACAAAACGCTTTAAATAGAGTTATTTTGACGTCCTTCGTACACCGAGCGAATCTGCGGACAAGCATATTGCTCCTAACCGCCAACGCCCTGCGTTCCCTCTCAATGTCATCATCATCCCGTAAATCGCTAGTGACGATGTGACCAAGATATTTAAATTTCTCGACAACGCTCAGCGATACACCGTTAAGACTCACGATCGGGACATGGCGTGGTTTTAATTTTTGAGACTTAAACACAAGTACTTCACTCTTTTTTGAGTTATATGCTAAGCCATGCACCTTCGCGTATGTCTCGCAGGTAGCTATCAGTTTTCTTAAGCCGGCTATGGAAGGACTGAGCAAGACCATGTCGTCTGCGTAACTTAGATTATTGACACAGATGTCGTCAATGTGACAGCCGACACGTGTGTTACTCAATTCGTCCACGAGTTGGTCGATATACAGGTTGAAAAGCAAGGGTGAACTCAAACCTCCCTGTCTCACTCCGGACTCCAACCTGTATTCGTCCGACAGTGCATCGACCCATCTTACTTGATTTTTCTGGTTAGCATACCAGTATTTCAGCAGGGACGTATACTCCGCCGGTATACCCGCATCCTTTAATTTGCTCCAAAGTACATCATATGAAACAAGATCAAATGCCCTAGATAAATCCAGGAAACACGCATATACCGGCGTACGCCTTGCAGTATAGTACTTGACAGTATGCTTCAGACTAAGAATAGCGCTTTCTGTGGACAGTCCTGATCTAAAGCCGAATTGGGCATCTTGCAAAGAAACATACTTACATAGCCTGCCGTTTATCACACTGTCAAGTATTTTAGCTGCGGTGGTAGCAAGCGAGATGGGGCGATAATTGCTCATATCGGACGTGTCACCCGTCTTGTTCTTAACAATTGGTACTACAATAGTCCGCATAAGCGGCTCCGGTAAATATGAATGATTTAGACACAGGTTGAAAAACAGTGCGAGAACTCGAGGAAGATGAACTCCCGCATACTTAAAGTGTTCAATGACTGAGGTTATCGTGACCAGGTGATTTTCCACGAACCATTTCTTTAATTATTTGTGCTACCATTGTTTCCGTAATCTTTTCATTCCAGCTCGTCTTGATAGTCTCAGCATCGTTCACCTTATTCAAAATGGAACCCAGTGGTGATCGCATAGTGAAGCGCGACCTAAATGCATCAGCAATTTCTTTATGGTCCGAAAAACCATCTACACTCACGGGTAAACTCGGCCTAGTTTTCATTTTATTTGTCTTTTTCCAGAAACTCTTAAAATCTTTGGATATGTGATCTGACGCGAGAACGTCCATTTGAAGTTGTTCCTGTCTGTTTTGACACCATTTCAATTTTGACTTAAAATGTCTCCTAGACTCTAACATTTCATTGAAAACGCGACCACTAGTCGGCTGCCCCGCTAACATCCACGTTTGAAATTTAAGCCGCGCCTCACGATGCGGTCCCGCGACGTGCCTATTCCATCCCGCAACATAGCCTCCCCTTTTTTTACATTTACCACTGTAGGTACGCCTAGCGGCCATTGATAGCGTATTAATGATATTACTATACATTTTATCTAAGATAGCATGATGTTCTGTTTTTTTACATAAATTATCGCAACATTCACTAAGTTCTTGTGGATTTATCATTGACAAGTTAGAGTGACACAGGTCATGATATTGGATTATCTGTTTAAAATTTCTCTCACCCCATATAACACAATTTAAAGAGCTTGTTTTCGGCTGTGCAATTTTTGGTTTTAAACTACTTATATTGCATTCTAATACAATTGGATAATGGTCAGACCAATACATATCATATTGTACTGATACGCTAATAACTGTTTTTAAAGCTGATTTAGTGACGATGCAGTGATCCAACCATCGTTTACATCCATGAACTTCACTACAAAAAGTAAATGTATTTTTACTACACATGTTTAAATCCACACATATCCAGTTTTGATCAACACAAAAATCTAACATTTCATTGCAAAATAGCTCATTGGGATGAGCATTAAAGTCCCCTAATATATAGAAAGCTTCAATTCCATTACTTTCTTGTATTTCTATCACCGACCTGATTGTACTTAGACAGTTACTAAATTCTGGTAGATTGTCATAAGAGTTAGTAGGCATATACACACTAAAAATAATTACCGATCTATTACTTACAGTTATTTTGATGGCACAAATACGCACGTTATCACATTCTACCACTGACACTGTTTCAAACACACTTTTGCGCCACAATAACGCTACACCACCATACGGCCTTCCACTGATTAGGCCCACTGAAGTATCTACAGCAGAAGTACCAGTCCATCCAAAGTCGTCGCTTATCGTACTCAGTACTGGTAGGTCATGCGGCATTAACCATGTTTCCTGCAGGGCTACGATATCAGCAGACGTACAAAGCTCTTTTACACCTTCTAATGACCTCTTGAGCGATTTACAGTTAAAACTAATAATTTTATTTATATTATTCATTAAATTTTATTATTATATATTATAATATTTTATTATTAACTCTTATTTTCTACTCTTTTTACAATTTCCATATTTTTCCGTTTCTCGTGAAAATTCACGAAACGCCGAAAGGTTATACCAATAGGCCACAGTTTATCGTCTAAGAAAATATCCATTTTATGCTTTGTTACATAAACTTTATATGCATTATAATCCTTTTGTCTTTTCATATTAATTTTTTCTAATGAAACTTTTTCCTTTGTTTTCCCATATACATAATTAATAATATCTTGCTCTGAGACCTCTCTGTCCACATTGGATACAAATAGCGGCACCTTTATATCTGCCGCTTTGAATTTTTGGTTATTTTCTTCTGATTCATTAGCACATCCTTTTTGGCTTATGAGACGGTTTCTAAGTCTCCGTTTTTGATATAATACCCACTCTTCGCTCATTTTAGGCTCTAAGGGTTTTAGGTTTTAAGGGAAAGAAGAAGAAATAAAAATATCTCATATTTGACGCTTTTTCTTTCTTATCTATACTCATGGAGCAATAAACCAATAGAGTGCGCATCGGCATGTTTTTGTATTAGCTCAAAGTTACTCATTTACGGCGGGGGGAGAGGTAAGCTTCGCTAGCTGTGATTGGGTAACGAAGTGACAACCAAGTGATGACTGGTTCTCTAGGGATTCCAAAAAAATAGTGTAAGGATTGGTTTGCGATACACAGATTACGGGTTCAATTTTTTAATAAAACAGGTGGTTTATTTTAAAGATCTTTATTAATATGAGATAATAGGAAAGGATTAGTTTTGAATATGTTTTTCTTAGGAATTGTTATTTTTTTTTTTTTTACTGCCATGCTCCCGCTCAACACCCTAGGGAGCTGGGTATAACTGAAAATCAGCGCTGTCTGAGACTCTGACCTCAGCAGCATCAGCTGAGTTATTACCCTTTGCCATTTAGTTATTTAAGCCACCTAGTTTATGTTAAATTCTTTTTACTGTACTTTATGGCAATAAACGATTTTATTATTATTATTATTTCCTTTATTAATTTTATTTCTTAAGTTAGGTTTTTTACAATAAAGTTATATCAAAAGTAAAATACATTAAAGAATTTACAAAATATAAATACATTATAAAAAACCTAACCTAGGGTGCCGCCGGCAGCGGGGCAGGGCCCAGGCTACCGGTGGTTAGGGCTGTAGAGAGAGGAACCTCCTGACAATGCGCGCCGTGTCCAGAAGTACCGCCTTCTGCATCTGACCCTTGATCCAGCCATCTAGCGAGAGTCTCTTAAGATGTTTGTCGAGACTCTTCGCTATAAGACCGTTCGCTGAAACGACTAACGGGACAATGATCGTCGAGTCAACATCCCACATGGCGGTTACCTCGTGAGCCAAGTCAAGGTACTTGCTGAGTTTGTCCTTCTCAGCCTTCACGAGGTTCTCGTCATGCGGGATGGCGATATCGATATTATTATTATTATTATTATACACAGTCTGGCCATAAATACTGTTACAATTAAAAATAAGAAAGATATTACATTTGAATTTGGAATCTGTCATTTTTATACGATTGCTCATTGTGTTTTCTAATTTTGGCGCCAATACATTTTATAATATTTTGCGATATTAAAATGGAGTGGGTGATAAAGAGAACCGAATCGCTGTGATTGCATTACACAAAGTTGGTATGGTGCCAAATGCAATTTTTAAAACTCTCCATACGCTTGGTATTAGTCAAATCCTCCTCTGTTTGTGACAGAAAAAGATCTGGCCGTCCACGTAGTGTTCGTACAAAAAAGGTGGTCAAAGCAGTAAGGGAAAGAATTCGCAGAAATCCTGTCCGAAAGCAAAAGATTTTATCTCGGGAGATGAAGATAGCACCCAGAACCATGTCGCGTATTTTAAAAGATGACTTAGGACTTGCAGCCTATAAGAGACGCACTGGTCATTTTTTAACTGATAATTTAAAAAATAATAAGGTGGTAAAATCGAAAAAACTACTGAACTAGTTTGATAATAATTGTTTAGATCATAGTATACAGCAATGGCTATTAGCTTATCGTACAGCACCACATGCCATAACAGGCAAGGCACCGTGTGAGTTAATGTTTGGTAGAAAGCTTCGTACACGTTTATCTTTAATAAAAAAAGATGTAATTATTCCTCGGCAGTTGATTTGTAAGAAACCTGTAAAACAATATTTACCAGGTGATAAAGTACTGATTGCATCATATGATAACTCTCAAAAATGGTTAGATGGTGTTATTGAAAAACCAGTAGGAAATGTTATGTATGATGTAAACACCGACAAAGGAATACTCACAAGGAATGTTACTCAGTGTTTGCCTAACTATAGTGTACCTAAGGAAAGTGATTTGGGGCAAGAAAAAGAATCGGAGAAATTGGTAGTAAATAATCCGTTAATGAACAAAGAAATACCAAGTAGCATTGCTAATTCTCCTATTCTAGTTCAGCCAGAAGTGCGTAGAAGTGCACGTACTCATAAGCCTGTTCAGAGACTTGATTTGTAATTATTCAAAAATTTTGTATAATTTAGAAGATAGGAGTGTTGCATAAATCCTTAAGAATGTTTGTTTATGTTTTTTTTTTAATGTAAATGTGTCATCCACAGGCGTTAAGCGCCCGTGCCTTTTGTTTTTTAATTTTTTTTTTTTTTTGGCGTTTTACATTTTTGGACTTAAAACCAGCGATACATGCTAATCATGTAACGTGGGCCGACACTGACTTTTTTTTTTTTTTTTTTTTTCAGTCGACTTTTAGGACTCTAGAACCCCGCCCCATCCCGCAGTTGGGCAAGCACAGCCTCTGTGATTTTTTTGTCGCGTTTAAGAATGGATATTTTGAGGCTGTGCTCTAGGATGGTCTTCGCTGAGGCTCCCTCCGCTCGACGAATAAATTTGCCAATTGCGTCGTCGCCATCGTCAGAGTAATAGACACAGGTCTTGGTGTGCCTTGTCACAGCGACGACAGCATGTGACACACTATCGTGAATGCGGAGCCTTTTGGTCTTCGTCCGCACGATGATGACCTCTTTGTAGGTTTGGCCCTGTGCCTCGTGGATGGTCTTTCCAACAAGACTCGGCGCCGGGTCATAAAGCTCGGTCCACGCAGTCTTGGTTAGAAGCGAACGTTTCGGACTTCATCAGAGCTGAAGATTGGCCGTCGTCTAGTCCCGATCTTAATCCGCTGGATTATGATTTATGGTCAGTTTTAGAGAGTACGGCTTGCTCTAAACGCCATGATAATTTGGAGTCCCTAAAACAATCCATACGATTGGCAGTGAAGAATTTTCCCATGGAAAGAGTGCGTGCTTCTATTGATAACTGGCCTCAACGTTTAAAGGACTGTATTGCAGCCAATGGAGACCACTTCGAATAAGCTTTTTATATTTTAAATTGTTTTATATTTATGTATAAAACTAACACACTGTAAAAGTAATAAATATTATTTGCATTATTTTTTTTTCTTTTTGACAATATTTATGGCAAGACTATTTTTAATAAATCATATTGTCTTAGTTCACTAAAACTACTTACCTACTAAGTTTAAGTTTAGTATTATAAATATGGTGAAAGAAAACATCCTGAGGAAACCTGCATGTCTGAGAAAAAGTTTTGAGAAGAATTCGACTGGCTTTGTAGATGAGTCCCAAATAACTATCTGTATTCTGGTGTGATGCCTAATTGCATTTTCTAAATCTCGTCTAGTCTAAACTTCTTTAAAAGGCTTTAGATGGATCTTTCTGCATGAGGTATCAGAATTTGATGTAAAGTATAGGTTATAATAAATTAATATATAAATATATAAATTAATATATAAATAATAAATTCCATCTTTCTTTGTATTAGAGAGGATTAGAAGGAACTAACCATAAATAATTTTGAAGTGACTTGTGTCTACAATAATAATAGTAATATGTTGGGACATGGGACAATAATACACAGCGCCATCTAGTTCCATGGCAAGCTATGAGGCTTGTGTTATATATATACCAGCTATACTACACATACATAACTTTATATACATACATAATATTATAAATATAAACACCCATGACTAGAGCTATTCGTGCTCATCAAAACGAATGAATGCACCCACCAGGACTTGAACCCGCAACCGCTGACACATCAAATAGGGTCAATACAAACTTTTGATTGAAACTTTTGATGAAAGATTTTGTACATATAGTGATGATCTTACTCAACAGCCTCAGTGTTGGGACTGAAACTGCTGGGACTGGAGCCGTCTTTACAACACACCAACAGTTTTTTACCGGAATGCTTGCTGGAGGAAGAGTACCGTTTGTTCTGGAAAAAACAATGTCATATAGATTAGGCTAGAAATTAATATTTTCCTGTTCTCAAAAGGATCCTGTATCACCCAGATAAGCTATAATGATCCTAATCAACGCGCGTTCATCCTGTAATGGTGGGGGAGCTTAGTAGCGTCCAGCAGCCGGCCGGGTCTCGCACCTCTGTTATTTTCACGTGTAAATCCTTTATAGCATGATTACTACTTGCCTTGCGGTGAAGGAAAACATCGTGAGGAAACCTGCATGTCTGAGAGAAACTAGCAAGTTCTCGAAAGATATGCTTAGTCCGCGCTGATTTCTCCGTATTAAAGGGAAGTCCATGCCCAACAGTGAGATATAAAATGGCCGAAAACATTTTCAACTAAAAAAATATTTTGCATCGTTAAACTTATTTTTTAGAGAACTTCTTTGTCTGTGTTTATGCTTATACCTCCCAGGGTTCTCTTTCAAATGTCACAAAATGATGAGAAGAATACTTACTGGTGCTCTCTTCTGGCGGATGGACACTTGGAGGCCAGCGTGCACACGCCGTTAATGTTCGTATAAAACATTTGACAGCTTCCACCCACTGAAAATACTCGTAAATATCATGGAGTTGTATATTCTACATTAATAATAAAACTAGCTACTAACCCTAGCTCCGCTTGGGTTTTGTTTTCTTTAGCACCACAAACATTCGAAAGCAAGTCTTTATAGTGAGCTGCTGAGAAACGTAGGCAGTTCAGTTTTACATGCTATACAGTTTCATCAATAGTGGGATCACTTTCGCACCCTGGGATGTCTTGGAGGTTGAACCGATATAGATCGTAGGATATGCCTCCGTGTCCGGTAATGATTTGCACTGTATCCACTTAGTAATAATGGTGATCTGCTACGCTATTTCAACGTAGGGCAAGAATTTCTTTGTAATTTTCCCGGTGCTAGCGGCCGTTTTTTCAAGTTCGTCTGCTCTTTCGTTTCTTTTAGTTTCTATGTGTGCGCGAAGCCATTATATTTTGACCTTTCTACTTTTGTATTACTTTGCAAGTCGAGTGAAGATCACTCAGAATGCTTACCACAGGATTTCTGTAGATTTAGATCACATGTGTCGCTCTATATAAAGCGTACAGCGCAGCTTGGAAGACAGTGCAAGATGGATGAAGACTGAAAACTGAGCAATATTTTTCTCTTCCTTCTTCTTACCAGGTCCAACATTTTACCCATTCTTGCTGCCGTCTGTGTAAATTTGAGGACCATGGGCTTGGTGGTGGGGCTCTGCTTGGCTTCATCATGTAAAGTTTAGTACAGATTTCCCAAAGAAGAGATTTTTGCCATAGTGAAGAGTATCAAATATTATGTTGACCCGAATAAACAGCTATTGTGTCAAAGCATGATGTCAAATTTCATCAAAATTCGCCCATTCGTTTTGTTGTGATGCTATCACAGACAGTACAGATTTGACTTGGTTAGTAACGGCTATGTGACAATGTGAATAAATAGTATTTTTTATAACATCCGCATAGCTTAGGAACATCAATATTATATGAATTAGAAGTAAAAATCTAGATATAGTACTTATAAATAAAATAATTGAAGTGTATATTTCTTTAGATTTAAATTAACAACTTTTCACTTAATGCATATGAAAGAACGGTAAAATTTTTTGTCCGTCTGTTTGTTCCAAGTAACATCTGAAACAGCTGGACCGATTTTGATGGAGTAACAACTTACTTTCATTTTACATATTTATTTTAATTACGTTACGGTTTTTTGTGCTACATATCTATTAATACTGGCTGATGTTCTTATTTAACATTAAACGACATTTGTAGTACATTTTCTTTATCATACTCGTATAACTAGGTGTATATTTAAACTGCAATCATTTACTTACAATTTTGCGTGATTCCATGCTGAATGCTCATGAGAATTATGAAAAAGGCGAGAGTCATGCTTAATTTATAAGGTTATCTGCGAATAATAAAATTTATTTTTCATCTTTAATTAAAAATTACTAAAGATTTTTCTGAGATCTTACCGCAGTAAAAGTATCCTATACGTTGACCCGGTTAGCCAGCTATCGTCATATCTAATTTCATTAAAATCTGTCCACTGGTTTTCTCATGTTAAGATCACAGACAGACAGACAGACAGACAAAAATTCTAAAAACTATAGATTCAGCCTCTGTATCGACGGTAATGACGCAGCCGCGGGTTTCGCTAGTTAAAATAAATAAAATTTATAAAATAAAAGTAGCCTAAGTAAATCTTAATAACATTAGCTATCTGCGAGTAAAAGTCTCCTCAAAATCTGCCCAGCCGTTTCAGAGATTGGCCGGAACAGACGGATAGACAAAAAATTTAAAATTGGTATTTTGTTCCTAGTATCGTACATACATTCATATGCATTTAGTGAAAAGCTGTTAATTTGAAATTAAAAACAGACACTCCAATTTTATTTATATGTATAGAATATAGATGTACAAAGACTGCACGGCAAAGCGTAGTGCGCTATGTCTCATACTATTTCATACAAAGAATATTTTGCAGTGCAGTTACGTCTAGTGCGCGCGGTCCTTTAGTTTTTGTATTTTATTATGAACTTCTGTTGGAGATTCCTAGAAATATTACAGTGCTACCGCCCGCACTAATGGGATATTCTTCATTGCAGGAAAATATCTCATGTCTGATTAATTCCATATGACGCAGTTAAAGCGAACGAAGCGAGGATGACTAGTAACGATATTATTAAGGAAGCTCTACACTACACTATATAAGTAAAACACTTTTAAAAAAATCAAATATTACCTTTAAATTTGTTGTAATTTCCACTAAACATTGTTTATACTTTGAATTTTTATACTAAATTGCTTTTAATACCGTTCGTCCTTGTATAACACTTGTGGTAGTAACTGTCGACCGGTTTCCTTAAAGATGGCTTTTTTAAAGCTAAGTCTATTTCACACTATAATACGCGTACTTCCTTGACTATATTAGCAAGCCATGCCTGCTTCGCTAGGCGTAAGTTAAAATAAAATAATTTAGTGGTTTTATAATCTTCTAATAAAATAAAAATACCTTAGTTACTCCTTATAACATTAGCTATCTGCAAGTGAAAGTCCCGTCAAAATCGGTCCAGCCGTTCCAAAGATTAGCCGGAATAAACAGACAGACAAAAAAAAATTCCGTCTGTAGTGTCATAATACAGATTTGCTTTACAGGACATCTAATTAAGGAAATATAGTTTGATAAGGCAAGCTCTAATATTTCACTACTAGCTGATACCCGCGACTTCGTCCGCGTTGCTTGATATATTAACAAAGTTTTCTTATGTACGAAGGAAAAAACATCAAAAAGATCGCAAGCAAAAATATACTTTGTTCTACTCCGCGAGAAGGAAACATACATTACTGAACACGCAGTGCATACACAAATCGTTGTTTCTTGAAACTTTAATAACTTTTTATTAAATGAAGATATCACAATCATTTTTTTTTATACAAGTGGCCAAGTGTCTAAGAAATAAAACTTAGAAAGTTTCATTGAAATCTATCCAGTAGTTTTTCCGTGATGCGCGCACAACTGCAGACCTCTATCATTTTATTTATATAGATTACAAAATCTAATTAGAAAATTAGAAAGAAAGAAAGAAAAAGCTTTTATTCAATCTGAATAAATGATCTTTATTATTTTATATGATTTAAATCTAAATTCTCAACTATTTACTATTGATTGTTTCATTTTCGTTTCATTGAATAAGTAATTTCATATCAGTACCTAATATTTTTTTTATTAAATTAGCCTTTTAATAAAAGATTTTTATTTAAGTTTTAAGTTAAAGTCGTCAGATGGAAGGGAGAAAAGATTACACGTGATTATAAAAATAGAAAACAATAATGGTCAAAGTACGCCGCCTTGAGGGACGCCAACCATTCTGATGAACTATCATTGTATTTCACGCACTCTTGACGCTCAAAGAGCTAAGGATGAAACCAGTCTATACCTCTGCTACATTAAACAGTGCTCCAACAGTGCTGTGGGCTGGACGAAAACCTGATTGATGAGGGCAAAAGAGCCTGTAAGTGGCCAGATATGAGGAAAGTTGGTTGTGAACAATGGATTCAAGAATGGATATTGGATGATATTGTGTAAGGCTAGGATTTGAGTATTTAGGTAACGGTAAGATAATTGCGTGCTTCCATGATGAGGGGAAAACATTACACTAAATTGAAAAGTTAATTATGTGTGTGATCACAGGTGCGATATCTTCAAGCACAGGAAGAATCATGTCAAGATTATCACTGCCTCTAGACTATAGAGCGGAAATAGTTGTTCAGGTCATTATCCCAGACTGTTTTAAAAGAGAATTGAGGTAGATCCGGTGGGGTATAGTTAGATAAAAGCGAAAGAGTAGCGGTTTTGGTGTGAGAATCAAGAGTTACAGGTATAACCTTTTTCACTTCTTCACCTGTAACACGACGACAGATATATAACTTTAAATACATACATCATATAATAAATATAAACCCATGACTGTAGTACAAATTAATAATGAGTCGCAATAAGAAGAAAAAAGAAAAACGTCAAATATGATATATTTTTATTTCTTTTATTTATTTCTCCCCCGGCCATACAATAGATTCTATCCAGTCCAAGAAACTGTAAACTTTCGTGTATACGACGGGTGCTTCTGACGGCCCACAGAGAGAACCAAATAACGTAATACCTATGACGTAGTAGATACATTTATTATTCGACGTGATTTGTAGCGGTGATCCTTTATCTCTCTAAAACAAATATATATATGTCAGCGTAAAATTATAAATACCGTTAGATTATAATCTGTCTCGAGAGATTATAAATTTTCGAAAATTGTGAACCCTCATATACTACTATGTTAAGGTTTACAATCTTTCGACTGTATTATTATTAAATACTTAGTGAAATAATTAAACTGAAATACTTAATATTTTTAGATTTATTACTGACACACACATCTTATTATTTTTATAATTTTTACACCATAGATTATAAACCACAGACTACATATTACTGTCATACATCATCGACAGTTTACAATCACGCGAGATTGTAAACTGGGAAATTATAATCAAAGGTAACAATTTTTCAATGACAGTTATAATTAATGATATAAAAAAGAGTGTGAATATCTCACTTCACGTTACGAAAATGTGTGACGATATTATTATTACTATCTTAATCAATCTCGTTCGGATATATCGTATAAGAAACAAATCTTTTATTTAAGTATTAGCAAAGTCGTCGCTTCAATCAAGTTTATTACGGAGTCTTATTTTTTTTTCTAAAATAAAAAATAGACCAAGATACTCTTTGCAACATTAGTTATCAGTCAGTTAGTGAAAGGCTCGTTAATATCGGTCCAGCCGCTTCGGAGATTAGCCGGAACAAACAAAAGTATTTAAAATTTGATTATTATACGAGATAACCTACCATATATTCAAATATTAATTATATATAAGTAAAGAATTAGTATTGTGACAACAAACAACAACAACACAACAAACAAAATCACAACAATTTTATTTTTCTGTATTATTTTTATGTATATTTTTATTTATATATTTATAATTATCTATGTATGTGTGTATGTACGTATATTAATGTGTAGTTTATGTATTTTATTATTTTAATAGCTACGTCTATTGTATATTATTATAAACTAGCGACTCGCCCTAGCTTCGCTTGGGCTTTTTTCTACATTTAGCACAGGCAAAGCCGCGGGATCCCCTAGTTATGTATATAAACCTTCCTCTTGAATCACGCTATCTATTAAAAAAAACCGCATCAAAATCCGTTGCGTAGTTTTAAAGATTTAATATGGGTGTCTTCAAGGCAAGAGTGAATAGGTGGCTACTGAATTAGTGCGACTTACCATCTCCGACTGCGTTTCCACTTACCATCAGGTGGAACGCAGTCAAGCACTAATTCTGAATAAAATAAAAAAAAATCACCCTGCACCTTCTCTTTCTTTCCCGCTACTTAAAATTATCTGCCACGCACATGGGTTGTATGTATTTTTTCTAAGTTATTAAATTGTGTAATAAAGAATATATACTTTTACGTAATTTATCGTACCTGGCATGTGTCCTTCTCACTACGCGCCTCTCTAGCACACATTTGCGAATCTATAAAACGCCTCCAATACCTGTATTTCTGGTCTATCAAAATATTATCGCAGTAGGTGCTATTTATTATTGAAAGCATCACTACTTTAAGCTCAGTACTTGTTTGTTTTTCAACTGCAATAAAGAAGGTAATATAAACCAGCGGCTCAGGTACGTTATATTTTTGAAACGGAATACTATTTTTCTGAAATAAAAGCAGGCCAAGTTACTTCTTATAACACCAGCTATCCGCCAATAAAAGTTCCGCCAAAATCGGTTCAGCCGTTTTAGGATTACTAGCGGGAACAAACAGGCAGAAAGACAAAAAATGTAATCTTATTCTTTCATAATCGTAATAAATAAAAAAGTCGAAAGACTTTTTAAAAAATACTCTTTTATTTAAATGCGCTAGAAAGAATAAAATAAAATAACCATTTCAAAGTTTTACCGTCAACTTATAACATTTATCACACAATTTATATTATATAATATTGTGGGAGTGCATTAAAAATAACTAGTCCGCTATCTTGGATGTTTCGCCATATTGGATTTGGAATGACATCACACAGATTCAAAATTGAGTTGCAAGATTCGACCCGAACAAACATTACATACATAAATGAAATAAAAGCTTGTAAATAACCTATGATAGATCGTCTTCGGAAGACCTTCGAGACGTCGTAGTTAACTGCGTAAGCGTTCCTACGACGCCCCACTAATATAGTAGAAATTCTGTTTTTAGTGGATAGTACTGGTAAGGCAGTCAGTCCCATAAACCGTATTTCCCTTGAAGTATGCCAAACGTCAAGGAAGGGGTCAGAATCTCGCGAAGCCTCTAACAGGAGGTTTCATTTTAAGTTTTACAATTGCATTCATTGTCTAGCAAATTATGTAATTATTTTATAGTTGCACAAAGAAAACCAGTTTTATAATGTTACCTTCATCATTGTATCTCCAACCCGTAGCAAGAGCCTTGGTGTATCCAGAAAAGTCAGGCTTATTCCAAAGACAGGCTGGTCTGATGTTAGAACTAAAGGCGACGTCCACCATCAGCTCTAGTAAGGCGATAATGGTATATTGCCCTGGACCATTTTTTCCAGGGTGTTTGTGAACTGTCTTTACGTCTATCTGTTGGTTTTGAACAACCATTGGATTTATTTCGAGCAAAATAATTTTTTACCAGTTCTAATTGTCTCAGAGAGAAGAGTTGGAGCACATTAATAAAAAAAATGTACACTTTATAAATAAAAATTTGGAAAACCAACTAAAGTGAGTTCCAATCCCGGGTCTCGCATCTTTGATATTCTCAAGTGCTTTTTAATTACCGATATCCTTACCATCTTACGGTAAAGAAATATATCATGGGTAGAAAAGGTACAAAAATATTAAATTGTATACATACGTCTACAGGATCGGCGCCATCCCGGACTTTAGGATCAAGGTTCTGGTCTCCAAGTCTTACTTTAGTTGGCTTAAGACCTTTCGAATTTGAATAATAAATGCAAGTCCCGGTAGTTAATACGAAACGAGAACTAATAAGGCTGCCTCCGCATCGAGAAACGTAATTATCAGCAAAATCTATAAATCCAATTGCTGCCTGGAATACGAAAAAATATTGAAATATACAGTTGTAAAGTAGTAAGTTGTAGGAGTTAGGAAGTGCTTAGTTCTTCTCACAAAAGCAGCTGGCAATGACATTTATTTTACAGATAGACTATTTTACATATAGGCAACTTTGAAGCACTACTAACTAATGTAAAAAATTATTGACTAAAGTTATTAATTATTGTAGAAAATATTAACGGTTGAACAAACTAACATAATGATTCTTTTCTCTAAAAAATATTTTATTTTTTAGCCAGTCTTTTGTAATGTCTCACCGCTAGGTGAGAGATTATAAAGGTCCACCACTGGTCCACCGCCGCGCTGGCCAAATGCGGGTGGGCGAATTTCACATGTTCTTCGAAAACTTGCTGGGTTCTTGCAGACATGCCGATTTTCTCATGATTAGATGTGTGAGAAATGATTCACACATGAAAATATCAGAGATGTGAGACCCGGATTTGAACCCGCATCACTAGGTATTTCAGCTATTACGATCAGTCTTATTTCGAGTCAGTCGAAGGCAGTTAAACCTATACCACTTACCATGTGTGGAAACTCTCCCTGGTAAGCATTTCTTCCTCCTACAATCAGATCCACTCCAGTGGAATCACATTTGAGAGCTGAGTTTGACAAATTAGCCACTTGTTGCTCTACAATTCGTCTATATTCTTCACATTCTTGAAACAAAAATGAACATAGCTATATAGTTTTACTATAGTTTGTTATCTATACAGTCCTAACAAAGATCTAAATATATGGAAATCGTCTAAAGGTGCTGCATCCGAATGTCATTCTGTGTAATGTCTGAATGAATGTGATTATAAGAATACACACACACATACACACATGGGACTAGCCAAATACGCAGGAGATAAAATAGTGCAGCGCGTATACGTTTTAAAAGTGGTAGTGCCATGCTTGTCGAGTAGCAACCGAATGGGCCGGCACGCCCCGTATAGTTCATTAGTACCACTCTCTCACAGAAGGCGCAGGACTGACGCGACGGCTTTACGTGCTCTCCGAGTCACGAATGTGATACACCGCAAACTTCTCAAATCCGAGCTGTTACTGAGACTAACTAAACAGAAAGGCTCTATAACTAAACTTGGTCCGACCCGGAACTCGAATCCAGGACCTCCGAATCCTGCCGTACATGCTAGCAACTACATCACCCAGGCAGTACATTAAATAAGTAATAGCATAAAACCAAAACTATTTTTTGTACTTTTAGTATTAGTTAAGTGTATAATTATTCTAGTTTTAGTCATAATGTCTTAAAATTGTCATTTTTCTTACTTCGTTCACTTACGCGCGTAGAAATCGACGGCAGCTTACTTCTGAAAGAGATTCGTGGGTATTACGTAAATTATACCTTAGTTAGACAAGACTAATACTACTTACCTACTTAGTTTAAGTATAGTATTATTAATACGGTGAAAGAAAACATCGTGAGGAAACATGCATGTCTGAAAACCTTTTTGGAAAAAATTCGTTTGGTTTAATTGAGTTTTACTGGCTTTATAGATGAATCTCAAATAACTATCTGTATTCTGGCCTTAATGCATTTTCCGAATCATGTCTAGCCTCAAGAGGATCTTTAGAAGGCTTTAGAAGGAACCAACCATAAATCATTTTGAAGTGACTTGGGCTTGCTAATAATAGTAATATTGGGACATATGGGATATTAATACACAACGCCATCTAGCGTGAGGCTTGTGTTATATATACTAGATAGTACACGTATATGAATTTAAATACATACAAATACACACCTATGACTAGGGTTATTTGTGCTCATCACAAACATGAATTCACCCACCAGGACTCGAATCCGCAACTGGTGGCACATCAAATAGGGTCAATACAAACTGAGCCAAGATTTTGTACATGAAGTGATGATCTTACCCAACAGCCGCAGTGGTTGGACTCCAACTGCTGGGACTGGAGCTGCTGGGACTGGAACTGCTGGGACTGGAAAGGCTGGGACTGGAACTGCTGGGACTGGAGCCGTCTTTACAACACACTAACAGTTTTTTACCAGAATGTTTGCAAATTGTTGGAGGAGTACCGTTCATTCTGAAAAAAAAACAATGCTATAAATTAGGCTAGAAATTAATATTTTCCTGTTCTTAAAAGGATCCTATATTATTTTGACTCAAATATGCTATCATCGTTCCTCCCAACGTGCGTTCACCTTGTCGTGATGAGGGCTTAGTAGCGTCCGTCAACCGTCGGTGCGAAGCTAAGTAACGCGCAAGAACGGAAACGGGGCCCACTTCGGTAATCGGTCATGCGGGTTGCTTCTGGTACTTCCCTGGACTGTGGAGCAACCCTCTTGGCTGTGTGGTCAGCTTAGGCAGCTTCCGGGCCGTCGTGACGTCATGGTTGAATGCATAAGCGATCCTACGATGCCGCATTAAGACGTGATGGGTGCTTGGGTTTATTTCGTAGCACTGGCTTGCCGGTGAGTCCCACATTACCACCAGTTCTTCAGGTGGTATGCGTCAGTGCATTTTCCAAGGATAAAACAAATATAACGTCATTATAACAAACTTCATCAAATTCTACAGCGATTTTCTCGTGATCCGGTTACCGACAGACACATAAAGGCACAAATAGACTAAAATTTTAAATTTACAGATATGAAGCCGCTGTAAGAAAATTAAAATAATTTCGTTGATCGGCTGCAAATTCAGTTTAGGTGAACTCCTTAACAAATTATTTGTTTTATTAGGAACTAAAAAGGCAGCGATAGATCAGTGGCGGGGTCATAAAATGTCATCGAAGGTCATCAAATCAAATCGGGGTCTTGCACCTCTGTTATTTTTATCTGTAAATCCTTTATAGTACGATTACTTGTCTTACGGTAAAGGAAAACATCGTGAGGAAACCTGCATGTCTAAGAGAACCTAGCAAGTTCTCGAAAGACAAGCTCAGTCCGACTTGACTAGCGTGGTGGGCTATGGCCTGATTTCCTCGTATTAAAGGAAAGTCCGTGACCAGTAGTCGGATGGTATGAAAGGGCCGAATACATCATCAACTAAAAATATTTTGCACTTGTTAAACTTGTTTTTAGGGAACTTCTTTGTCCGTGTCTATGTTTATGCCTCTCAGGGTTCTCTTTCAAATGTCAAAAAATGATGAGAAGAATACTTACTGGTGCTCTCTTCTGGCGGATGAACATTTGGAGGCCAGCGTGCACACGCCGTTGATGTTCGTATAAAACATTTGACAGCTTCCACCCACTGAAAATACTCGTAAAAATCATCGAGTTGTATATTCTACATTTATAATAAAACTAGCGACTCTCCCTAGCTCCGCTTGTGTTTTGTTTTCTTCAGCACAACAGACATTCGAGAGCAAGTCTTTATAGTTCCTGTTTTTTAATTCTCATGGTCTAGTTGCCTTTTGAGAAAGCAGAAGTCCTCTTCTTTATTGTTCGGGGGATATGACTCGAGTCTATTTCCTGATTAGACAGCTGGCTAAATACGATGCGTGCCTTGGTAAATTTAAACAGTTCATCGTCGCAGTTCACGAGTGTGATGGTTTTATTCTTTATTCTTTACTACTACTACTACTGTACTGACTGTTCCCTATGATGGTGATAGACATGCTGTCGTGGATAGATTTTTGCATGCTCGTCCTGCTAATGCTGTCCTTTGTTAAGCCGACCAATCCAGGCGAGATGTAAACCCATTTTTGGCCCTACTTTGCAAAAGTTGAAGCACAGTTACTCTTGGACCCATGAAGAGAGCCACCGTTTTTATCCTCAGCCTTGGTGAGCTGGTATAATCTTCCTTGGAAATGAACTGTTGCAGTGTAGGTTTCTGGGTGTCTGGGGGTTTGCTTAGTTCGCTGAATATTGATGCGAGTACGAGCCGGTACCTCGCTTCCCGAGTTTTAATAGATGCTGCTATCGTGCGTCCGTATCTTTGCGTTGCGACGATGAAGATATCTTCTAGGAAGTCTAGGAAAGCTGATTGCTTGGATTCGTCCGCAGGAATGGTGGGTAGCGCTGATCTCACTAATTCTGAGTCTATAGCAGTTTCCAGATCTTGGCGAACTGCTGAGTAACGTGGGCAGTTCAGTATTATATACCATACAGTTTTATCAACAGTGGGATCACATTAGCACCCTGGGATGTCTTGGAGGTTGAACCGATGTAGTCCGGTAATGATTTGCACATGTATCCACTTAGTATTTCTGGTGATCTGATATGTCAATGTAGGGCAAGAATTAATGTGTGTGTGAGACTCACTTTATAAATGGATTTGCGGACTGGTTCGACGCAACCATACACACAATAGAACTTGCTCACCCACACACATCACTGTTTTTATCATTTATGTATCACTGACCTATATTCCTTCTGTTAGTACAAATGGTAATTTATTAACTTTACACTAACGCTTTATGAATGTATGGATGGATCGATCTGCGCGGCAATCGGTACACGCATAAAGCGCTGCTTGCTTTTCTGTGTACTTAGATTATAAGTATTTTCATGTATTGTTTTTCTAAATAAAATAAAAAATAAAAAAAAAATTTGTAAATTTCCGGTGCCAGCGGGCGTTTTTGCAAGTTCGTCCGCTTTTTTGTTTCTTTTAGTTCCCATTTTAGCCGTTGTATTTTGACCTTTCTACTTTTGGATTCCTTAGCAAGTCGAGTGAAGATATTGAGTGAGAGAGAGAGACTCAGAATGCTTACCACAGGATTTCTGGCGATTTAGATCGCATGTGTCGCTCTAATAAAGCCTACAGCGCAGTTTGGAAGACAGTGCAAGATGGATGAAGGCTGAAAACTGAGCAATTTTTTTCTCTTCCTTCTTCCCACCAGGTGAAGAAAGCTCCAACTTTTCCCCCAATCTTGTGGGTCTCTGTGTAAATTTGAGATTATAAGCTTGGTGGTGGGGCTCCGCTTGCGTTCATCATGATATGTTTAGTTGACATTTTTGCCGTAGTGAAGAGTATCCTATATTATGTTGACCCGAATATACAGCTATCATGATGTCCAATTTCATCAAAATTCGTCCATTAGTTTGTTCTGATGCTATCACAGAGAGTACAAATCTGTCTCGTTTTGTATAGGCTATGTGACCGTGTGAATAAATTGTATTTTTTATTAACATCCGCATAGCTTAGGAACATCAATATTATATGAATTAGAAGTAAAAATCTAGATATAGTACTTATAAATAAAATAATTGAAGTGTATATTTCTTTAGATTTAAATTACCAGCTTTTCACTTAATGCATATGAAAGAACGGTAAAATTTTTTGTCCGTCTGTTTGTTCCAAGTAACATCTGAAACAGCTGGACCGATTTTGATGGAGTAACAACTTACTTTCATTTTACATATTTATTTTAATTACGTTACGGTTTTTTGTGCTACATATCTATTTATACTGGCTGATGTTCTTATTTAACATTAAACGACATTTGTGCATTTTCTTTATCAGATAACTAGGTGTATATTTAAACTGCAATCATTTACTTACAATTTTGCGTGATTCCATGCTGAATGCTCATGAGAATTATGAAAAAGGCGAGAGGCATGCTTAATTTATAAGATTATCTGCAAACCATAAAAAATATTTTTCCTCTTTAATTAAAAATTTCTATAGATTTTTCTGAGATGTAATATATTCCCGCTGTTAAAGTACCATATATCTTAATTTTTATACTATAATAAGGCAGTTAGGGGCCAGCTCCTTTGTTGTTGTTTTGAAATTATAAAGATTACCTTTACAAATAAATAAAACTGAAACGTCTATTTGTAATATCAAAATAAAAACTATTTACTATTTGTTTATTTGTTTATTTGTATAGGATCTCCAACGTTAGTACACAAAAAACTTACACTAGAACATTTTCAAAAACTTAACCTATATGTACTTACAATTATAGGAGAACACAACATGCTAAATATGTATGTATGTAGATTTATATAAAAAAAAAATGTACTTCTTCCAGTCATTAACTATTTTACAAAAGACTACACTAGTTATAACAAGACTAATATATTAAAAAAAAATCCTTATCCTAAACTAAACTAACTATGCTATGCTGTAACAATTCTCACATTTGCTTGTAAAGACTGAAAGTCTATCGTGTCCTATATCTAAGTCCGAGTTGCGGTCCGAACACAAGTTATAAGCAATAGATATATTTTCATTTTAATAAAAATAATTAAACTAAACTATATGTACAAAGCAAATATAAGAAAAAATAATGTGTACATTTTTGTCACTCTTGTTTATTTCGGCTAATTTCCAAAACAGCTTGTCCAATTTTAATGAAACTTTCAATGACACGTTTGGCGCAGTTTGTAGTGACCCTACTTTCTAGCGCCAGCGGTCGCGGGTTCGAGTCCCGCTGGGGGCATTCATTTGTTAAACACGGATGTTTGTTCAGTAATGGGTGTTTCTGTTTATTATAATATGTATATATTTAAACTTATATATGTAGTATATCAACTATCTGGTATCCGTAACACAAGCTTCGCAGCTTACCACGGAACTAGATGGCGCTGTGAGCAATAATGTCGTTACTGACGTTCACTTTACTGATCTCTGAACATTAAACAACTTCATTCGGTATAAATTTTATTTATGTGAATGTTTCGCATAACGTAATTATTATAAGTAGTATATTTTTTTCATTGCTATTATTTTTTTTTTCATTTGTTTTGTTTATTTCTTTAAGATATATTTTATTTTTATCATTAACTTATTTAAGTAAAGATATCAACACTGTTTTGGTACATGTTGTGTTATCCATTAATTAGGCGTACATACATTACATTTTAAGCAACGTTCAAAGTTCTTTGTATTATTTTTTTGTAATTTATTATGTACTTCTGTTGGAGAATCTTAATAAATTATATAAAAAATCAAATAAAATTCCTAAAAAATGACATCACTAACTCCCCTACTAATAGGATTCTTCATTGCAGGAAAATATCTCATGTCTGATTAATCTATATGACGCAGTTAAAGCGTACGAAGCGTGGATGACTAGTAACGATATTATTAAGAAAGCTCTACACTACACTATATAAGAAAAACACTTTTAAAAAAATCAAATATTACCTTTAATTTGTTGTAATTTCCACTAAACATTGTTTATACTTTGAATTTTTATACTAAATTGCTTTTAATAGCGTTCGTCCTTGTATAACACTTGGTAGTAACTGTCGACCGGTTTCCTTAAAGATGGTTTTTTTAAGCTAAGCCGATTTCACAATATACCTACTACGTGTAGGGTCATTGCACCTGTTTTCGACCAATAAGTTTACAACATGTCGGTACATTTAGCCATCTTATCCGTGGTAAGCTACGAGGCTTGTGTTACGGATACAAGATAGTTGGTCTACTACATATTTAAGTTTAAATACATACATACATATTATAAATATAAACACCCATGACAGGAGTGAATGCCCCCAGCGGGATTGAAACCCGCGACCGCTGGCGCAAGAAAATATGGGCACTACAAACTGCGCCAAACGTGTCGTCAAAGTAAAATACTTCTATCTTCCATATTGTCCAAGCTTTTAGCCTATTGGTATCGCGCTCGCTCACGTAACCGAGTGAAGCGTTGTCAAATCGGGTCTCGCACATCTCATACTTTCCTTAGATTTATTGTCAAGGTGAAGGATAACATTGGAGCCTTGGAGGAAGCCTGCATGTTTAAGAGAACCTAGCAGTTTTCGAAACCTTGTAGTCCTTCAACCTAAACTTGACCAGCGTTTTGGAATATATCCCTCGTATTGAAGGGCGGTTACTGCCAAGCAATGTACGGTAAAAAGTTCTGAACGCATATTGATTCGAACGACCATCTATTATTATACCAAACTCTATCAAAATCTGCCCTCTGCCCAATGGTTTACTCGTGATTCATTTCCAGACAGACAAAAATTCTCAAAACTGTATATTTGATTTTCTGCCACAGATTTTGTGGTAGTGCCATGCTTGTTCCCTTCGGGTAGCAGCCTAATGGGCCGGCACGCCTCTCTCACAGAAGACCGGCGTGAAGTGGCAGCTATGCTGTCGCGTTTCGTCCAGTGAGTGAGAGTCCGGGAGGCCCACTCTCCTTCCCTCCCCCTCTCCCTCCCTCCCTCTTCCCTTCATAATCCGTCTTCGTTCCCCCCCTCCTCCTTCCCTCCCTCCTCCCTCCCTTTCCTGAAAGGCCGGCAACGCATCTTTCCTATCAGGTGAGCCTCCTGCCCGTTTGCCCCCTTTTTACCATAAAAAAAAGATCATTATCATCTAAACTGTTTTATTTATTTAACTATTTTTTACATAATATATTAGAAATTTCATGATAATTTTAATGTATGTACTTCATAAAAGAATACTACTCGAAAACTCATAAATTATTGAATTCGATTCAGCCAAAGGGCTGAATCGAATTCTGCCACGCACTCAATTCTGCAACACAAGGCGCACGGGCCTCCCTTTTACAACAGGGGGATCAGGCTATAGTCCACCGCGCTGGCCTAGTGCGGGTTGGTGGACTTCACATGACTTACGAAAACTTGGTTCTCTCAGACATGCAGGTTTCCTCACGACGTTTAGTCACGTCGAAAGACAACAAATGTATCTACTACGTCATCGGCATTAATATATTTTCTGAGTGTGAGTCGTTCAGGACACACCGATGGGATTCACAAGAGTTTATAGTTTCTTGGACTGGATCGAAGCTATTGTATGGCCGGAGGAGAAATAAGGAAAAGAAGAAATAAAAATATCTCATATTTGACGCTTTTCCTTTCTTATCTCCAGTTCGCGCCACGCAAAAAGAAAGAATATGGTATGTTGCGCATGGTACATTCACACACGAAATTACTAAGCCTATCTTTTATTTTTTATTTTTTTACTAGCCTTTCGCTCGCGACGTATATTGGTTATTGGAAGGTACCACGAAATAGAAAAAACAGTGGAAGTGAAATACAACAAAATTTATATCGGAACCGGTGTCGCCAAACTAACACAAATAAACCGATAATCATATTATGCACTACAAACAAATTATTAATTTGATTCGTCGTTTTAATTTTAGTCATAACTATCATAAGTCACAAATCATAAATCTGGAAATAAACTTAAAATCCTATCGATAAGAATTATTTTACTTAAGCGCAGAAAGTTTTTACGATGTTTTGTAATCTGAACTCAAACATATTCGTTGACATGAAGTAATTTTGCTATTCGATAATAGAATGCGGTAATCTCAGCGACAGCAATTATAAACTTAATTATTTGTACCGTTAGGTTGACAGTCGCGCGTATAGGTCGAAATCAACCGCTACTCGACCAAGGTCACGCTATTGTAGTGACACATTGATTTTTAATTACATTATCGACATCGATAAATACCTTAATTATATGATTCATTCAAGAAATAAGATTTATAAGAAGTTCAGTAAAACTGTTGGAGGAATGACGTGATATTATTTAAAAATAAAAATACTACCAGCGTTTTTGTGAAAACTAAAAATATTTTTAATTAATGTCCCACTGATGTTCTTTGAGTTATTACAAGAAAAAGTTACACAAAGGAACGTTATAATAATAATTATGTATGCAATGCAGCATACCTTATTATTTTTATATTATATCTAATTTTTTAAAGTTCTATTTGACTTTTATTTACAATAAGGAAATAACAAATACGTAATATTTTAAGAGGTGGTAAAGATGCCATACAAGCGAAAAGAAAACTTAAATTTGTATTTGTAATGTGATATATTAAAAATTAAAAAAAGATTTTCTTTTATCGATATCTAACGATATAATCTACATTCAACCCTTCTACATCCCTAATCAAGTAGCAAAGAATTTTCGAGATTGACATAACGATTCCATGTTGAATACAGTCAATCCAAAATGAACTTTATTTTAATTACATAAGATTGACTTTACTAGACGTTCTAATTAATTATTAGTGAACTGAAATAAACTAAGATTTTATTTGGAAATAAATATTGTCGTATTCACTGATGGTACGAAACACCTCCATTTTTAATGTTTTTTCTCCTACTATCATTTTTGCACTCCAAAATGGAACAATACGGCATATTTACGAAAAATAAATTTCGATGTGATACGACCAACTTGACGCGTTGTCAAAACGCATCTGAGATTAGGTATGCGTAACACCGCATAGTAGTGGCGAGCGTACCACGTCTACTTGGCAATTCCACCGTTTTTTCTATTTCATGGAAGGTACATTAAAAAATATATTAGATACATTCTTAATTCTATCATTAAATAGAATTCCATTATTTAATTCATTGTTGTTTGTACTCCAGTCATCTGTGTTTTATATATTTTATATTGTATTTAAAGTTATATATTATGTGTAGCATATGAATTATATGTTATCCGTAACACAAGCCTCGTAGACATGGAGCAAGATGGCGCTGTGTGTTGATATTCATATTAATTTATAACTTGTATTAATTTACCAGTTACTTTATTTTTTTTATTTTTAAATGCCAATAAAAATATTTTAAACAGACTATTGTACCCACAAGTACCTACTACATGTATGGAGAATTTCAGAGGTAATATTGTGACAAAACTTCCTTATTACTACATCAATACTTTTTTTTTAATGAATTTCGAATATTTACTTCTAAAACAGTCAAATTAGGAGTCTCTTAACATTTGTTAATTAGGCAACTCCTGGCATATACCAGAGAAGGCTATACGAATTATACAATGTAAGAGCCTATAACTATAGTATAGCTTCTTTTGTAAATGCCAACTCAAAAATGTTTAGAACAGTATGTTCCATGGCCAAATCCTGAAGAAGCTGGACGTCAAGAAAAAAAGCTGATCTATAGGGTACATCTGTAAAAGTTGTAAGTTCGGTAATTGATGTTGTTGCACTTCATCTAGCTTCTATATTTAATGGCTGTATAGAACATGGTGTGTTTCCTGATCGAATGAAACACAGTAAAGTTATTGCTATTTTTAAATCAGGTAGTACCCTAGACCCTAATAAGTTTAGACAGATTTCGGTACTCCCAACATTTAGTAAAATTTTTGAAAAAATCATACTCGGGCAAATGTTATAGCATTTTAATGCACACAATCTACTACATAAGAAATAGTTCGGTTTTACGAACAACAGATGCTAGTGTTGAGCTAGTTAAAAATATTTTTGAAGCATCATAGAAATCACAGGACGCTCTTGGGATATTCTGTGACTTATGCAAGGCCTTTGATTGTGTGCATCACGAGACGTTGATCAGGAAACTGCATTATTATGGGATTAGAAATAAGGCACTCAAACTCCTGAATTCCTTTTTGAGTAATAGAATTCAGAGGGTTGTTGTAAATGGTAAGAGATCTCCTGTTGCTCCCTTAGATATCGGGGTTCCACAAGGCTCTATTTTAGGCCCGTTTCTCTTCCTGATTTATATAAATAATTTGCCATTTTTGTACAGGACAAACATTAGATAATATTGTTTGTTAATGATGATGACTTCTTTTATTTTTAAGGTAAAACGTAATTTATTTATGTCTGACAATATTAACGACGCCATCTCAAAGTTTGTCTATTGGTTTGATTTAAATATTTTTTTATTAAATAACAAAAAAACAAAATTAATAAAATTTACATCACCTAATGTCAAACTTGTTGATAATAGTGTAGTAAGTATTAAGTGGAGAAATGTTAAAACCTATAAGAGTCCACTAAATTCCAAGGTATTCATAATTATCATCAGCCCTTTTTTAACGTCCCACTGCTGGGCACGGGCCGCCCTCACTAGGGAGATCAGGCCTAGGTATTATCAAAGACTCAAAATTGCAGTGGAATCTCCATTTTTTTTGCACGTTTGGCGCGATCCTACTTTCTTGCGCCAGCGGTCGCGGGTTCGAGTCCCGCTGGGGGCATTCATTTGTTAAACTCGGATGTTTGTACTCCAGTCATGGGTGTTTATTTCAATCAAGTAGCCCTTGATTGAAACTCGCCCGTAATTTTTTGCCGAATTTTGGAAACATGGTGGAAACGTAGCTAATAGTACTAATAATAAAACTTCACACTCATTTAAAAGGTATTTATTAATTTTCATAATTTCAAATTTAAAATACAGACGTTAAAAACCACATTAATAGAGAAATATCTTACCACAAAAAGCCAATTTGACATTTTAGACATTTCTGTCATTTTTTTTTCTTTTTCAACTAAATTTTTTAGGCAATGAAATGAAACACATACAGCCACGCTATGTATTTATTTAAAAAACTTAGTGAAATGCTTTACCCGTCGCCTAAGTCCCTTACAAATTATTAGCAAGCGAGACGCTTAGAAAGAACATTTTATGCACCACGGAACCGGGATTCGTAGTTCTAAAGACAACAATTCCACACAAAATATTTACAGGACGATTAAAAAACCTTATTTGAGAAAAAAAAATAAGAAAAACACTTATTTTTTCTACATTTTTTTATTTTTTATTAAAAAAAATTGTTGTCTCCAAAAATACAGCTGACAAATAACTATAGGTTATGTTAAAATAACATTAAATCTAAGAGCAGCACACATAAATCGGCCGATCTTTTACATTTGTCAAATGAGTTTTGGATTAAGATTCCAACTGGTTGAAAAAAAAAACAAAATGGCGCCTTTTTTGTGAAAAAATCTATAACTTATACTATACACAAGTCTCAGTGGCAGTATATGTTTTTTTCATAAATCGTACATAGATTATTTATATAATTTGAAAAAAAAAATCCTAAAAAATCTATTTTCCAGTTGAAACCTATACAAAAAATCCCATATTCTTTACAATTTGTACTTTATCTCCAAAAATGGTTGATTTTTGATATTATCTTAACTTTAAACTATCTTATTTTATACATAAATATCTAAACATATATTACAAAAAGAATATTATAATTACTTATTGCAAGAGATGACATATGACGTCATCTTAAACCTTCGACTATTAAGCGTTAGTACACGAAAACACTAAACTAAACAAAAATGGAATATTTTTTTAATCTATCACATTTTTTATTTATAATCTGTGTTAAGAAAAAATAGAAAAATCTATTTTTTGTTTTTTTTTTTATTTTTTTTTTCGTTCTAAACAGAACCTTTCAATAAGTAACAGTTTTATCGCCACTTTAATCATTAAAGTGGCATTTAGTGATGAAAAAGTTAGTAGTTTTTTTTAAACAGTATAGTTTTCGTATACATTTTAATGGAAAAATCAAATGAAAGTACATATAAATGATATTTTTTTAATTATATTAAATTACAAAAAGCACATTTAGATTATTTTAAATAATAAATACCATATTATATGTAATCTCAAATATTTTTCGATTAAAAATTCAGCTAAGATAAGTTCTCTCAGCAAAACAGGCATAACTCAAAATTTCCTATAAAACAAAAAACGTCTCTTTTGATCTTTTTCTTTGTTGATAACTCAAAAATAAAGTTATAACATAACCAGTACATTATTAATTATTTGATTCAAATATAAACCGCCAGCGGCAAGAAAAAAAAAGGAAAAAACACTTCATTCGAGCTGAGTTCTCATAAATAAACCGATATATTATTCCAAAAACTCCTAATATGCTGACAAAAAGTCAGCATATTTTTTGCGTTTGCTGAAAGTGGAAAACTCAGCAATATTAAATACTGAAGACGAGAATGTATGAAGGTGATATGTCACAATTTCAAATTTTCGCTGTTTTATGCATAGATATCGTATTGTTTTTTTTATGGTAAAAAGGGGGCAAACGGGCAGGAGGCTCACCTGATGGGAAGTGATCACCTCCGCCCATGGACATCTGCAAGCCAGGCTTGCAGATGCGTTGCCGGCCTTTCAGGAAAGGGAGGGAGGGAGGTGGGAAGGAAGGGGAGGGAAGAGGGAGGGGGGAACTAAGACGGAGGATGAAGGGAAGAGGGAGGATGAAGGGAAGAGGGAGGATGAAGGGAAGAGGGAGGATGAAGGGAAAAGGGAGGAGGGAAGGAGAGTGGGCCTCCCGGACTTCTGGAAATTAGAATTTTGCGACATTTATCACCTTCATACAGTCACGTCTTCAATTTTTCGTTATATAAACCTATAACTCGGTAAGTAATGAACGTCTGTGAGTAAAGGTCACTGGTCGTAGTTTTTAGCTTTTCTGTCCATCTCGTCGTCTGACGAACGATTCATTGGGTGATCTGTGGACGAAAAATAATAGTAATATTATAGCTGCGATAGACATTTTTTTGTAAATAATGTACGCCATTTTGTTGCCGGCGTACATATTATCAATCTAATATATTTAATAATAATAATGTAATATATATAATTAATTATGTACGTAACATTATATAAATGTAAGAGATTTACAATGTTACATTTAAAAAAAATGTAAACTTTTATGATGATAAATAAATAAAAATAAATTGCAAAGGATTTTTTATTTAAATTATTAAAATTATGTAGTTTTCCTCAAAATTGACTTTTTCCTCCTTTTTTATAAAAATAAAAAAAAACATTTTTTCAATAAATTCTACCAAAACCAAAAAAAAAAAACAAAACACTTAAAAAAAACAAAAATAATAGCAAACCCCTTACCATGATGAATTTTCGGCACCAACACTACGTTACCGTCGGCCGCCTGCTGCAGTGAAAACTGAGTGGACGATAGAGGTCGACCTTCAGGGTCGCGTAAGTTCTGAAACAAGTTTAATAATTTACAAAAAAAGCGAAAAAACAAACAAAAAAAGCTTCTTTTTCTTTAGATATCAATAAAAAATTAAAAAAAATGTGTGTATGAAATTCACAAGAAAAAATAGTGAAACTTATATTGAGTTTTAGAGTAAGAATAATAATATATAATGTATATTATTATAATATTTTCACCGTACTAAAAATATTTTCATACATTCTATCTCATTCTTTCGCACACTAAATCCTATTTCACAATATGTTCATTCATTTCTTTTTGTTATCCCTATCTAATTTTCAAATCAAAACGTCACTAAAGAAATTCCACAACAAAAAATCCGTACAAAAGTGGCACAACACAAAAAAATCGCCAAAAAATCACCAATTAACTGAAAAACACAAAAAAAACACCAAAAAACGGCCGAAAAACCGCCATTTTTTGTCACTAACCTGAAAAACGTGTCTGTATAGGGCTGCAAACCGCTCTTTGACCCTCTGCCTCTCAGCCAAAAGGGCGTGATGGTCCCTCTGAGTGCGAGCCTTGCGGTCCCTCACTGTGCGAACTTCGTCTGCTAGAGATGTGATCTGATCCAACTTCCGCTTGCGACAGTTCTGTGCTGCCACCTGTGTATTATTTATTAATTATTTATTATTTATTTATTTATTATTTATTTATTTATTTATTATTTATTTATTATTTATTCATTATTTATTTATTTATTTTTTATTTATTCATTATTTATTTATTATTCGGAAGACAAACAATATATCGACTGCGAACTGGCAACCAACTATCTCAATTTTAACAACTTTACAGGATGAAGAAAAAACTTGTTTGAGTCATTAATATAGCATCTAGTAAATTAAATAAAAATACGTGGTTTTTAAAGATTTTTATTGCACATGTTATTAAAAAGAAAAGTAGCATTATATGCTTCCTTCTAATATAAAAACGAGATAGGACAATATAAGTCAACTTGGAAAAAAAAATGAGATAGAACCGGTTGACAGTTCACAGTCGATATAGTTACATATAAAACGAAAAAAAAAACGTGTGTACAAAGTACACATGTCAGATGTAAAACATCTTTAGCAAACTAATCTTTAAATCTCGTTTATATTTATACTAAATAACCCCGTCTAAGCTCGTTGAGAGAGGGAGATGGCGCGACGGTCACACCCACCAGTTAGACAGAGTTAGAAATGTCACTGACTCGCGGTGGGCGAGATCTAACTAAGGCTAACTCTTCCCCGTCTCTGAGCGCCTGGTACTATGGACTTATTTTTTCGTTTCATCGAGTTTGAAATCGCAACGATTCTAAAGAAGTTTCACTTCACTACATATTATAAAACAAAGTCGCTTTCTCTGTCCCTATATCCCTATGTATGCTTAAATCTTTAAAACTACGCAACGGATTTTGATGCGGTTTTTTTTAATAGATAGAGTGATTCAAGAGGAAGGTTTATATGCATAACTAGCAGATCCCGCGACTTTGCCTGTGCTACATCTAGGGTCGCTAGTTAAAGCATATAATAATATTACAGTACATAAAAAAGAATAAGAGGATCAAATAAAAACATTAATTATAAACATTATTATAATATTATGGTTTGGATGAGAGCTGTGAGAGCGGTCGCGGGTTCGAGTCGCACTGGTGTCATTTGTGAGTGACACTAATCATGTATGTGTTAATATTTATAATATGTATGTATTTAAATTTATATATGTAGTATATCAACTATCTGGTATCCGTAACACAAGCCTCGTAGCTTACCACGGAACTAGATGGCGCTGTGTGTAATAATGTCCCAACATTAGGGTGGCGTAAAAAACCGACAAATTTTTTTTTAGTCTCGTGTAAAAAAATATTAAAGGACAGTTCAAAAAAAAGTCGCTCCAAATTTTTTAAAATTTCAAAAATCGTCAATAATCTAATTTTTATTTTTTTCATTTTTTTTCTCGTTACGGTATAATTTTAAAGACCAAAAAAAATAAGCTTCTGAAAGTTTCAGTTCAAAATTTAAATTGTGAAAGATCGCTAATATTTTTTTTAAATTAGCCATGTAGTTCTGTGGTAAGCTACGATGCTTGTGTTACGGATACCAGACAGTTGATATACTACATATATAAGTTTAAATACATACATATTATAAATATAAACACCCATGACTGGAGTACAAACATTCGAGTTGAACTGACCTTATTCTTCCCCCTTCTCCGTATATCCCTGATAAGTGAAAGCTGAGCCTCACTCAAGTCGTGTTTGGAGAGACGCTCGTTGAATTCGTCCATTGGCAAATTTATTATATCTTGAACATCCAGTGGTATACCTTTTGAAGAAAAAAAAAGAAACATTATTATTCTGAACTAACGGTTTAAAATTTTATAAATAAAACTACCTTTTTGGATTTTGTCGCGAATTTATTTGGATTTTTGGTTCCCGACGTTTCGAAAGCTTTACAGCAATCATGGTCACGGGAGAGACTAAGGTATTATATTTTACGTATCATTTAAATTTAACATATTCATTTATAATGTCAAATATTCGCGTAAACCTAATAAAAGTTTCAAATTTCTAAAATCTAACCTCCTCCTTTTTTGAAGTCGGTTAAAAAGTAGTCTTATAACATTAGCTATCTGCGAGTGAAAGTCCCGTCAAAATCGTTCCAGCCGTTTCAGAGATTACCCGGAACAAACAGACAGACAGGCGGAGAGACAAAAATTTAAAAATTAGTCTTTTGTTGCCAGTATCGTATATACTTTCATATGCATTTACTGAAAAGCTGTTAATTTGAAGTACTTACACAAAAGTACACACAACTTTGTGTTTTTAAATAAAGATATAAAAAAAATTGAAAAAAATCTAAAAAAACTAAATCAAGCTTATAAAATCGCATCTTAGACGTTATACAGCAATCATTTTTATCTCATTCTGTGTAATAGTTAACTCGAATATTTTAATAAGACCAAATTCCCAAACTATCATACCAAATTTCATCAAAATCGATCTAACAAGTCAAGAATGAACAGATAGACAAACACACTTACTTCCATTCATAATATTATTATAATATACTAGCATTTCTCGCGGCTACGCTCGCGTTCTTTAGAAAAAGGCTGAAAATCAAAAGAAATCATTGTCTGCCATTTTTGCAACATTTTTCATTGATGCTCCACTTCTATTGCTCGTAGCGTGATGTAATATAGCCTATAACCTTCCTCGATAAACGGACTATCCAACACAAAAAGAATTTTTCAATTCTGACCAGTAGTTCCTGAGATTAGCGCGTTCAAACAAACAAACAAACTCTTCAGCTTTATAATATTAGTATAGATTAGTCACTCACCGAGTGCCTTAGCGCGTTTCTCGTCGCGAGAGAGATGTCCCGAGCCGCTTCCCGCGTCCGACGTACTGCCGTCTGTTAGACGACGTACTAAAACATCGAATATTATCATCAAAATGTATATAAAAACATGACAAATTGTATACTTAAACGTTCCTCGAAAACCGCTCTATCCATTGGTGAAAACAGCATGAAAATCGGTGCAGTGGTTTTTGAGTTTATCGCGGACAGACAGACGCGGCGGAGGACTTTGTTTTAAAACATGTAGTGTTATTAACCGCGAGATGGCTTTAGTAATATTCTCCTAATATTATTATATATATGAAAGTTTGTATGTATGAATGTTTGTCACTCAATCACGCTAAAATGGCTAAACGAATCTGGATAGAATTTGGCACAGAGATAAGTTATAGTCTGAAACTAGCCTTTCCCGCGGCTTCGCGCGCTTTCTCAAAGCTGGAATCCAAATAACTCCCGTTGTTGCAACATTTTTCATAGATGCTCCGCAGCTATTGGTCATAGCGTGATGTAATATAGCCTATAACCTTCCTTGATAGACTGACTATCTAACACAAAGAGAATTTTTCAAATCGAACCAGTAGTTCATGAGATTAGCGCGTTCAACCAACCACAACAAACGAACATAATCTTCAGCTTTATAATATGAAGTATAGATTTAACTTTCTCTAGGTAAAACTTTGAAAAACAAAACTTACCTCGTTTATCTCTCGTGTGTTGCCTTGCTTCGGCGGGCGGTAGCGGGGCACTGTATGTATGGTTGTGTCGCACTCTATCCCCGGAACCGAACCCAAAACGAGGTGGACTCACCGATGGCACTGTGTTCTGTTGAAGAATAATATCGATTTTTAATATCGATTGCTCAACAAAAATTAAGCTTTTTTTGATATATCTTTGATAATGAAATCAAAAACCAATATATATTCAATCGGCTTCAAAGTTTCTCAAATACTAAACGATTAAAATATTTTTTATTATACTTATTTGTATAAGTCACACACACACATATATACATACATACATACATACGTCGGTAACGCGCTCGCTCGTATAACCGAGTTATGCGGGTTCAAATCACACACACACACACACATACACAATAAAAAACTCATCATTCTACATAGTGTCAAACAAAGTAGCTGCCCGCCGTCTGTACGCTTAGATCTATTAAACTACGCAACGTATTTGGATACGGTTTTCATCAATAGATAAAGTGATTCAAGAGGAACGTTATATGTATATAACACGCATATTATTATAGAAAAAACCAAGAATATAACCTTATATCTAAAACATCTATACTAATCGTAAAACGTTTACTAAACATATTTAGGGAAAAAAACCGGGCAGAGTAAAGGTACTCACCCTTGTTTAAATAATCTAAAAAAGCATTGTTAAATTATGAAAACTAAAGTATTCCCTAAAGCCCTTTAAAGCCTACATTATAATACTATCACTCCTTACCTGTAACAGGGCGTGGCTTGAATGTGGTGTGTTAAGGTCTATGGCGGGTTGTAGAGTAGTGACGTGTGGGGCGATCTGATGGCGGGATGGGTAATCCACTGCAAAAATGATGAAAATGTTAAAAAAAATCGTAAACTTATAGTTAGATACGCATGTTATGGGACGTAGCCCAATTTTTTTTTTGACATTATTACACACAGCGCCATCTAGTTCGATGGTAAGCTACGAAGGAAGCTTGTGTTACGGATACCAGATAGTTGATATACTACATATATAAGCTCAAATACATACATATTATAAATAAACTCATGACTGCAGTACATATATCCAAGCTTAACAAATAAATGCCCCCAGCGGGACTCGAACCCGCGACCGCTGGCGCAAAAAAGTAGTCACTACAAACTGCGCCAAACGTGTCTTCAAATTATCTAGGTTTACGCGAATATTTGACATTATAAATGAAACTATCTAGTTGCGAATTTGTTTGACGGAAGAGTCTCTCCTACTGCAATACTCGCGTAAACCTAAGAAAGTATTATGTGAACCAGTACAGACTGGAAATCGTAAATAAGATACGCCGTGACCATGATTGCTGTAAATCAAAATAAATCCGCGACAAAATCCGAAAAGATAGTTTCATTTATAACTTACTTACCGATAAAAATTGAATTAAGTATCACACAAAACTTTTTTTAGTGACTATATCTACTTGCTGTGCCAGCGTTTGTGGGTTCGAGTCCCGTTGAAGGCATTTATTAATGCATTGATTATACATATTTGTAGTTCAGTCATGGATGTTATGTAATGTAATATGTATGTATTTAAACATATAAATTGTTTAGACCTGAAATATAATCTGAAACACTAACTAACTTACCGTTATGCATTGTCATGTTTTCGTGGTACGTCTGCTCGCACTCGTATTTGACCACTGGGGGTCGAGGCACGAGGGGTTCGAGGGTTGCTGGGGTTGGTTGTTCCTATGAGAAAACGGAAATTATCATTATTATTTATAAAATAAGTATAAAATATTGTGATTAGGAACAAGTGAATTTTTTGTTTCTTCAAAACTTGTAATGGCGATTAGTAAATTTAATTTAAAATTAAAAATAGCACTGTTCAAATATAACACACAATTTAAACTCAAGAACACCAAAAGGTAACCAAAAAAAACATTAAATCAAGAAGAAGAAAGAAAGAGAGAGAAAGAAGAAGTCAAAACAAGAGTGACTTACCTGGAAGCATCTCTTTCCGAACATATGATGTTTCTTTTGAGGAGCGTGAGACGCGCGGTCTCGTCCATACGCGCCTTCGTAAGGTCGGAACTTCGAACTGAAAAGATTTCTTTCATTTCATTTATAAATCCCTTGAAAAGCAAATACAATAAGTAAATATATACTAGTATTATAAATACAAAAGTTTGTATGTATGTATGTATGTATGATTACTTGTGCTTCAATCTGAAACCCCTACGTGTTGTTCAGGTTGTTTTATTAGAAATAAAATTTGCCAAATAGTGAAGTCAGATACATATTTGGCAAAAATACAAGATTTATATAATTTTTATTTGCGATAATTTCGTCATACACTATATAAATACTATATTTGAAGGCTTTTCTTAAAATCATTAAATAGTTTTTAAAATTGTAGAAAATCTAGATTTTTTCATACCTATGAAACTCTTGGGCTGAGTCACTTCCGTCACACCACTCTCCATCAGACAGAGACGGAACTCTCTCAGAGCCCATTGATGAAACGGCACTATCAGACGCCGAATCCCTCTCTGCAATTTGAAATAAAAACAAGATATTATTTATATATCCATTCATCGTTAGTTTTAGATTAAATTTAAATCATTTTGCAAAACGCAAATTTTTGAAAGTTTCAAAATTTTACCTTTATATTTTAATTCTTCAATACATTTACCTAATAATTAAAAATAAATTACCTATTTTAAAATTATACTTTAGAAACTATTTTGAATAACTTTTCGACTCACCGTTCGTCATCGGCATTTGCGTGTGGTTGTGTGCCACGTGCGTCGCCGACGCACCGTCTAGCATGCGCATTGTGTACATGCCTGGAAATAATACAGTCCCTTTTACATCCCTACTAATATTATAAATGTGAATGTAAGTTTGTTTGGTACGCTTTCACGCGAAAACTACTTAACCGATCATCATGAAACTTTGTACACATATTCTTGGAGGTATTAGAAGTAACATAGGATACTTTTTATTAAAAAAATATTTTTTACGAAAAATTAAAAAATGACAATGGGTTCTGAAATAGCTAGAGTAATTTTGAAGAAACTTTCAGGTATCCTACAGATCAACCCAACGAGGTTGATCAATCAAAAAATTAACGCGGGCGAAGCCGCGGGTAAAGCTAGTTATTGTAATAATATAATAATAGTACCGTTAAAAAATTATATGAAATTCGTGATAATGAGCACAAATACTTGTACTCAAGCAATGAGTGTTTATATTTATATAATTATAAATATACTTTTATATTTAATAATTAAGTTAAGTAAAAAAAATAATATAGTAATTGTTATAAATATGTGTAGTGTATCAACTGGTATCTTGTATAAAGGGGGCGTTCAAGTATTACGTAATGCAGTTTGTGGGGGAGGGGGGGTCTTGTAAAACGTTACGATGCGTTACAAGGGCGGGAGAGGGCTTTGAACATCGCGTTACGTAGCATTGTTTTTTTTATTTAAAAAAAAATACTAATCTTAAGAAAATGTTTATTAGGACTTTGAGCCCATTTAATATACATATTTGAATCTTAAGCAAATGCTTGTTAAGTTATGTGTGATTATTTATTAAATAAATATATGAATAAATAAAATACTCATGTATTTCGAATTAGAAATCTATTGTTTTATTTATTAATTACTACCGCAAACGCGATTAAAACAATAACAAAAGTAATTTAGCGACTTTCCGGTAGTTTGTGCAGCATAAAATTTGGGTAAAAATTTTCAGTTGGGTGTTACGTAACGTTTATGGATAGGGGGGGGGGGGTGGTTACAGGAAAACGTTACATAGGGGGGTGGGGGGAGGTGTCAAAAAATTTCAACATTTGCGTTACGTAATACTTGAACGACCCCAAAGTAGTCTTCAATAAAGGCTAAATGAATTTAAAATTTCTATAATTTTTATTCTTATCACTGAGAGTTATTTTTAGTATATCAATATCAATATGTAAAAAATCGTTTATCTGTACTTCAGATATGACTCAGTTCTTAAGAGCTTTAAAAGATAGTCCACAAAAATATGTTTCATTCGACTACTCGTGACCGATTCAAAGTAATTTGCAATATCTGAAAAGATGATTAATAATGTTCAAATCCTAACTTGATTTAGCTATAAATTATTTAATCGTCGACTAAAAACAAATAAACCACTGTATCTAATGGCTCAAGAGTTGCATATTCGCAATCAGCTGTTGTTGTGGGAGAGTTATTGTTTAAGCTAGTGCCTTTCCCTCGCTTTGCTTATTTCTTATGTATTTAATTATTTTTTCCTTATCGACTTAATATGCTTTTAATATAAAAACTATTTTGATTTTAATTAATTTTAAAGAAAGAAAGAACATCAAATTAAAAAAATATCGAGCAGAAGACACAGGATAGTAGCATTCCAAGAATACAAACATAAAAACCCCCAGAATTAACATTTTTTAAGTCATACTAGATGTCGGCTTCGGTCAAAAAAAGTCATATGCTGCGTACGCTCGTTCTATTAATAATGATTTACAAAAAAAAAGTTTATGACATTGACATATTTGGATATTTTAAGCAGAGTTTGTTCATACTGAATACTGAATGCAGTTTTTTTGTGGAATTAATTAAAATATCACCGGCCAATCTCGGACTCTCCTCGACTCCTCCATTCGACGTGACGTTGGCGAAATAATTTGTGCTCAACTGACACGCATTGAAGCCAAAAAACCAAAGATTTAATGAATTCAATGAATTGAATTGAAAGCGAGATATGTATAAAACTGTAGCACCATCTCTCAGTCCTTACGCAGCTTTAAGTCATTTACATGCGCATACGCATTGCACTATAATGTCCCCCGATTGCATTGCACTATAATTCCCCGATGGCTATTCTTAGAGAAATTAATCACTATCCGAAATCGGTCAAAACATTCTTACAATCGTATTATCGTATCTGTGACGTGTAAAGTAGTCATTTATTGAATAATTATATTACAAAAGCTTTAATTTGTTTTCGATACTGCTTCGGATTATCATCACCTCTTATCTAAAATATGATAATTTCGTAAAAAAAACATTGTAATTCTGTGATAATGTTCGTAATATTTGCTAAAATCTATGATTCTAGTAATTGTAATGTCATATTCCGAATAATATAGACCACGGGGTCAATCTGAGGCTAGCGAAATGTTAGATAAATAACTATGTTGGGACATTATTACACATAGCGCCATCTAGTTCCGTGGTAAGCTACAAAGAAAGCTTGTGTTACGAATACCAGATAGTTGATATGCTACGTATATAACTTTAAATAATAGTATAAACATCAGAGTTTGACAAATGAATTCCCCCAGCGAGACTAGAACCCGCGACCGCTGGCACAAAAAAGTAGGGTCACGTGTCGTCACTATAGTGCAAATCGTTTGAGGGTGTGACATGTAACGTACATTCCCTATTCACTCTCAGTCAGTCGACCGTGGGACAAACATTAGATATGGTTAGTTTTACGTGCTATCCGAGATATGGGGATGTAACATCCCAAAATTAGGGGTCTCCAGATCTAAGGTAGCCAACGACTTCGTATATTTACCGCGATTAAAGTATGTTTTGTTTAACATATATGTATTTTTACGTATTTAGATATAGACATTACACTTAGGGCCAGTTTCACCGGTTTCTGATAAAGTCCCTGATAGCGTATCCGGAACTTATCTGACGGATGAACCACAAATTTCGGTTTCACAAGTCTTGAATAGTGGTATCTGGCAGTTAAAGTGGCCGGTAATTTATCAGCCGAATCAAGTGGCCGTTAAAGGTGGTATCTGGTAGATAACTAAAATGATTCGAATGGAGGGCGCGAATAAAAATATCTGTCATTTATTTTTGGTAATAAATAATATCATACTCTTTATAGTAGTCTGCAGCCACATTGTCTGGATTTGTTTGAATTTTTACTTTAGAAGACGAATTTGATAAATAATATGAACATATTTCGCGACCTCAAAGGAATAGAGTAATCCGCCCTAAACCAAATTATTTTATATTGCCACCATATATTATATACCAAAAGGTCTGTACAAAATATTCATACGTTAATAGAAAGTGATATAAAGACTACAACCGACTGGTAAGTAGATAAATATTTTTCAATGATCTTCATGATTTACTTATTTAATAGACTTTTGACTATTTAATTTTCAGTAACTTCGCAATTTCAACAATGCAACGATTGCTTATAACTCTACGCTATTTTGCAACGGGAACGTTTTTGATTGTATGTGGTGATTTTGGTGGAGTAAGCAAAGTGTCAGCTTGCAGAATCATACACAAGGTTTCTGAAGCAATCGCCAAATTGAGACCTTTGTACGTGAAATTCCCCATAAATGCAGATTTTTATGAAATTGCAAGATTTCCTAGGGTCGTTGGAGTCATCGATTGATCGATTTTATTTTCAATAATATTTTTTTATTTTCTACAAGTTAAATTAATAGCTCAGTTTCAACTTTTTGTTCTAATCAAGCGTCTATTAAATATAACATACAACAAAAAAGCGCGAAAGTCGAAATAATTATGACATCCGTGGGTTTATTTTACGCTAATTACATTTGGAACACAAACTTGTAATCATAATAACATTTACCATCGATTTAATTACTTTTCGATCGATTTAATTAATCACATTATAACAAAATTATATTCCAGAACATTAAAAAGTAAAATGTATCTTATTTTAAATAAAAAAATAATTAAAATATTTTAGTTTTCAAACTAGATTTTAAATAGCGATCATATGCGTCTGTGTCATGAAAAGCAAAAAAGCGACGTTGCCGTTCTGTAAAATAGCAAGTGGCTTGTAATGTATCTACCGGTTAATTTATCAGGTAGTTTAATGGTGAAACAGAAAAAATATATCAGCAACCGTTATCTGTTAGTTAGTGTTAAGTGACGGATTACTAACTGAAACTTTATCAGAAACTGGTGAAACTGGCCCTTAATCTATCTTTAAGGCAGCTAATGATAAGTTTAACTACTCGAAAACAGATTTGATAGTAATATAACAGAAAACATTATAGACAAACGTGATAAGTCTCAAGCTCGCATGAGGATTTAAGTAAAGCAGGTTTGCACCGCACCTCGCACTTCTAATCCAATTTTCTAAATCAATACCAACTTAGCCAGCCAGGTGGAATATAACGTTATCCTCCTTATATTGAAGCGAGAGCCCGAGCCTAGTAGGACGTTAAAATGGGTTGAATAAAAAAATACAATCAAATATATTATCTCCTAATTCGCAATTAAAAAGTTTTATTTAATCTTAATTATTAATTAAAAAACAAAATACTCACACGAATTATTACAAGACATCAATTAGTAAGACTTCATTTAATCAAAATTAAAAAAAATATGACCTAACTAGTCAATTACAAAAACAACTTACAATAGTAATGATAGCATACGGCATTTAGATAAAAATTTCGACAGTCACGATGACTTATGATATTTCGTTAGAAGACTGCTCACGTGATGTTTGTTTTCGCGTTATCTCGTAACAAATGACTGATATATTCATGTGACAGGAAAATGTTATATGATCCGCTGCTAATCAGACTACTGTTATAAAAGAAAGCTTGTATGTTTGTGTGTTAATATTTAACTGAATTTGGATGAATTAGTGTTCAGATCGAATAAGATCTAGGATAACATAGGCAAGAGACAAGTCGACACTAAAGGAAAGTCGTGGTATGAAATAAATATGTTTAAGTCGAAAGAAAAGGCGTGGTATAAATAAATTTTAAGTCGAAATTGTTTGCTTAATGATAAGACAATTTCTTTTAAAAATTAAGAACAGTTTCTGTAGTAGGGGTAATTCAAAGTATTTTGTATAAATTAATTATTAATAAGACTTCCAAAAAGAAAGGATTTCTTTATATAATTTAATAATTTTATAAATAGATTTAATATTTTTTCAATAGATTGTACACCTAGAACAGTTTAATTTTAAAAAAGCAAAAGGATTATCAAATGGCGATATTATAATAAAATTTATTGTACAAAATATAACCTTCAAATTGTCCACAAATGGTCTTTAATTTTTTTTATTTATCAATCTAATGATAATAATGTAATGACAAGCACAGGTTCGATAATGCACTGTCTTAAAATTGAATAAAACAAAAGTTTGGGAAAGTCTACCTTGATGTTGTTTTCCTTTATTTGTTAAATGATTAAAGCATCTAAATCATATTTACCCTAATAAGGTTTTCCCCTCATCGTTATTTACATTGTTCTAGTTATCATAAGTATTGTAGTAAACATGTTTTTCATTATATTTAAGGAATTTTTCAAATTTTTACCTAATAGGTAAGAAGGTAAATTTTTGAAATTTTGTATATTTTCATACAAGCTTACCCAAATTGGAACTCACCATCGTATAATTTGTAGTAGTTGTAATAATCAAGGTCTAGACGAAATAGGGGGTTGAAGTACGTTGGTATCGGATAAAAGGGGGGTGCATACGAATAATGCACCGAGGCATGCATTTTGGTCAAAAATTCTTATCAAACGTCCTTCAACTATAATTATCTCATATCTTTAACACGAAGTACGTCACAAATTTTCTACTTGTTGGAAAGATAATATCTTCCCTCTCTTTCCTTCTCTGTTGTTTAACAATTGTAAAATCGTTCAAACAAACGTTTTGCTCAACAATTTAATGTCAGTGCAAATACGGCTTCATTGTACATGCATTTAATACTAAAATTACAATGGAAAATTCTAGACGTGTCATTTTGACGTATTCTCTCGATATTTGAACGACCAGAGGCAAAAGTTGTATCTTTTTAAGACAGCCACAGGCACTTTGGTAAGCGAGTCGCAGGATATTCTTGGTCTTCTTAGAGCACAGCAAGATTTACATAGGCAAGTGCAGCAGTCATTGACATGCACCTTTCTACTCTTCCTTGAACGTTGGTTCAAAAAGAATTTCATATGTAGGCTTTTCTGTGACTTTGCAGTAGAAAACTCGAAAAGTCTTCAAAAAGTTTGTATCTTACTAAATTCGACCACAGATTATACCAGCACAAGAGGTTCACTAACAGTCACAAGTACACAAAAAAATCACTCTATAAACTACTTCTTAACGAACAGCCTGTATACGTATGAAAAAATTCCCATTTTGATAGAAAAAAATTGAAAAATAACTTATTTTTTTTAAATTACGACAAAAAAAACCGAACGTCTTAAACACCTTACACAGGAACGTGGCAAAGATAGAATGTCGTACAGCCTTATCGCATCGACTAATTAATGTATAGCAAATACGCTTATCACATTTCAAACATAATATTTGCTGTACAATGTCGTGTAATCGCACAGATGCGTCCATTTGCCTTCGCGTTGGTCCCTGACTGTTGATTTTCACTTGACCTTATATAAGCCACTTATCGATATGATAAATCGATTATTCATTCATCGATTCTAATCAGAGTAGATTATATATTATATAGTACACAAATAGTTAAATTTGAACTGTCTGTTTGTAAAAAATAACTGTCTTTACTAAATTTATATGATATTTAGCCCCATTTTAAGGTCCCATTGGCCTCTCCCATCAATATGAGGGAATCAGGCAAAAGCGAAATATTGCCAGTAATATTATTAATATTTGTATGTATACATTACTCAAAGATGACATTTCTCGCACTAAAAAGTATCTAAAACCAGCTATCATCATATCAAATTACATCAAAATCTACCCAAAAATTTACCGTCTCATAAAAATTCTTAAATCAACAAACTGTGCCACTGTATCGATAATAATGTCTATTTCAATAAAATTTTCCCAAAAAATAATTAATATTAAGATTCGACTCAGTTAGAATATATTAGCGAAATCCAATCATCACGAAATATCAGAAACCGCTTTACGAATAAAGTTATAATTTACATACATTTATAGTCAGTAGACATCCACTAAGAAAGGATTTTGCGACATGTCCGGATTAAGGGGGTCTAAGGACTCTCGCAAATTTGAAAGTTCTGTTTTTTTCTTACTTTCGACTTGAGGAATTCAAAACGTACCTAGGGACGAACCCGAGGAAAGCCGTTTTATTATATTGTATAGATAAATTCTTATTTCATACTCAATTTTCTATCTCACCCCTAAACAAAATTTACTTCAAAAATAAACTATAACTTACCTTCGTTCATAGCCATATCCATTAGTTGAAGATCTTCATCATTTAATATGGATTGGAGGAACCCGTCTTGATTCGGTGGCGCCATTTCTGATGTTGAATTCTGTAAGAAGAAGGTTTAATATTATATACTAGCATTTCCCGCAGATTCGCACGCGTTCTAAAGACCGGAAACCAAATTCTTTCTGAGTCACGCGGTACGGTACCTTGCAGAACTAACGCCCTTCCCGTTTTTGCAACATTTTTTATTAATGCTCCGCTCCTATTGGTCGTAGCGTGATGTAATATAGCCTATAGCCTTCCTCGATAAACGGACTATCCAATACAAAAAATTTTTTTCAAATGAACCAGTACTTCCTGAGATTAGCGCGTTCAAACAAACAAACAAACAAACAAACAAACAAACAAACAAACAAACAAACAAAAAAACAAACAAATTCTACAGCTTTATAATATTAGTATAGATTAGCAATTGGTGGTAGCTCAGTGGTAACGTGCTTGTCTGAGTACAGCAGGTTCGAATCTAGATCTCGCAACTCTAACTTCATATTTAAATCATTTCCTACACTAACTTTTTGCTTTTGTATACTCGAGAGTTTTGCAGTTTACAAAAGATGATAAGTCTCGTAGTATATGACCTAACCCCACGTATTGTGTTAGGCCTACGCCCAGCAGTGGGATTTTAAAATAATATAATTGCATCGTTACTTGTATCGCTATTTTTAACCGACTTCCGCAGGAGGAGCAATTGATAACCAATTCGATCGGTATATGTTTTTTTATGTATGTACATCTATTACTCTGTGAGTTTTGATCCGATTTATGTGATTTTTCTTTTGTTTGATGGGCAATAGCTGCCATTTGGTCCCATAAAAACTTAAAATACTTTGGCCCAGTAGTTTTAATTGTATGAACATTTTTTTTTATTTTTTACAGACTGCATTTTTACGTATGTTTACCGATTACTCCGCCAATTGTGGGTCGATTTCAAAAATTTTTCCTTTAAATCTATCAATAGGTAGCACATACAAATGATAGTAATTTATTAATATTAAAGGTTTGCATAAGATGTGTATTAAATTAAATCTTTATTAAGTTATTTTAAACTTTTTAGTTTTGGAAGTCGGTTTTTTAAACGTAGTTTATTTACTGTTGTAGTTAGTTGGCTGTAGTTTTTATTGTTCTAAGTTGAAATAGTCTATAGCCATATTATCATCATTATTATATACATATATTAATTTACCATTTTGTTAATTTATTTTATCATACTTGTCTCTAACATATGTAGCATTTTAAAGTGAAAACTTTGCTGGTTTATTATCTTTGTAATATTTATAACGAATTTTATGTAATACTACACTGTATGTTTCCCGAATATAATAAAAATAAAAAAAAACTGCGTGTGTACAAAGTACACATGTCAGAAGTAAAACTTCTTTGGCAAACTAATTTTTAAATCTCGTTTATATTTATACTAAATAACCCCGTCTAAGCTCGTCGAGAGAGGGAGGTGGCGCTACGGTCACACCCACGAGTTAGACAGAGTTAGAAATGTCACTGACTCGCGGTGGGCGAGATCTAACTAAGGCTAACTCTTCCCCGTCTCTGAGCGCCTGGTACTATGGACTTATTTTTTCGTTTCATCGAGTTTCAAATCACAACGATTCTAAAGAAGTTTCACTTCAAAAATAAAATAAAAATAAGCCCACTGAATACATACCTGGTAGTACACAGGATCGTGTTGTTGCGGATGATGTGCGGATTCCACTTTATAAGCATTTTCGATAGGAGCGGCAGCGCCTATAACAAAATATAATAAATAAATAAATATGTTGGGACATTACACACAGCGCCATCTAGTTCCATGGTAAGCTACGAGGCTTGTGTTACGGATACCAGATAGTTGATACACTACACATATATAAGTTTAAATACATACATATTATTAATATAAACACCCATGACTGAAGTACAAACATTTCGCTGCTAACAAATGAATGTCCCCAGCGGGATTCGAACCCGCGACCACTGTAACAGCAAGTACACTAGCAAGGGTCACTACAAACAGAGCCAAACGTGTAGTCCAATTAGTTTTGGTAATCTTATATATAAAAATCTCGTGTCTCGGTGTTTGTTATCGAACTCCTCCGAAACGGCTTGACCGATTTTTATGAATTTTTTTGTGTACATATTTGGTAGGTCGTAGACTATTCTTTAATTCCCTAGGTTCTTTTCTAGATTTTATAAATTTTTATTTTAATTTTTTTTATGATTTGGTATAATAAAATACTTATAATCATAAATTTTCAAAATTTTCAACCTTCTACCACCAATACCTATTTCTTAATAGTGATAAAACGCGGGCGGAGCCGCGGGACTTGCTAGTAATTTATAAAATGACTAGTGTTGCTTACATGGTATATTGTATGGTAATAAATCATATCGTACCGTACGCCTCATGGTGTTTCTCCGGAACTGGTGGAATGGGGGCATGGTAGTTGGGCGCGTAGCCTGCTGCCCCATGGCTGAAAATTAAGAAAAATGTATAAAAATACTTTAAACGGTGAAGGAAAACGTCGTGAGGAAACCTGTATGTCTGAGAGAACGTAGAAAGTTGTCGAAAGATATGGTCATTGCTCAGTCTACCCACACTTAATCAGCCTGATCCCCCTCTTATTGAAAGAAGTCCCGATCCCAGCAGTGGGACGTTAAAAGGACTGAATTCACACCTATTATTATACAATTTTTTATATGCGCTGGACTAATTTCGGTGAAATTTAATATGCTGATAGACTATGAACTCGAGTAACACACGAGTTTTTTTTATTAATCACGTTTGCTGTCTTTATACAACAGTAGGTATCAATAAAATGTATAATTTCCCTTTAATAAGTTCGACAAAAATATAAAAAGATATTCTGACAAACTTTCATTGTACACTACATATCATATTATATACTAGCATTTCCCGCGGCTTCGCACGCGTTCTAAAGACAGGTAACCAAATTCCTTCTGAGTCGTGCGGTACGGTACCTAGACGAACTTATACCCGTCTTTCCCGTTTTTGCAACATTTTTCATTGATACTCCGCTCCTATTAGTCGTAGCGTGATGTAATATAGCCTATAGCCTTCCTCGTTAAACAGACTATCCAACAGAAAAAGAATTTTTCAAATCGAACCAGTAGTTCCTGAGATTAGTGCGTTCAACCAAACAAACAAACTCTTCAGCTTTATAATATTAGTATAGATTATGTACATCCACTCACCTAATATTGTGGGAGTGGGAATGGGAGTGGGAGTGGGGATGGGGGTGAGGGTGGGGATGGGGGTGGGCATGCTGGTAGTGTTGGTACTGGTCCGGCGGCGGCGGAATTGTCAGGAGAGACGCTAGATCTTGCCACCTCTGTTCCACTGACATAGACCGCATGAGCGACTGTAACAAAAAAATAAAATTACACTGTTGTATATATATTTCAGGGTATTTAATTTAATCTAAAGTAACAATTAAATAATTGTTTTCAATTTTTTTTCAAATTTTACAAAATTCGGAGCGGTCTCTTAAAAATTTTGTTTGAGCTGTCCTTTGGAGAGGGCTCCTTAATCATCAAAAACTATCGTTTTTTCACACGAGGCTCAAATAGAAAAATTGACGGTTTTTTTGCGAAAGTTTGTATGTTTGTCATACATTTATACATTCAATTTGGAATGTGTGGACAGATTTTGATGCAATTTAGTGAACTGATAGATTACGTCTTGCATTGATACTTAGGCTACTGATGAACACAAAATACACAAAAGTGCAAAAAAGAGGTACATTTTCAGGCCCAGTAAAATTATTAAGGTTTTCCTTTAAAAAAACTCCTAAAACAACCATCACTTGGAAATTTGGCGGTGTTTCACGCTAGTGATAAGTTAGTTGAATTAAAAAAAATTATACCCCATTTTCAATTTCAATTCTCTTCAGGCTTCAAAGCGTGTCAGTTGAGCAAAGATACTTCGCCAGTGTCACGTGGAAGAATGGAAATACTCAATTTTTAATCTATAATTTCACAAGCTGACAAATAACAATTAAGAAATGTCATTTTGACATCTACTCCGGAAACAAAAGAATTATAAATTATGTTATACCTATATATTACGTGAACAGTAAAGACAATGGTAATCGAGTGATAACGCGCTCGCTTAAACCCAATAACCGAGTGATGTGGGTTCGAATCCGGGTCTCGGACCTCTGATATTTTCATGTTCGAATCATTTCTATCATGATTACCACTTGTCTTGCGGTGAAGGAAGATCGTGAAGAAACTTGTATGTCTGAGAAAACCTAGCAAGTTTTCGAAAAAAATATGAGGTCCGCCAACACGCACTAGGCTAGCGTGGTGGACTATGACCCAGCAGACTTTAAAAAGGGTTGAATCCATGTTAATATACTATATGACTACTAGCTACTAGTACTACTCTAATCTACTAGACTAGTAGATTTAGCGTGAACGAAGTCGCGGGTTCCGCTAGTGTTTTAAGCATATAGGCCTTCATTTTGAATCACTATTTATTAAAAAAACCGCATTAAAATCCGTTCAGTAGTTTTAAAGATCTAAGCATACATAGGGACAGACAGACAGCGGGAAGCGACTTTGTTTTATACTATGTAGTGATGACAAACAAAAAAGTGCGTGTGTACAAAGTACACATGTTAGAAGTAAAACTTCTTTGGCAAACTAATTTTTATATCTCGTTTATATTTATACTAAATAGCCCTGTCTAAGCTCGTTGAGAGAGGGAGATGGCGCGACGGTCACATGTCACTGACTCGCGGTGGGCGAGATCTAACTAAGGCTAACACTTCCCCGTCTCTAAACGCTTGGTACTATGGTCTTATTTTTTCGTTTCATCGAGTTTGAAATCATGATTCTAAAGAAGTTTCACTTCAAAAATATTAGTTACACCCTTTTTCGCTAACATACAAACATACAAACTCTCATACATACACATATAAAAACTGTAATCCATGTTGCAGGTAAAATCGTAGAATCACGTAAACCAATGAACTTTCTAATATCAATATTTGATCGAAAACGCATTTATTAACGGCTTTTACGTTCTAAGTCCAATTTTCTCAATTACCCGCGACATTTCACTGCTACCGTGGTAACGATTATTGATAAGCAATTATAAGTCTTATTTCTATATTTATAGAATATATTTTTAATTAAAAAAATATCTTATATTTCTATGTATATATAATACAAGTCTGTCTGTAATTTCGATTTTACTATCTTTTGAATTACTTTAAAGAAAAGATATATCTTCTCTTTAACGTTTGATGTTTGACATATAATTAACTAGCGACTAACCCTAGCTTCGCTCGGGTTCGTCGCTACATACGTTTAACGATTAGTATAGATAGAGAAATTTGATATTTTCTCGGCTTTCTTCTACTATAATATGTGTGAACTGTATATATAACAATTCCTCTTGAATCACTATATCTAATGATGAAAACCGCATTAAAATCTGATGCGTAGTTTGAAAGATATTGACCTTACAGACAGACGCGACTTTATTAGATATGTACTATAACGGTAATCTCTAACTTCAATACAAATAACGTATGGGATTCATCAAAACGAATCTGGTCGCAACTGAACAGTTCCATTATCAACTCCTGGCTCCATCATCAGGTCAGCTGGATGGCATTTAGTTCCAAGAAAAGTGTAATAAAGGCGTAATAAAAACGAGCAAACTCGAGTTACTCGATTAGTTTAAGTAGAAACTTTAACAGTACTGGCGAGTTAACTTTAACTATCGTTTAAAACGGTATCAGCTACATATTAATGCTTGAGGCAAAACGTTTAAACGTTACTCTTATTATAGTAATTAATTTGACCACTATAATATATACATAAGTAAATATGTTGTTACATTAACACACAGCGCCATCTTGTTCCGTGGTAAGCTACGAGGCTTGTGTTACGGATACCAGATGATTGATAAACTACACATATATAACAATAAGGGATGTACTGACTAGTATCTAGCCAATACGAAAGCGAAGCGTACGCGAATAAAAACTTAATGGTGAAAACTTAATGATACAAATTGACCATCTGTCTGTACGTGTTTTAATCATACGAAATCTACTAAAAATCTATATAAACACTAGATCGCGTGAGCGTCCGGCAGGTTGTAGTGATCCTACCTTCTTGTGCCAGCGGTCGCGGGTTCGAGTCCCGCTGGGGGCATTCATTTGTTAAACTCGAATGTTTGTACTCCAGGCATGGGTGTTTATATTTATAATACGTATGTATTTAAACTTATATATGTTTATGTAGTATATAAACTGTCTGGTATCCGTAACACAAACCTCGAAGCTTACCACGGAACTAGATGGCGCTGTATGTAATAATGTGCCAACATGTTTATTATTATTATTTATTATTGTTTTTAGAATTTTTGTCTGTCTGTCTGAGAAAACCACTGGACGGATTTTGATGGAATTTGGTACGATAATAGGTTATCCGGGTCAACATATATACTACGGATACTTTTTATAATGAGAGTATATCAATCTCTGAAAAATCTATAGTAACTATAATACAGTGAAAAATAACAAAATATCGGCTTCAGAAATAAGTGAAAAAAATATCTATTCACGCTGTAGCGTGAAAAATAGTAATAAAATATCGTTCTTAACGGGATGAGCTACGTGATTCCACGATTTTACCTTAAACTTGTGGAAGAACAGTTTCTATATGTACATTGTACGTATGAAAACAGTTTCTATATGTATGAAAGCGTTTGTATGTCTGTTTGTTGACGAAAAATGATGTAACTAATACTTTTTTGTCTTGCGTTTAACTCATCCCGTTAAAAACGATATATTTTTCACGTCTCTACAGTCTACTAACTCGCCCTCGCTTCGCGTCCCTAGATTTAGCGCGAGCGAAGCCGCGGGTTCCACTAGTTATACATATAAACCTTCCTCTTGAATCACTCTATCTATTAAAAAAACCGCATCAAAATCCGTTGCGTAGTTTTAAAGATCTAAGCATACATAGGGACAGAAAGACAGCGGGAAGCGACTTTGTTTTATACTATGTAGTGATGTAGGCACACCTTATATATACACGCGTGCCATTATACACACAAACTTTTCTTGCAAAGAGTGCTAAACTAATATTAGCTCGACATAAACCGTTCGATTCGAGTGTTAGCTCTTCAGAGTTGCTTTTATTTTGGTTTAGACGGAAAAGAAATGAGAATATAATATCAAAATGTCATGTAACTTCAAATAAGTTTATACTTTCTTAGGTTTACGCGAATATTTGACATTATAAATGAAACTATATTTTTAGATTTAGTCGCGGATTTATTATGATTTTTGGTTCCCGACGTTTCGAATGCTTTACAGCAATTATGTCATCTGTAAAGCATTCGAATCGTCGGGAACCAAAAATCATAATAAATCCGCGACAAAATCCGAAAAGATAATTTAATTTATAAAGTTTATACTTTCTCGATGGTCGACTGAAGATTCGAGATTGTTGGGTTCGAGTCTCCGTCAGGTCAAGTTTTTCTATTGAGTCTTTCTGTTTAGAATATCTTAATAACAGTGTTTCACACGTCACCGATTTTCATTAGACTTAGCATAAAAATAAAAATATTATTTTGAAAAATAGTTCATTAAAACCAAAACCAAAATAAAACTAAAGGAAGTAAAAAAAATCAAATTTCATGAACAATAAAAGTAACATAGCACGACATAGGTATATAATACAAAATGACTTGGAAGTTAGAAGAGAAAGCTCTAGATTCGATTCCTCGCCGATGCAAAACAAACACTCAGCCATAACATATTCCAATTTCACCACATCTGAGGCACTTTTAAAAAAGATTATAAGCGAAATTCAAATGTTTGGAAAACGGTAGCTTTTATAAATGTCGCGTCATTTGTGGACAGTTCGAGATTCTAAGATATCACCATGACAACGCGGTTAAGAGATGAAATTTCTACTTTTTAAAGCCTCTTACCTTTATGGTTATTGTAAGTAAATATTTGCTTTACGCTGGAAACGAATCTTGGACTTCCGTTTGGACAAACAATATTTTTTTTATGTTGGGACATTATTACACACAGCGCCATCTAGTTCCGTGGTAAGTATATCAACTATCTGGTATCCGTAACACAAGCCTCGTAGCTTACAACGGAACTAGATAGCGCTGTATGTCCCTTCATATTTTTTTTTATTACCATTACGCAAAATAACCTAAAAACCTATAAGTTTTGCTTTAACAGTGGATTTTTTTATTTAATTAATCAATAATTTTATTTAATTAATCAATAATTTTATTTAATTAATAAAACTCATCAATATCTGAATTTGTCATCAAAATCTACTTCTTCACATCATATTATTCTTTTAAGACATGTAAGACATACAATCAAAATCGATTCAGCCTTTTATTCGGTACAAGGACGCATAATTTCGACCATATTTACATTTTTTATACTACAGATAAAAACATAACCTTCCTTTTGATCTCTCACAGTCGGTCAAACAGCCATCCACCATACCTCTTTCTTACAGTCGGTCAACTAAACTATTCATCACATACCTTTGGTTCTTGAGACGAAAATTAAAAGCAATTGGTCGTCCACTTTATTTATATAACTCACTTGCAAGTGACAAATGCTTTCCTCTCATTCACACTTCAATAAAATATATATAGATATGTTAATTTTTAATAAAAATTGTTAACTTCAAATGATGGTATTTAAAAAAAACATCTATAACTATAAAAAAAATGTATGCATAATATGTGTGTTGTGACCCTACTTTCTACGCCAGCGGTCGCGGGTTCGAGTCCCGCTGGGGGCTTTCATTTGTTGAGCATTGAGTTGTCGAACATGAGTTTATATTTACAATATTATGTATATATTTAAACTTATATCACTTATATGTATAGATGTATAGATAGACAGATATGAGTATGGCACTGTCTATATATATAAAAATGAATTTCTGTCCGTTAGTCTCGCTAAAACTCAAGAATGGCTGGACCGATTTGGCTAATTTTGGTCTTGAATTATTTGTGGAAGTCCAGAGAAGGTTTAAAACGTGAATAAATATGAAAATGCTTGGAATTAAATATTTACTCAACATATAAAATTATTTAATCAAACCTTAGCGCTTTAGACAATTAAACTTTTTTAATGTAAATTTACGACGTTGGACATAGATATGACAGAAAGATTTATATGTATAACTACTAGCTGTACCCGCGGCTTCGCCCGCGTTCATTTTTTTAATTGCTAATCAACCTCATTGGGTTGATCTGTAGAAAAAAAAATTGTCTAAAAAATAAAAAAATAAAATTTAGGGGTGGACTACCCTTAACATTTAGGGGGATGAAAAATAGATGTTGGCCGATTCTCAGACCTACTCAATATGCTCACAAAATTTCATGAGAATCGGTCAAGCCGTTTCGGAGGAGTTCAAGTTCGAACCCCGTGACACGAGAAATTTATATATAAGAAGATACACTAGCTGAACTCACGGCTTTGCCCGCGCTAGATCTAGCTAGCTAGTAGGTACAATATACATATATATTATTTTTGAGAACTCCACCAAGTCTTACTGTTATTAGACTTACACGTTATTAGAAAACGTTGCGTGTCACAAATTGCTGTATACTATGTATAATTTAACTGCCTTGAGTCTTTACAAGGTCGTGGTATTGAGATGGGGGTGTTTGGATGTGCCGTGACTTTGCTCGCTTCATGGTTATTTTTATGGTGAAACCATCCCTTCCACTTTTGAGGGTTAATTTTGTTTTTTACACTTCAAAATAATAATGTTAGTCCCGCTGAGTTTCTTTCGCCAGTTCTTCTCAGGTCATAGATTACTTCTTTCCGAACTGGTAGTAGACTCATGACGTTCAGTAAACAATTGTTATATTTTAATGGTGAATAAAATATTTTGAATTTGAATTTCTTAAAAACGCATCTAAATTTCATTAAAATCGATTAACAACCGAATTGATATTTGCACGTGAAAATTCAGATCATAAGGGTCGATAGGTTAGCGATGAAATCGCTATATATATGAATTGATGTATGTATGTATATGTATATATAAGTATATGTTCCATATATACTCCAAAACGGCTGTAGAAATTTTGATAAAATTGCAAGTAATCTTTAATTGGTAGTATGTATTAGCGGGCGAAGTTGTGGGAAGGCTATAAATGGTCAAAGTACAATCAAACGCTAGACTCTACTCGCCGTGCCAGCGGTCGGGGGTTCTAATCCCGTTAGGACATTCACTAAGTTTTTATTAAACTCTTTCATAATAATAGTTATTTACAATATTTAATGCACTTTTTAAATCAATTACAATATTGTGGATAGACACTGTCTGTAACAGCTATATACGTCCTTTGAGACGTCTTAAAACTCAGTCTCTCCCGTGACCGTGATTGGTGTAAAGCATTTGAAACATTGGGAACCAAAAATCTAAATAGATCCGCAACAAAATCCGAAAAAATCACTTTATTTAAAATTTCAAACGCGTAAATCTAAAAAAGCATTTAATAAAGAGTTTATTTGTACGTTTGTTTGAATGCTATAATCTCCGAAACTGACAGTTTCAATTCAAAAAAAAATTGCCTAATACTTATAGCAAATAGGCCATTTTAAATTAGACTTTCATGTATAAATCATTTGTAGGTACATAAATACAATACGCGAGAAGAGCCACGACAAAAACTAATCAGTGAGTCAGTCAGTAATCCGTCGGCAAATACCATGTCACTTATCCAAATCAGACGAATAAACAAAAAATCCAACGTACAGTAGCAATTTACGTTTTTTTGTGAACGAAATTGACGGTCTCGGCGCTATTATTGTGCTAAAATTATAAAATTACCGCTCAGAGAATCGAACCTTGGACCTTGGAAACAAATTGTGGGGTATAGCTTGAATGTCAAACGCTTTAATTATATGGAGTTTGGGATATGAGGATATCAAAATTTAGTTTATCTAGACTAACTAAGCGTGACGTATCATTACATAGGTATTGCCCGCGGTTTTACTCGCGTTTCTTTCCGCTTCTAGTTCGTAGTGAATATTAGATAGCCTATACAATATATGCTATACAAAATATTCAGATATTTATAACTAAACTTGGTTTTCCTGACATTTAAGCAAAGAAACAAACAATTTCTTCTACTTCATAATCTATACTAATATTATAAATGCGAAAGTTTGTAAGTATGGATGGATGGATGTTTGTTACTCTTTCATGTAATAACTACTGAATGGATTTTAATGAAACTTTACAATAATATAGCTTATACATCAGAATAACACATAGGCTACAATTTGTAAAGATATTGTGTGAATTGTCCAAGATATGACGATAAGTGTCAAGTAAGTAGTAAAAAATCTACCATCTGCGAGCTATTCTGGCGTGCGCTGCCAAAACCGCTAGAGTTACACATATGTAATATATGATGGAAATGTTTATCTTAAACAAGCGACTCACCCTCACTTCGCTCGGGATCGTCCCTAGATTTAGCGCCAGCGAAGCCGCGGGTTCTACAAGTATTATTATAAGTGACAACTTATATATTTAATATTTATATTACTGTAATATTTTGATGAACCAAATTACATAAAACTTAACTGTCTCAAATCATTCTAAGAACTAATACTTTTGACCGACTTTAAAAATAAGAGGAAGTATTTAAATTTAATTCGACTGAACTGAACCTTTACACACCTAGTAGACTTTTTATTAACTAGCAACCTACTCCCGACTCGCTCGTCATCTAAAGAAAAAAACATCATTTTCTTGTATTCAAAATATCTGATTATAGCCAAAAGGCTGATTGCAGATGGAAAAAAGAAAAAAAATTTTCTTGAATTAGGAACGTTTATACGTTCACGAACGGCATATACAGTACGATTCAGCAGATTTTCATCACAATCGGATCAATAATTTAGGAACGGACAAAAGACAAACATTCACTTTTTATTTACATATAAGATCGTAGAAGAAGATAGAGCACAATACAGACAGACAGTGCTTTTTTAAAGCCTTTATTTTGTACCACTCTTTTATTTCTTAATTTTTAAGTATTTTACATGTAACGATCTCTAAATAATGACGAGAATTAAATGTTGTTGTATCCCGGATGTTATTGCAAGCAAAAAACCTAATATAAAAACATGCCGCACAAGAACTCTTAAAAATCCCAGCGAACTTACGTAAAAATATACAAATGAATGAACACAGAACCCTTATTTGTTGTTGATTAATAAATAATACTTTCTCGTTCTACTGTCATTGTAAGTTATATCAAAACCGTCTTATCATTTAATTTAATTACAACCAGTTAGTGAAAATCGTATCAATATCAGTCCATGACTTTACAAGCTATAATTTATATTGTATTGCGCAGACCTCCCTTCAATATGAGGGGGATCAGTCCATAGTCCACCGCGCTGACCAACCAAGCGCGAGCGGACTAAGCATGTCTTTCGACAACTTGCTAGGTTCTTCCAGACATGCAGGTTTCCTCACGATGTTTTCCTTCACCGTAAGACAAGTGGTGATCGTGTTAGAAATTATTCGCACATATCACTATCTGAGATACAAGACCCGGATTTGAACCCGCATCACTCGGTTATCCAAGCAAAGCACATCACCACTGGTCTACTAACAATTACTAGCTACAAAAAACAAATAAAGATACAAACAAAACCTCACCTGATATTCGAACAAATCCATTATTTTAAAAAATACACAAAAACTTAACACAAAACTTACACTAAAATTGCACTAAAATCGACTTTGAAATATTGCACAAACGACACAATCAGGTACTTTTGGTGATATATATATTTTTAAATCACATTATTTATGGTACTTCTATTTTTTATGTTATCTATGCGCGTGCGCAGCTAGAACGGCGTCCGCGCTCTTTAGAGGCATCTCGAGTAATACGTAGTGTAAAATTTGCTTGACATTTCCTAACGGTATATTCGAAGTACAGCTTTCTTTGAGCTTTAGAAGTTTAATTAGAAACGTTCGTGTACAAGTGCGACGCGTGGATTCGTCTATTTAATTATGTGTCACAAACTCACTAGTATGTCAGTACATATATATAAAATAAAAGTGTCTGTTTGTAATTTGACAACACGTTTGGCGCAGTTTGTCACTACAAACAAACAAAACAAAATCCTACTGTCTTGTGCCAGCTGTCGCGGGTTCGAGTCCCGCTGGGGGCATTCATTTGTTAAACCCGGATGTTTGTACTCCAGTCATGGGTGTTTATATTTATAATATGTATGTATTTAAACTTATATATGTAGTATATCAACTATCTGGTATCCGTAACACAAGCTTCGTAGCTTACTACGGAACTAGATAGCGCTGTGTGTAACAATGTCTCAATATATTTATTTATTTTATTTATTAGATATTTAAAAGCATAAGGATATATATACACTTGGTACTTATAACAAAGATTATTTTTTTTTAATTTCGCCCGTCTTTCGTATAAGATTCGTCAGTCGGACAGATCTTAATTATTTATATATATACATTATTTGATTGATAGACAGTTACATCGTTAATTTCTACGTATAAATGAAATAATTTTGCGATTGCTGAGCATTTTTCGATTGTAAATACATTAGTAATAGAAAGTTGGTATAGTGACGAAATGATTTGACATTCCTACGAAACTAGTAAGTCGCGGGTTAGATTCTCGCTTGATTAAAATTATTACCTATTACCTACTGTATTTCGATATTTAGACATTTTTATATATATAGCTACTCGCCTTTGCTTCGCTCGAGTCCTTTTTAATATATATTAGACTACATACATATGTACATATATATAATGTAAGTAGGTAAGCACTTTTAAAACAAAAAATGCCAAAATTTCATCTAAATCGGTTCAGCTGGTCCAGCATGAAAAAGTAACACATAGACTTTTGCTTTTACTATAGGTATTAGTATTAATATTTAATATATGAAAAAACATATCATTAAAATTATAATTTTGTATGTATATGTGGATTTTAGACTTAAATCTAGATGAAGATATGACAATACGTTTGACTAAGTTTACTGTGCCAGCGGTCGCCGGTTCGAGTTTCGTTGGGGGCATTCACTTGTTGAGCACCAATGTTTGTACTCTAGTCATGGGTGTTTATATTTATCTTTTTCTTCTTATCAGCCCTTTTTAACGTCCCACTGCTGGGGGTGGGCCTCCGTCAGTACGAGGAGGATCAGGCCATAGTCCACCGCGCTGGCCTAGTGCGTGTTGGCGGACTTCACATGTCTTTCGCAAACTTGCTAGGTTCTCTCAGACATGCAGGTTTCCTCACGATGTTTTCCTTCACCGTAAGACAATTGGTAATCATGTTAGTAAAGATTTATTTAATTTCTCCGACGGAGAGTACCGGTAGGAGAATTTCTTTACCACAATTTAAGATATGCTTATGGAGAAAGTTAACTTAGTTTAAAACAACGGTTAGAAATCTGGCTTTATAGTTAATTCTTAGGCTTTACACGAAGTAGGTTTATTATGTTTACCTATAACTAACTATTTTTTATTGTTTTTTATGTAATTCGTATTAAAATGTGAAATCTGCTCGAGAATATGAATTATATGAACATAAAAATTAAATTAAAGTGTCTGTCTGTAATGTCGAAATAACAGCTTTTAACCGACTTCCAAAAAGGAGGAGGTTATATTTACTAAATGCATATGAAAGTACGTACTGAATAATCTGTACATATAAATAAAATTGAAATTTTGCGCACGAATGTTTGTACTCTAGTCATGGGTGTTTATATTTATAATATGTAAATATTTAAAGTTATATATGTGTAGTATATCAACTATCTGACATCCGTAACACAAGCCTCGTAGCTTACCATGGAACTAGATGGCGCTGTTGTAATAATGTCCCAACATATTTATTATTATTTATTTCATTTATAATATCTGTATTAAAATTAAAAAAATGTAAGACCTATAACAGTTATATTAAACATATATAAATAATACAAATTCAACTCGGGAACAGAACCCGTTACTTGGTAAACCATCAGTCATGTCATAACAATGTATAGCAAAAACGTAGATCATTGATCGACATGATCCATGGATCATTTGCATTACGCTCATAATGGGGTTGTTTAGATATTATACTTACTACTTTATATACTAGCTACTGTCTGCGTATGCGCACATTATTTTAACTATTTTTTAGAATTTCCTTCCTTTGTAGGTACTATTTAAAAAAAACCAACTGTCGCTTATCTCGAGTATGATAATTGATGTCTAAAAGCATATGTATTCCAGATCATAATCCATTTCTGTACAAAATTTCATAAAAATCTGTTCATCAGACAGACAGATCCACATACAAATTTTCTCACTACAAATCTGACTTAATTTATATTTACTTATACCTACTTACTAAAACTCAAAAACTAACTGACTAATTACTGACTTTACTAACAAAGTAAAGCTGCATCTAGACAACTTTACATTCTAATCTAGTTCGAGAAAAAAAGAAAGCTCTAAGGGAGAGTAGTTCTTAGGGTTCTGAAAAGTTGATTCGTATATACCTAGTACCTATTATAATAAAATTGATAGAATCCTGTTATAATAAAATTCTCAGTGGAATCCGTACGTTGAATATTTTTTGGAAAATATTATTGAAAAGTCATTATTATCGATACGAAGGCCAAATATATTGTTTTTATTATATTTTTTGAAAAAAAAACTGGGCTTATTTTGATGAAATTTGATATGTGACAGCTAGTTTCTAACATGTATATGTATTTAAGTTTATATACATATATATGGTGTAACAAATATCTGGTATCCGTAACACAAGCTTCGCAGCTTACCACGGAACTAGATGGCGCTGTGTGTTAACATTCCAACATATTTATTTATGGCGATTTTTTTTCACATAACATTATGTCATATGGGCAGAAGTAATAAAAAAATGGTATTAAAGCCATAAACTTTCAAAAATACAAAATTTTCAACGAACACTCGACAACCATTATAAGTTTATTATTATAAGTAACACAATTCGTACCGGTTTACGTAAATTATGCGGAAAATATCGTAGTTATTTAGCGAATATCTAGAGAGGAGTTAGAATGAAATTTTCATTAAAATCGATACAGCATTTATCTATACTAATATTATAAAGCTGACGAGTTTGTTTGTTTGGTTGAACGCGCCAATCTTAGAAACTACTGGTTCGAATAGAAAAATTCTTTTTGTGTTAGATAGTCCATTTATCGAGGAAGGCTATAGACTATATTATATCACGCTACGACCAAAAGGAGCGGAGCATCAATGAAAAATGTTTTTTTTTTATTTACTAAAATTATATACTAAAAGTTAAAACCTTCCTCGATAACCTCTCTATCTATTGGTAAAAACAGCATGAAAACCGGTGCCGTAGTTTTCGAATTTATCGCGAACAGACAGACAGACGCGGCTGAGGACTTTGTTTTATAATATATAGTGGTTATTTCTGAAAATGCATACATTATGACTGTTTTTAATTTTTTCAACAACGTATCACGTAACGTAAGTCACTATAATTGCTTTGTTTTGTTTCTTATATCATATACAGTAAGAATGGTATTATTAAACCACTAATTATAGTACTATGTTAGACTACGCTTGTCTTTATCACAGATTTCTTAGAATTTAGACATTTTTTCGGCTTTTTTTAACTATAATATACATGTACAATAGGTACATATAAACTTTCCTCTTGAATCACTCTATCTATTGATGAAAACCGCATCAAAATCCGTTGCGTAGTTTACAAGATATGTACGGACATTTTTACAACAACACCATCTAGTTCCGCGGTAAGCTACGCGGCTTGTGTTACGGATACCAGATAATTGATATACTACACATATAAATTTTAAATACATACATAATATAAATATTTACACCCATGACTGGAGTACACATTTGTGCTCAACAAGTGAATGCCCCCAGCGGGACTCGAACCCGCGACCGCTGGCGCAGAAACTGAGCCAAATTAACTAACCTAACCTAACCTATCCCGGATCATTAAACCCCGCGGGATGACACTAAATAAAAAAAAATAATACACATCACTAGTTACTAGAATACATAAGAATAAATAAAAATTAAAAAGTTCTAGTTTTTCAGACATTGTCGAAAGCGACCGTTATCCAACATTAATGTAAATTTCATTTGGTTCATACTGTGTTAAAAGAAAGTTAGTGTACGGTGCATGTGTTACGGTTAAACGTCACGTCACTTTAAATGTCCGTTTTAATAGTTTTTATGAGGAAAGATGTTTTATTTGGAAATTTTAATGTTTACCTGAAAATATTTTGTACATTAATGTTCTGAAATGTGAAGTGAGAATAACTTAGTTTTAAATATATGGCTGAGCAAAAACAGATAAAACTTTTAGGTTCAACAAATATTTTAATAGATTTTGTAACTAGGCGATAAAATATGTGTATGTATGTTACTCTTTCATCTCGAAATGGACTGATTTGGATGAATCGGAAAATTAGTATAGAAATACTCTATGATCTGGAGCAGATGTTGATTGGGAGTTTTGGGACAACGTATAAATCGCTTATTGAAGTGAAACTTCTTTAGAATCGTTGTTATTTCAAACTCAATGAAACGAAAAAATAAGTCCATAGTACCAGGCGCTCAGAGACGGGGAAGAGTTAGCCTTAGTTAGATCTCGCCCACCGCGAGTCAGTGACATTTTCTAACTCGTGGGTGTGACCTTCGCGCCATCTCCCTCTCTCAACGAGCTCAGACGGGGTTATTTAGTATAAATATAAACGAGATTTAAAAATTAGTTTGCCAAAGAAGTTTTACTTCTGACATGTGTACTTTGTACACACACACTTTTAATTTTTTTATGGTATAATACTAGCTAATTAACCAACGCTTCTGTCAACTTAATAGTCAGTGAAATATAAATACAGATCTATCCCACGGGAACCGTAATTTTTCCGGGATTCAAAGTAAATCCATTCTAACGTAACTTTCGCCCGCGCTTGAGGGATAAAAATTTATGGTTATTAGAATTTTTTAATGCCAAAAAGATAAAAATAAAAATTTGGTCTAAAATAAACTATAAAATATCTTAAGAGAGCCACTCTTATCATCTAGGGGAATAAAAATTAGCCTACGACCTATTTTCACACCTATCAAATATACTTACAAAAAAAATCATAAAAATCGGTCAAGCCGTTTCGTAGGAGTTCGATAACAAACACTGTAACACGAGATTTTTATATATGAGAAGTCATAATAGAGCTAAATGGACTTCAATATATTTGAAATAGTGCTTTAGAAAATCTTATATATGTGTACTAGTGGTTTACCCTTGCTTCACTCGGATTCGTTTCTAGGCAAGTATTTGATAGATAAAAATATTTATTGCGAGTGTAGCTTAGGAAATATGATTTTGTGAGACAGACTCTTCTTCTTTTTTTTGTAAGCCTTACAATCCTTTAACTAATATTATACATGCGAAAGTAACGCTGTTTGTCTGTCTGTCGCGCTTTCACGCCAAAACTTCTGCACAGATTTGAATGAAATTTGGTACACAAATAGTCTAAAGCCTGAGAAAAAGCATAAGCGACTTTCAAGGCGAAAAAAATTAAGGCGGCTGTAAGGGGTTGAAATAAGGGATGAAAGTGTGTATGCAAATTACCTACGTCTTTTTAGAAGCTTGAATCTTATTTTTTAGGCTTTTGATTAGATATAAATAAATAAGACATTCAAAATTTGTAAAACTTTTCTTTTAAATTGCTAGTTTTCTTAAATATTTCTCTGATGAATCTCTAAGAAGTTTAGTTAGAACGACTCTACAGAACCAGTCACGTGGGAATAAATGTCTGACCCAGAATCAAGGTCAGCCATTACACACAGGATACCTTTTGAACCTATAAAAGTTATAAAAATTTATTGAAATCAGCTCAGCCGTAGTTTTGAGGTCTATATTTTATACAAATTAAGTTACAATCATAGATTTTTCGTACAGAATAAAACTTTACGTACAGATTTCGCTTTCTTATTATTTTACTATATGTATACATTACAAAACATAATATTCATATTAATTTTAAACAAATATTTACATGTAGTTATTTTAGAAAGCGCCCAACAAAACCACTTCAACTGCAACATAATCACATATAATGCTCTCCACAAGTGAATAGGGACGTAATTGCTACGGCTGACCCCGCGATCCGTCGAATGATCTATAGATCAATGATCGATAATAAGGATCGGTATGAAAGTCGACGTTGGTATTCTTTGTATGAGATTGATATTTATATTATAAATTCTTGTCTAAGTATTTCTGCTTTGGAATATTCTAAATATTCTTCAGCTATAAAACCAAAATGTGTCAACTTAGTTAGTCAGTCAGTTTTTTTAATAACATAGTAAAATCTATAGATCAATAATAATCGATATGGAAATCGGCATTGCCTTATTTTGTAAGAATTTCATTTTTATATAAGCTTGTTTACGCTTGCTTCGCTCTGGTACATAAATACGCTTTAATTTATTTCAGCTGAAAGCAAATTCCTGTGTACAATTAAAGATGTATAAGTTAACAAAATATTGGCTATTTGCCCTACGTGGTACACAAAACTGAAGGACTTTTTACTTGCGAGAGCCCTTAGACCTGCTTAATCTGGCCCTGTCGCAAAATCCGTTCTTAGCGAACGTCTACTGACTATAAACTACCTCCCTGCCCAATTTCATCTTTATCCTTCAAGCGGTTGTTGATATTTCGCGATGAGTAATTGAACTTTCGCTATTATAATTTAAACTAGCGAAGGAAAAGTTACGTGTTCCGCTAGTTAAAATAAATAAAATTTCTACCTCCTCCTTTTTAGTCGGTTAACAAGTAGCCTAAGTTACGCCTTATAACATTTGCTAACTGCGAGTGAAAGTCCCGTCAAAAGCGGTCCAGACGTTTCAGAGATTAGCCGGAACAGACAGACAGACAACAATTTAAAAATTGTTTTTTTTTGTCGCTAGTATCATATATACTTTCATATGTCTTTAGTGAAAAGAAAATTGTAATTAAAAACAGACACTCCAATTTTATTTATATGTATATGTATAGATGATGTTAATACGTTTCAAAAATCGTTTAATAATCGAAGTAAATCTTAGTGAAAGTTCGACTAAAATCGATTCAATCATATTTCTACAAAGAAAACGCGTGATTATTTTTCAATTGAGTACAAAAATAGCAGAGTGTAAATTAAAAATAGACATGTGCCTTCGAATTATACATGTCATTACTCATTCTTCAAATGTCAATATGAGATGTAATTAATACAAATTTTCTTTTATAATTATTTGTATGACTGTGAGAAATACATGTTGGGACATTTTACAACAGCGCAATCTAGTTCCGTGATAAGCTACGAGACTTGGTTACGGATACCAGGTAGTTGATATACTACACACATATTTTTTTAAATACAGTATTCGCTCTGTGCGAAGCCGGTGGTGGGGAGAAACTGATTTACCGTCAGCGCTACCCGTGGCTATATCCGATACTACGGGGGGCTGTTTTTATGTTTCGAGTTAGCTAAATATACAAGTGAATTGTTATTTAAAATTTATTTAAATAAAATAACATAAAATGAGTCACAAAAGTTGTTGTGTTGTAAGTTGTAAGAATACAGGTAGAAAAAGTGCTTGTCATTTTTATAAATTTCCAACAGCAAGTTGGAAAATAAATCAGAGGAAAAAATGGATAGCCGCTGTTAGGAGACAAAAGTAAGTAGAATCATAACCTTACTATCCGTAATAATAAAAATCTTGAAAGGAGTAAAACTTAAAAAAATAGTAAGTTTAGAAAATGCTAGGAAATATTATTATTAATTAAAAAAAAAATTTTTTTTAAACATTTTTAAATTTAGCATAATTATATATTAAAAAATAAGATTGAATTTTTTTATTATAAACTTTTCATTAATTATTTAAGATTCATTTACTCTTTGCCACTTATTATATTAAACAAAAAGATTATCCATACCAATGATCATAAATTTTAAATATTAAATATTAAAATCTAAAAATAAAAATGATAAATTTTATCGATTAACAATTTTTCCCAGCTTTATTATTGAATTGTAATATGTTAATTTTAGTTAGCAAACATAATCTATTTTTTTTGTACTCAAAAACAATCAGCACTTTTAATTTGTAGAATTTTGAAACATAAAATATTTTGGTAATTTCGTTTAATCTAAATTTGCTATTAAAAAAAAATAATTGAATGTTTATTCAAGTTTTCTTATAATTTTAATTTTAAAAAAAACTTTTTCTATTTTCTTTTTATTTGATTTCAGTCTGATTTCAGTTAACCTACCTTTATGTGTGCTAACTTCTATGCTACTTTTTCGGTATTAACTATACTTACATTTTATTTTTTAATGCACAAGAACACTTTACATTAACAAATATTTATTATAAATATTCCCTTTAATTAAAAAAGCATTTTTTTATTTATCATTCGATATTATTATTACTGACAGCCATTCAATACTTAGTAAAATATATTACAATAGCCCCCTGTAGTTCAAACGTACCATGGCGCTGAAGTCGCGCACAGAGCGAATATGCATAATATAAATATTAGCACCCATGACTGGAGAACAAACATTCGTGCTCAACAAATGAATGCCCCCAGCGGGACTCGAACCCGCGACCGCTGGCGGAAGAAAGTAGGATCACTACAAACTGCGCCAAACGTTTTGTCAGATATTCTAAGAATGCCGAACATTAGTTACTTTTGCTTCTAACTTAGTTCCGAGTCTCTTGAGAAAACCGCATAATACAAAACAAATTTAACAAAAAAACATTAACAAATGAAAATAACCCTTATTACTTTAACAATAGATTATATTTCTAAGATAAAACAAACCGACCGCTTTATCCCCCAAAGGGGTTACCGTAAAAGTTGATAAATGACACTAAAATTTAAAAGCTACTGGATACTTTCGACTGACACTTTGAAGTAAAGCCGAGTTTTTTGTTAAACTGTAACACATGTTTCTTAGAAAAGTCTAAAACTCTTATTAACTGTAACAAAATTTAATACTTTCTTAGGTTTACGCGAATATTTGACATTATAAATGAAACTATCTTTTTGGATTTTGTCGCGGATTTATTTAGATTTTTAGTTGCCGACGTTTCCAATGCTTTACAACGCACACGGTCGCGGCAGAGACTTCATTTATTTAACCAACTTTATACATAAGATAGTAATAAAATTCTAAATTAGTCTAATATATTTATTATTATTGATACAGAGGTTTTAAAATTTTTATCTCAAACCTAAAACCTTTAAATCACTATACAGATTTTGATGGAATTTGGAATGATGATAGCTGGTTATCTGGGTCAACATACAGGAGGATACTTTTTACTGCGGAGAACTACGTCTATGTTATTTTGGATAAATCTATACAAATTGTTCACAAATTTTATACTAATCTTCTTCGTTCTTCCCTAGATGTAGCACAGGCAAAGCCGCGGGATCTGCTAGTTATGCATAAAAACCTTCCTCTTAAATCACTCTATCTATTAAAAAAACCGCATCAAAATCCGTTGCGTAGTTTTAAAGATTTAAGCGTACGTTTTATATAGGGATATAGGGACAGAGAAAGCGACTTTGTTTTATACTATGTAGTGAATACCTACTCCTAATCATAATCTATCGGCGTAGTTAATTTCATCGTAATTAGTCCAGCCGTTTTAGCATAAACATGTAACAAACATACAAAAGTGATGATACACGTACATATATACTTTAATAATAATAATAATGTTCTCTCCGACCGATTCCGGCCATGGCGGCCAATCTCATTGAGACTGGCCAACTGCGCAGGATATATTATAGTGCACAAGTGTATGCGCAGACACAAGTGCACTCTCTATTCCTATCACTCTCATACTCCGGTGGGACGACATGAGACACGACCAGTGAGAGCTAAGGCGCAGGACCGACGGCTTTACGTGCTCTCCGAGGCACGGGGGTGACTCACCGCCAACCTCCCAACTCCGGGCTATTACTGAGGCTTACTAAACAGAAAGACTCAATAATTAAACTTGGCCCGACCTGGGATTCGAACCCAGGACCTCTCGATGTATGACCGTACATGCTAGCCACTACACCACCGAGGCAGTTATACTTTACATAGATAGAGAAGCTTTATAATACCTTAAAAATTAACCTATATCCTTTAAAAAATAATCACACCATATATTTAATATTAAAATCTATGTTATTCTTTCAGCTAACATATAGATAAAAAAAGGCAAAATCGATTAGCGGCGTCAAGCAACATCGAAAGAGCCCACCGCGCCACAAGTGGGGATTGCGGGTGAAAAAAAACATGTACCTGCCCTATAGCCGCAAATGTCAACGCGTCATTTGTCAAATTTAACGATTAAGATTTTTTTCATATACAGCATGTTCAAAATTGGTTAAGAAAATCTATTTTTAGATTATCTTTACGATTTAACTATACATTTTTCCAACTATGTGTTTAAAGACGTTTTTTTAATAATATGAAAAAAACAATTCTAGTATATATATATGCATGTACACAAATTTATTTAATGTCTCTCAGAAACAGCTAGCTCTAACGATTTCGAGCTAATTTTATATTTTATTTATATTAAATTTTGTAATGAGAAAAGTTTCATTTGCATTTACGTTATTTACATCGAAATATATAGGTATTTTTTCCCTAAAACGCCAATGGAAGATTCGGCACCCAGATATATTTATTTAATTTGCCTATGATTGTGTTTAAAGTAAGGGACATGAGTTCGATGTTGTGCTAGAAAACTAAGTTACAGGTATCGGTAACTTATAAGAACTTAGGTAAAAATGGCGTAATTATTTTTATTTAACTACAAATTTATAACTTTAAACTACCTATAATAACAACTACTGTAAAAAAATTGTTTCTTACAGATAATATCTAAACAATCTATTTGTGACTATTTAAAAGAGCTGCTTTAATTGAATAAATATTTAATGATATATAAATAAATATTTTTTCTATAATAAAATATTCTTAAGGTTGATTCTACAAAATGAAACAACCTGTATATATGATTTATAAAACAATTTGTCATACAACGCAGGTGGCCCGGCGTCACTTGTCTCGTCTTGTCCAAATAACATTTATCACATTGCTAGATCCAAAGTGATTTTAGGGATATTTCAAAACAAATTCATCGATAATTTGTAAAATTTTGTATTTGAAAACCAAAAATTCATAGTTTTTAATGTTTTCGATACTTTTTTTATATTAATTAAACAAAAATCAGCAGCCAAAGTCGGGATATCGATTAAACATAGTGTATGTATGTTAGTTAAGTAATCCTTAACTCTAAAACGTCTGAACAAAAAAAAAACGTTAGACTAAGAGCTGTTACATATGGGCTAATTTTAGTTTTAAAATTTGTCGATAGGTGGTGATAACTGCACCTATATCTGATTATATTTATATCTATACTAATATTATAAACGCGAAAGTTTGTAATTATGGATGTATGGATGTATGGATGTTTGTTACTCTTTCACGTAATAACTACTGAATGGATTTTAATGAAACTTTACAATAATATAGCTTATACATCAGAATATCACATAGGCTACAATTTATAAAGATATTGTGTGAATTGTCCAAAATATGACGATAAGTATCAAGTAAGTAGTAAAAAATCTACCATCTGCGAGCTATTCTGGCGTGCGCTGCCAAAACCGCTAGAGTTATACATATGTAATGTATGATGGAAATGTTTATCTTAACAAGCGACTCACCCTCACTTCGCTCGGGATCGTCCCTAGATTTAGCGCGAGCGAAGCCGCGGGTTCCACTAGTTTATAATAAAATTGTAACGGAGTACAGTCTAGAATTTAAGTTCTAGAATTTATTTTTTTTGTTTTTCTGTTTGAATATAAGTTATTATATAAATGGAGTAACTAATGTAACTAATTGCATAGTATGTAAGTCACTTATAATGTTCTGCATACCTTTAAGTTACAGGTATATACAAAAAAGATATTTTTTTCAATTTTTTAGTTATTAAGTTTGTGTATATTTCTCTTATTGGTAAGCCTTATTTAATAAATAATAAACGTGTGGTGTCGTATATAGTAATAAGAATACTTATTACTATATACGAATATATAATAAGAATACTAGCTGTACCCGCGGCTTCGCCCGCGTTCATTTATTTAATCGCTAAAAAAATCGCGTTGGAAAAATAGGGGTTGATCGTAGAAGGGTGAAAATTAAGGATTGTATGTATTTTTGTATGTTGTATCATAAAAAAATAAAAACTAAAAATTTTGTCTAAAAAATTAAAAAAAAAATTAGGGGTGGACTACCGTTAACATTTAGGGGGATGAAAAATAGATGTTGGCCGATTCCCAGACCTACTCAATATGCTCACAAAATTTCATGAGAATCGGTCTAGCCGTTTCGGAGGAGTTCAAGTTCGAACCCCGTGACACGAGAATTTTATATATTAGATTAATTTTCAGTTCTATTAGCGGTATAACGAAAATAATTATTCGGGTATACATTTTTAATGATTTTTTTATCGTTAAAAATCAAAAAAAAACTACTTTACACAATTATCTTAACACCTTTATTTTATTTACCATGATTTATAAAAAAACTATAGCAAAAAGTGTCGTTACAACTTTTGGTCTTAATTTTTTCCGTCTAGCCCCCTTTCGCAACGCGCGATAAGGAACTTCGTTCCAAAAATAAATAAATAAATAAATAAATAAATCCTAAAGGCTCCCAGAGACGAATCCGAGTAAAGCAGGAGTAATTAACTAGTTATAAATAATTATTGTAATACACGTTTCATTGAGATGCTGCGGCGAGATGAAACACTGATCTAAGATAACGTCCACAATCAAGAGATATTTAAAGGAATGTTCCTGAGAAAATATTTTAGAGCTTCAATTTGTATACATGTCGTGTCATTTGGGTTTACTTAATATGCTATATACCGTTTTTTTAATCTAATGTTAAAAGAAATAAAATGAATATGTTGGTACATCAACACTCAGCGCCATCTAGTTCCGTGGTAAGCTACGAGGCTTGTGTTACGGATACCAGATAGTTGATACACTAAACATATATAACTTTACATACATACATATTATAAATATGAACACCAATGACTGGAGTACAAACATTCATGCTCATCACGAAAATGATTGCCCCCAACGGGACTAAAACCCGCGACCGCACACCATACCTACTACTGTTATATAAATACGAAAGTTATAAATGAAACTATTTTCGGATTTTGTCGCGGATTAATTTTGATTTTTGGTTCCCGACGTTTCGAATGTTTTACAGCAATCATGGTCACGGCCCACGGGAGAGTCTGAGGTATTTAACGTCTCAGATTCAAGATGGCATCAATTAGTACCTTACCTTAGTTATCTTGTAAATTGTGGGTAGGCACTATCTGTAGCAAGTATATAACCCCCTGAGACGTCTTATACCTTAGTCTCTCCCGTGACCATGTGCGCTGTAAAGCATACGAAATGTCGGGAACCAAAAATCATAATAAATCCGCGACAAAATCCGAAAATATAGTTTCATTTATAATCTTAAATATTCGCGTAAACCTAAGAAAGTACTAATACGAAGTTTATGTGTCCGTTTGTAATGTCAAAATAACAGCTTTTTACTAAAAGCATATACATTAGATTGATGGAAATTAATACGAAAAAAACAGTTAAAAAAATATCCGTTAGTCTGTTTGTACGGGTTAATCTCCAAAACGGCTCAACCGATTTTAACGAAACATTAACTCGGAGATAGCTAACATAATAATTAGTAACTTAATCTACTCGTATTTGAGATCAATATTCAGGATTCCGCAGAAAAAAATTAAAAGCCACATTTTAAAACCACCAAAAGATGGCGTCATCTGTATGGAAAAAACAGCAAAACCCCTAGTTTCGATTAGAATATTGCCAACTCACGTTTTCATATCTAAATGCATTTACCGACTGCTTCATAATAAATATATAATATTATAAATTTTCAAATGGAGTTAATCAAAGGATATCAACGTTAAAGGGATCGACATACTGACAGTTGGATGGAGGGCGGCACCGGACTGTAACTTTGTTGTAAGCTGAACCTAGGCATTTATTTGCAACGAACCTTTATATATATGTAAAGTATACATATCTGATTAATATTTATAGGTAGGGCAGTGGTAGTCCGGATGAATGAGTGATGCGGGTTCAAATCCGGGTCTGATATTTTCAAGTGCGAATCATTTCTATCATGATTACCACTTGTCTTACGGTGAAGAAAAACCTGCATGTCTAAGAGAACCTAATAAGTGCTCGAGACATGTTCACTTGACTACTTGGCCAGCGTGGTGGGCTATGGTCTGATATGAAAGGAAGGCCCACCCCCAGGACTGAACCAGATTCCAAAAACCCAAATTCTTCTTCAGTCGCGCGGTATGATACTTCGCAGTACTAATGCCCGCCCTTCTCGTTTTTGCAGCGTTTCATTGATGCTCCGCTCCTATTGGTCGTAGCGTGATGTTATATAACCTATAGCCTTCCTCGATAAACGGACTATCAAACAGAAAAAGAATTTTTCTAATCGGACCAGTAGTTCCTGAGATTAGCCCGTTCAACGAAACAAAAAAACAAACTCTTCAGCTTTATAATATTAGTATAGATATGTAAATATTCGCAAAATACGATAAAAATCTAAGTAAATCCGCCAAAATATCCTAAAACAAGTCAAAGTTATTTTAAAATTCCACCCTTACGAGAAATCTGCACAAAACATTCCCTAAAGATTAGAATCGTTTAAAGTTATTTTGATATCATCAAAGGATAATATCGAAACTAAAAGGACTTCGAGACGTACGGACAGATTGACAGTTGTATAGAGGGCGTGTCTGGTCAGATCGGTTTGAGGTCCTTAATGCAGAATATTAAAATTTAAAACTGTGAGTCACCCTTTAAAGCATAATATGAACTTCTTATTACCTTATACTTATTACTGGGAAAATATCGTAAGTAATTTTCTTATACGATATTTTTCAATAACAAGAAATAATCTAATATATTGACGCTACCATCATACCAAATTTCATCAAAATCTGTCGTAGATTTTTCTCGTGATATGGTCACAGACAGACAGACAAGAAGATTCTAAAAACTATAGACTCAACCTCTGTATCGATAATAATGACTATTTCAATGAGATTTTCCTAAATTCCTAACCAATAAGGAGTTGCACATCAAAGTATAAAGCAAAATACATATTAAAAATGAGATTTTGTATGTCTGTGACAAAAATCATGAAAAAAAAATTAAACGAAGCTGGGATACACTTCTTGTTTTCTATTTATTACACTTCTACCAAAATATTTTTATTATTGAGTTTTTGACTTTTAAAATTAGATTGATAAATACACATTTTATTTAAAAAAGGCAGAATAAAAATATTTATTTAATATAAATGTATCGTTTCAGTCCAAATACGTCGACAGCTAGACAAAACCCTTCTACAATTTCCACGACAACCGGTCTTGCACCATCCGCATGCAGTACATGTACATTTTGAACTAGCAAACCTGTCTCGCTTTACTGGGCGTAAGTTGAAATAAATTAAACGGTTTTTATGATCTAGTCTAATATTATAAAGCTCAAGAGTTTGTTTGTTTGTTTGGTTGAACGCCCAAATCTCAGGAACGACCGGTCCGAATTGAAAAATTCTTTTTGTGTTAGATAGTCAATTTATCGAGGAAGGCTATAGGTTATATTACATCACGCTACGACCAATAGAAGCGGAGCATCATTGAAAAATGTTGCAAAAACGGGAGTTATTTGGTTTCCAGCTTTAAAACGCGTGCGAAGCCGCGAGAAAGGCTAGTTTACTAATAAAATAAAAGTACCCAAGTTACGCCTTATAACATTAGCTATCTGCGTCCCGTCAAAATAGGTCCAGCCGTTTCAGAGATTAGTCGGAACAAACAGACAGACATACAAAAAATTTAAAAATTGCTTTTTGATGTAAGTACCGTATATACTTTCATATGCATTTAGACAAACAGAAAAGCTGTTAATTTGAAATTAAAAGCAGAAACTTCAATTTTATGTTTGATAAATTTGTAACGTACACACACATCACTGAAGCGGCATAAATCGAGATTCGAACCCATTGACTTTCACATAAGTTCACTATACACAAACTATTTCGCCCCACATACCGTCACCTCTAATCCGAAGTGTTTAGTTAAGTTATGTCAACAATGATCGACGCGCGCGCATACGGTAGCTGGATTTGGGTTTGGACACTAGGGATGTGCTTGCGCAAATAATGGTAATCGATAGATTATAAATATGAATAAATTAAATATGTTGGGACATTATTGTACATAGTGCTAACTAATCCCGTGTTAAGTTACGAGGCATGTGTTACGCATACGAAATATTTGTTACACTACACATAATATATACCCATGATTAGACTACGAAATTCGTGCCTAACAATTCAACGTCCCCAGCGGGACTCAACCCCACGACCGCTCGCACAGGAAGTAGAATCACTACAATCTCAGCATAACTTGTCGTCAAATCTAATTTACTATTTATGCATCTCTAGTAATCGATATAACATAAGTCTTTCGGATAGTTAATTAAATCGAGAAATTCATACAAAAGTTAGTAAATATAATTATAAAATAATAAGTATATGTATGTCATATCATACAACTAGCGACTCGCCCTCGCTTCGCTCGGGCTCTTCCCTAGATTTAGCACAGGTAAAGCCGCGGGATCTGCTAGTTATGCATATAAACCTTCCTCTTGAATCACTCTATCTATTAAAAAAAACCGCATCAAAATCCGTTGCGCAGTTTTAAAGATTTAAGCGCACATTGGGATATAGGGATATAGGGACAGAAAAGGCGACTTTGTTTTATACTATGTAGTGATAATCTGTTATATATACATACATCTAAAAATAAATATATATACATCTGTTATATATAATACGCCAATTTTATTAAACACTAATGGAAAACATGGACATATTTAAACATGCACATCACTAATTCACTTTTTTCACGATTCACGTAGACGGAATGTTATTTACTTAGGCCCCACTTGTCCGTATTGAGATTGGAAACTGTTTTATAAAAAGTACCTACTGAATAATATTATTCGAAATTATACATTTAAAGCTAAAATTAAATCGACATGTTTTCATTATATCATTTTAAATCACGCACCTACTTTCTATATTATAGACAGACAGACGAAAATTCCACTACCTGTACATTGACCTGTATATCGTTAATAATATTTTTTAGTATATTACTAGCATTACACGCGGTTTTGCCCGCGTTCTAACTACTATAAAAAATGTAACTTGGCGGTAGATATAAAAAAAATTGGACTAAAAATAAAAAATAAAAAATCTGGAGACAGCTACACTTATCACCTTGAAAAATAAAAAATAGCCTACAATCTATTCTCAGACCTATCAAATATACAACAAAAAAATCATAAAAATCGGTCCAGTCGTCCGTTTTTTCGTAGATTTTTATATATTAGGAAGATTAGACTAGAAGACATTTTACAGTAAGAGAATTTAAAACAGCAAGTGAAGACAGGTGTCTAACTAGTCAACTCTCGATCACCGTGTGTGGGATACAATCTGTGACAATCGACATCATTTATCTTGTCGTTTCTACTTTTTTTCTCTTTTAAGGCAATGTTTAGATTATATCTCACTAATTTCTTAATTTTTGACCGACATCATAAGAAAGAGGTACTGTGTTTGTGTACTTTTACTCATTTTTTTTAAATTCACAAGTTTATAATTTTTCTGTTATTTCATTAACACACTACATAGTATAAAACAAAGTCGCTTTCTCTGTCCCTATATCCCTATGTATGCTTAAATCTTTAAAACTACGCAACGGATTTTGATGCGTTTTTTTAATAGATAGAGTGATTCAAGAGGAAGGTTTATATGCATAACTAGCGGAACCCGCGGCTTTGCCTGTGCTAAATCAAGGGAAGAGCCCGAGCGAAGCGAGGGCGAGTCGCTAGTCACTGATAAAGGCAGAGTGATAACAAGCTCGTTTAGGAAGCCGAGTGATGTGGGTTCAAATCCCGTGAGATTATGTTTGAAAGAACATACCAAGTTTTCAAAAGGCATGTGTAGTACCTACTCCGTCCGCACTCCGCGGTTTGCCGGCGTGATGGACTTACTCATAAACTTATGAATGAACGTTTAGTAATAATCTTATTTTTGCGACTAATCTTTTCCTTTCTTCTCCATTCCACGTAAAATGTAACATTTTCGGCGAAGTAATCCTTGTCCAGCTGACACGCTTTAAAGCTAAAGAAAATTAAAACGAATCGAACCCAGGACCTCTAAATCTATAACCTATGGTACATCTAAATCATGTATAGGTATATTTAAAACTAACCTGGTTGTGGTAATGGGCAAGCGGGTGGTGCGGCACATGCCGCATAGCCGGGTGTAGCATATCGGCACCGCTGCTCCCCTCTACCGCCTGAAAATTATATTATATTAGATATTTGTTGGCAACACTAGGCCAGCGAACCTGGCCTGGCCTGGTTCTGGTATGGCCTGATCCATCTCGTATTGAGGCCCACCCCCAACAAATAACACGGGATTTGAACCCGTCTCACCGAGTTTCCCAAGCGATCACGTTACCACTGGGCTATCGTTACCAACATACGTACAAAAAAACAAAATGCTAAGAGTAGTTTTTTGACTTTATAAATAACTAGCCTTTCTTGCGGCTCCGCTCGCGTTCTAAAGGCTGAAAGTCAAAAGGAATGTTTTTCTCCCGTTTTTGCAACATTTTTCATTGATGCTTCGCTCCCATTGGTCGTAGCGTGATGTAATATAGCCTTCCTCGATAAATGGACTATCCAACACAAAAATAATTATTCAAATCGAACCAGTAGTTAGATTAGCGCGTTCAACCAAACAAACAAACATACTCTTCAGCTTTATAATATTAGTACCTATAGAAGTATAGATTAACAAAGAGTTTTAACGTTTCTCTACCAACAAAATGAACTAATTATCATGGTATTCATATGATGTTAACTGGTTAACCTTTTACTCCAGAAAAATATTACAGCCTTGATAAACTGGAACGAAGCGTCACTGATATTGAAATAATAAGTTGTAAACGAAAATCTTAAAAAATAGAAGAAAAAAGAAGAAATGTTATAGAAACAGATTAATCACCTGAGTCGGTTCATCCTTCTTGTCAACCTCGTCTCCAAGTTCCACGAGCTGAAGAGCCTCTTCTAGAAGATCAAACTCCTCAGTTGCTAGCTGTTGAGGTAACTCGCCCTGAATAACGTATTCACCTGAAAGAATATAATGAAAATTCATTATATTTGTAAATATATATGTTGGGACCATCTAGTTCCGTGGTAAGCTACGAGGCTTGTGTTACGGATACCAGATAGTTGATGCACTACACATAAGTTATATAACTTTAAATATATAAATATTATAAATATTAACACCTATGACTGGAGTACAAGTATTCGGCTCAATCGGGACTAGAACCCGCGATCAAGTCAGTACTTAATTTTCTTCAACTGTATATATGGCATATGGTTTCGAACTTTTTTTAAAAGTAAACCGCATTATTTCTTTTATATATTTTTTTTGAGTTATCAAACGCTATCCGGTGGATTTCGTGACATACAAACAGACGGCGACAGTACCGATAATAATGACAATTTCAATTAGATTTTCCAAAAAAAAAGATTTTTGACGACACGTTTGGCTCAGTTGGCAGTGACCCTACTTTCTGCGCCAGCGGTCGCGCGTTCGAGTCCCGCTGGGGGCGTTCATTTGTTGAGCACGAATGTTTGTTCTCCAGTCATGGTGAATATTTATATTATGTATGTATTTAAAATTTATATGAGTAGTATATCAACTATCTGGTATCCGTAATACAAGCCTCGTAGCTTACCGCGGAACTAGATGGCGCTGTTGAAAAAATGTCCCAAAATATTTATTTAAAAAATATATACAGATTCGACTCAGTCAGAATTTTATTATAAGCATCTATAGATAACAAAATATCCAAACCAAAGGTTCAAACACCATAGAAGCCATTAAATACCCATATTTAACTGAAATTCTTAACCGATTCATTTAACCAAGAAATTTAACTGTTTATTGTTTAGGTAATAGAACAGTAGTCGAGACAAGGAGCTTTTACAAAAAGCCCAGTTAAGCCCGACCACATCTTCTAATCTCATTACCTTTGAAAAGGGTTGGTCGTAAGAACATAATTGACTACGAAATATAATAGTATTATAATAAATCTTTAGTTCCTATTTCTTTCTTATTTTTTGAAGACATTCATATTTTATTACTTAAAATAAATCTATACATATAAATAAAATTGAAGTTTCTGTTTGTGATTTCAAATCAACAGTTTTTCACTAAATGCATATAATCAAGAAATTAATTTTTAAACTTTTCGTCTGTCTGTCTGTTTGTCCCGGCTAATCTCTGAAACACCTGGACCGATTTTGACGGGACTTTTACTCGCAGATAGCTAATGTTTTGAGGCGTAACTTAGGCTACTTTTTAACCAAGTTTAAAATAGAGGAGGTTATAATTTAGAAATATATCTGTTTTAACTAGCGGAACCCGTGGCTTCGCTGACGTTAAGCCTAGAGACAAACTCGAGCGAAGCTAAGTGAGTCGTTAGTAGATTATACAAATGAAGAGCTTTGAAAAAGCTTTGAGTTTCAATTTAAAAAAAAAAGTAAAGGTGTACAGAACTTTATTAGAAAAACCGTTTAATTTATTTTACCTTACTAATTAATATTATCACAAGGAGTTACTAAAACAACACAAGATTAAACCTAAATATATTTTTCAGAAGATTCCTTAGAAAAATGAAGGCGTTACATATACTCCAAATCATAGAAATACAAAAGTACGACTCCAACACGAAGCCCTGAAGAATTTAAAGAAAAAAACCAAAACATTTACCCTACCCGGGCGTCAAACTGCAGACGTTATCTCAAACGGGCTACTTATTAAACTGTAGTTAAAAAAAACCTAATTTCCTTAACTAGTAGCCGAGTACAGTTAACCGCACAAAAGAGGGATTAGGCAAATACTTTTATTGTTTTTTGCTACAGACGACACGACAGTTACCATATTGTTATAGTTTTTCTAAATGTCATATTTTTAAAGTATAAGAAATAGTGTTAAAAGACATTTTTTCTATTGTCACTTAACTTCAGATTAGTTTATTAAAAAAAACAGTCAAGTGCGAGTCGGAATGATGCTTGAAAAAAATTGTAGTGACTCTACTTGCTGTGACAGTGGTTGCGGGTTCGAGTCCCGCTGAGGACGTTTAGTTGTGATGATAACAAATGTCTGTACTCCAGTCATTGGTGTTTACTGTTTATATTTATAATATGTATGTATTTAAACTTATAAATGCGTAGTGTATGGGCCATCTGGTATTCGTAACACAAGCCTCGTAGCTTAGGCGCTAGATCTTTACATTAAGTACTTTACTATAAATGTAGGAAGAAATTTATACAAAAAATAATTATTATTTACTAAAGTTATTAAGTTTCTTTATTACTAATGAGAAAATCTAGTAGTTATCTATAAAAGTTAAAGACAGATGGACCGATAGACGAAATACACCAAAATTTTAGAACCAACAACCAACAACCAATTTTAACTACTTCATTGGTCTTTTGATTAGCATGTAGCTACGATTATTTGGAGGTCCTAGGTTCGGGTTCTTAATTAGACCCAGTTATAACTAAGACTAAGAGCATGGTGTTTAGAAGTCGGTGTATGTATTGAAGAAGACGTAAATCCGTCGGTCCTGCGCTTACTTTAGCATCGGTCACGTAAAAGTGTTATTTATAAATTGTGAGGTACAAACAAGTTTTTAAAAAAAGGTAAACACATTGTCTTTAGCCCTTTTTAACGTCCCACTGCTGGGGGTGGGCCTACTTCAGTACGAGGGGGATCAGGACATAGTCCACCGCGCTGGACTAGTGCGAGTTGGCGGACTTCACATGTCTTTCCAAAACTTGCTAGGTTTTTCAGATATGCAGGTTTCCTTACGATGTTTTCTTTCACCGTAAGACAAGTGGTAATCATGATAGAAATGATTCGCACATGAAAATATCAGAGGTGCGAGACCCGGATTTGAACCCGCATCACTCGGTTATCCAAGCGAGCGCGTTACCGCTGGGCTACACATTAACCATTGCTAATTTTTCCTTATATATAAATACCTATATCCTCTCTCTGATTGGTCAACCGTGAAGGTTAGACCAGTATGGCGTTTGTTTTTTCCGTTCATCTAGTACCGTGGAAAGGTACGAGGCTTGTGTTACGGATACCAGATAGTTGATATACTACACATATATAACTTTAAATACATACATATTATAAATATAAACACCCACGACTGGAGTACAAAAATACGCGTTCATAAATGAATGTCCCCGAATGTCCCCCAGCGGGTCAAGAATCCGCGACCGCCTGCATAGCAAATTAGGTACTACAAGCTAAGTCAAACATGTCGTTAAATTTTAATCTGATCGCGTAAATCCTAACCGTTTTGTATTTCGCTAGATTTTCAATGATCAAACTCTATAAAAAACATAATTAATGAAACTATCTTTTCGGATTTTGTCGCGGATTTATTTAGATTTTGGTTCCCGACGTTTCAAATGCTTTACAGCACTTATGGTCACGGGAGAGACTAACGTATTTGACGTCTCAGGGGTTTATATTTGTTACAGACAGTGCCTACCCACAATTTTCAAAAAAGTATCAAAATGTCACCAAAGTACCTTACCGGTACCCCAGTACCTTATTTTACAAAACGGCCTCCCATCCAAACATTTTAGAAAACGTGGCTTAACTTAAAACAAATTGTTACATAAGAAGATCAAAATAAACCAAAATAATAAAGTCATGACCTTAGAAGCTATCAAAATAAAAATACTAAGCGAAGATCAAGTAAACATCAACAATGATCTATTTATACTTATCCGTGATCTATAGATCACTTCACTTTCGACTAAGTCATTGTCAAGGCTACGTTGTGCCACTTGGAGCAATGTTAAGTAACCATTTGTTATGCTTTAGAGAAATAATTTGGCGTACTTTTTCAGTAAAACATTTACAAAAAGATAAAAAAAGAATAAAGAAGACGGAGAGGTATGATTTTTCGTTTGCTTCTTCTATTTCTTTCTATTCTCCGTTCTCCACTAGTTCCATAAAGACACCAGCATTTTCCGAAAACTATGAATGTACTACTTTTATATAAAAACTCAATTTAGAATACACTTGAAATTTTGCATTAAAGAGTAATATAAATACTTATTAATATCTTCTTATTTTGACCCGTATATTTGACATTACAAATGAAACATCTTTTCTTTTTTGTATATATACTCAATTTGTTCCGATTAATCTCCAAAACGGCTAGACTGATTTATATGAACTAACGACTCACCCTTTCTTCGCTCGGGTTCGTTCCTAAATTCAACACGAGCGAAGCCGGAGGTTTCGTTAGTAAATGTGTACAAAAACATCACAAATTATATACTAAAACCTTCCTCGAGAACTACTCTATCCATTGATAAAAACAGCATGAAAATCGATGCAGTAGTTTATGAGTTTATCGCGAACAGACAGACAGACGCGGCGGAAGACTTTGTTTTATAATATGTAGTTATATAGTCTATGACCTGTAGTGGCACATAGACCTTTAGTAAATATATACATTAAAAATTCTACAATAATGTGAAAACTAAATCAGTTTTATCGCATTCATGGCTGTAAAAAACCGTAATTGTTAGAAAGTCTCCACAGACGGTAGTATGTATTTAAATACGATGCTTTTTACTTGCCTTTACTTCTTATCTATTAAAAAATAATTATCTCAATCTAACGTACGTTCTCAGGAAACACTTTTTGTTTACAAAGAAAAGTTGTTTAAAAAGAAGTTGGTAAAAAGAGTGAAGCGGGTTCAAATCCCGAGTCTGGCACCTCTGAAAAGTAGTTGTATGAGTAATTTTTATTCTGATTAACACTTGTATTATGGGTGAAGTAAAACATTGTGAGGAAACTGGCATGTCTGAGAGAAACTAGTATTAGAAGGTCCACCCTTAACTATTTACTTCGTACTTAACCCAATCTATACCTACATATTAATAAAATTGAAGTGTCTGTTTTTAATTTCAAATTAACAGCTTTTCACTAAATGCATAATACGAAAGTAATAAAGGGTATTTACATTAAAATAATCATTTTTAAAATTTTTGTCTCTCTGTTTGTTCCGGATAATCTCTGAAACGGCTGGACTGATTTTGACGAGACATTCACTCGCAGATAGCTAATGTTATAGAGAGTAACTTAGGCTACTTTTTAACTGAATTCTAAAACGGAGGAGGTTATATTTTAGAAATTTTATTTATTTTAACTAGTGGAACCCTAGCTTCACTAGTACCTAATACAAATGAAAGCTTTGAGAGTTGTAAAGTTATTAAAATAATAATGTTAGTTAAGAAAAATAGACAATCAAAATAAAATTCTAACTTAGTTGAATCTGTACATTAAATATTTTTTGGATAATCTTATTGAAATAGGCATTATTATCGATACAAAGGTCGATTCTATAGTTTAAAAAAAATAAGTACAGGTATTATAAATATTGCCTTATAAAGAAATGTTACATTAGAAGAAACAAAAAAATCCCTTATATAATAACTGTACATACCAATTTAATACATAGAATATCTTATCCCATCATTAAAACTAGGCTAAAACCATAGAAAAAAAAACAAATTATATATATAAAAAAAATGAACTCGTCCGCCTATCAGATGTAATTTGGTATCCCATGGCGGCGTTTCAAAGAGATCGAGAGAGATGGTCAGATAAGGTATCGCTGTCTTGCTCTAACTTATTAGGAATTAGAGAGCAAGAAGCATGTGACCATTGCTGTAACGTTTTCGTGGGAATTTTTTAATAAGATCAAAAAGTTTGATTTTCGTGTGAGGCAAATATCTTTTACATAATAATGAGAAATTCTTGTACAAAATACATAAATTTATTATTTTGTGTCTAAAACGGCTCTAGCGATTTGGATCAAAAATGTGGTTAAATAACGTTTTTGTTAAGTTTTTTTCTAAATAAGGTGCCTTTTTGCCTGGAAAGACGCGAATGCACCAAGCGGGACTCGAACTCGAATATTCTCTTTCGACGATTAGAATTTTTTTATAATACCTATAGATACTGCGAAATTTAAAGGCAAAGATTGTAGAGTCACAAGTCAATGTCACACGTAATGTATTACCTATACTACACAATACTCTAAACGAATTCGAACCGACGACCATCGTTTTAATTAATAAGACTACAATACTAAATCATTTCAATTAAATATAAAACCGCAGTAATTGCTTTGATAGATACAAATTGTGCTACAAAAATTATGGTCATCCTAGTATTAAAGCGAGACGGCAATATATAGAATAGGCGTTGAGACTGAGATGGAAGATATGAATCTAAGATGGCGGTATTTTAGCGTTAAATTAGACTCAATTGTCTTTACAATTGTAATAGACAAGTATAAAAATTAATACGGACGAGACAACTATTTGAATATAATTTCGTGATAGTTCAGCCATTTTAATGTCCCATAGATGGGAGTGGGCATCTATGCACAAAAACCATGGTGGTCCATGTTCCACTTCCGCTGGGATTCATTTGAGGACTAAGGTTGGTGCTCTGGTCATAGGTATTTGTATGTGTATATCTATACTAATATTATTATTATTTATTATTTTATTTATTATTTATTATATATTATTTATTATTATAATATTATAAAGAAGTAAAGTTTGTCTATTTGTTAAATTGTAAGGGGTAATCTCGGGATCTACTGAACCGATTTTAAAAATTCTTTCACCAATAGAAAGTCACATTATTGCTGAGTGTCATAGGTTATATTAAAAACGGAAAAATAAAAAGGCTTTAACGTGGTAGTCCGTTTTGCAAAGTGAATCGGAGAAAAAACGGTCGAATGAAAGCGTTTCTTACGAACGCTGCCTTAACTATGGAAGATATATTTTTGAGTTTTAGAGAAAAGATGTGGAGCTTAAAAATGCCTACAAAAAAGTCAACGACAGCATATGTCTAACTTTTATATTTAAGTGACAAAAAGTAGTTTTTTTTAATATTAATATAGATAATTTAATTTTTAATTTTTAATATTAATAAAATAATTTAAATTATTTAAACACTCTGTACTAAAAAAGGATTATTAACATTATGCCCAACGAAGTGGGCACGGGTCAGCTAGTACTATATATGTATGTTTTTAAAGTTATATATGTGTAGTGTATAAACTATCTGGTATCCGTAACACAAGCCTCGTAGCTTACCACGGAACTAGATGACGCTGTGTTGATGTACCAACATCATTATATAGTATAAAACAAAGTCGCTTCCCGCTGTCTGTCTGTCCCTATGTATGCTTAGATCTTTAAAACTACGCAACGGATTTTGATGCGGATCTCTTAATAGATAGAGTGATTCAAGAGGAAGGTTTATATGCATAACTAGTGGAACTCGTGGTTTCGCTCGCACTACATCTAGTAGGTACCTATTAAAATTTATTTTCTTTAATTTTATATGAGAACATACGAACGACACCGCTGTTTTTGCTAGTATATTAAAAAAAATACCGATCTCTCCCTTTGACATTTGACTTCTCATTAGTACAGCTTTTTACAAAAACACGCCCAGTTCCTTTAAACTTGAATATGGTACGATTTACATAATATCGGTCGTTTTTTCATCATTCCTTTTCAAAAATAACGCAGTCATTCTGATTCTTCTCACTAGCATTCACCCAGGCTTTGCTTGCATATAGAAAGTTACCTATTTTAGTTACTCCAAAATATAAACTATCTAAATTTCGAATTTCACTGAAATTTGTTCCGTCGTTACAAAGTGAAAATATGACAAACATACTGACACACTTACAATTCCCTTCCTTCCCTACCCCTTCCTTCCGGACCTTCGAAGAAAGAAGACGTGTGCACTCGTTTTACTAAATTTAAATTATTTATTAAACTTTATTCAGTAAAATGTTCTAAAATAATAGGAGTGCAGAACCATCGAAGAGTAAATGAAACTGTGACTGATACTTTGTGCCTAGTGTGAGTGCGTGCGACGAGCTTGTAACTGTGTCTCTCTCTACACCGTTTAAATTGTGTGAAATAGTACAGGATAGCAGTGGTTCTATCGCTTACTCTGCTATAGGTCAAATTACATTGGACGGACAAAGATTTCATTCGTAATTGACGCTACCGACCAGTTTAGCTTGACCTGTCGTATCGTGTCGAAACCTCTTCGAATTCATAAGCTCCTGGTACTTTGACAATTTTAAAACGAGAAAGATGCCGATCAACCACTCCCCAACACAAGTGAAACAGCTGACAGCGCCCGCTTCAATTCTGCAATGTAGCTCGGAGCCTAACTTATCAAATCAAATGGATACTGAGAGTTCAAATATAAATATTATGCGTCAAAAGCGTAAGCGCTTTGACTCCGATACTGGAACACAATCACAGTTAACCGCCTTTATGAATGATATGAAAAATATGATGCTTGAATTTAAAATGATACAAGAAGAAAAAATAGAAAAAGTTTATTCGGCATTGGATGATATTAAAAAACAAAATAGTGATATATGCTCGTCTATTGAATTTATGTCAAAAACATACGACTCCCTAAATGAAAAAATACGTAAATTAGAATTGGACCGTCAAGCTAATTTACAATACATACAATCTATGGAAGAGAGGCTTGAGGGGCTCGATCGCGGATCCCGCTCTTCTTGTATAGAAATAAAAAATATACCAATACAGGGATCAGAAACTAAAGACCAGTTATTAAATATACTTATTAATATTGGAAAAAAACTCGACTTAAACATTCATCCTCACGAAGTTTATGACATCTACCGTATTCATAACATTAAAAAAAATTTGGACTCAAAACCGATTATTGTAAAATTTACAAGTGTCTTAATAAAAGAAAAAATTATAGATTCTTATAAAAAAATTCATAAAGGCGGCACTTTGTTAACCACCGAGTCCATTCACATTAAAGGAACAACCAAACGTATTTTTATATCAGAAAATCTTACTAATAAAATGAAACGCCTGTTTTTCTTAAGTCGAGACTTTGCAAAAGTGAATGATTACAAGTATTGCTGGGTGTCCCATGGCAAAATATTTGTGCGTAAGTCTGACGGAGGACCGCTGCAGCATATAAAAAGTGAAAGTGATCTACTGCCACACCAACAAAAGTGACTATTTATATTAACATTATTTTTCTGTTTTACTATACTTACAAAATACTCTTATATACTTTTTAAGCAATCTTTCTTAAAGTTAAAAACATATCTATTGAGTGCTATGTTTTATAGTTTTTGCTTATATTCATCCAACATTAGTTTTAGTTTTCTATCTATAAAAAGTAAGAAAGAACTTGTGGCACTTGCAGACTATCTTTATATACTTTTTGAGCATCTTCTTTTTAATTTGGGAACATATCTGGTAGGTGCTATGTTTTATAGTTTTTACTTGCATTTACCCAACATTATATTTGTTTTCCTGTCTATAAAAAATAAGGAAAGTCTCATAGTACATACAAGACACTTTTACATACTTTTTGATCAATTTTTCTTAAATTTAAGAAAATATCTTGTAAGTGCTATGTTTTATAGTTTCTGTTTGAATTTACCTAACATTACTTTTGATTCCTTATCTATAAAACATAAGAAAAAAATTATGGTACGTTTTATGGACATAACTTGTATTTTTTATCATTGTACTACACTTAACAACTACATACACATCATATTATACACTTCAACACACAACATAACATTTAAATTCATTAATAAGAATTTCTACACAGCCATATTTTTTGTTTTCAATGAACTGATGTTTAATGCATGTATTATACACTTATTGCTACTTCAACCTCACATATTTGTATACTTACATACTTATTTACAAAGTTTTATACGATTTGGGGGAACAATATTAATTAACAGTTTTTCTTTTTTTGGCATATATACCTACTAAAATACTTTTATACCATTATTAAAGTAATACTTTTATACTATTATTTAATTAATGATTTAATGAGTATACTTTTTGTTTTAGATTAAATAATCTTATTTTTATTAATTCTATTATAAAATGAATGATATTTATAATATAACAAATGAATTAGAAAATATTAAGTTATCGAATTCACTCCTTTGTTCTCCAGAGGATTGTTTACAGTTAGTTTCAAATAATTATAACAGGTTTAATATTTTACATGTTAATATTAGAAGTATAGGGTGTAATTTTATACACCTACTGACATTAATAGAAAGAATAAATGTGAAAATTGACATAGTAGTTTTATCGGAATGCTGGCTTAGTAAATGTAATAATCTGCCTATATTAACCGGTTTCACTTCTTATGCATCTAATTTTACTCATCAAAATGATGGGGTTGCTATCTATGTCAGACAAACTATAATTCACACTATTGAACAGGCAGATTTTGATGATGCAAATTGTCTTATAGTAAAATTGATGAATACAGCCGCTATCGTGGCACTTTATAGGTCCCCATCAGTTAGACATATCGATAAATTCAATAATTCCCTAGATAAAACCCTACATGGCTTAAGTATGTACAACAATATTGTAGTCATTGGTGATATAAATATAAATATAGCAGAGAACAACAATGATCCTCATTCAGAACCATATTTGAATCTTGTCTCCTCGCACGGTCTTCTATCTGCGCACAGCTTCCCGACACGTGGTAATAGTTGTCTCGATCATGTCATTTTAAAATCGAAGCAAATATCCACTACTCTTGTTCTTGATTCATATATTACAGACCACGCTCCAGTGATTGTTTGCTCTAATTTTGAAATAAAATCCCACACCATGTGCCATCCCGTGAGGAAACTTAATGAAGCTGCTTGCTTAGAAGAACTTGAAAAGTACGACTTTTCTAAAGTTCTACAAGATAACAATATTGAAAGAGCGACAACAACTTTTGTAAAAACTATTTCTGACATTGTACAGGACCACTCTAGGGAAATTAATGTAACTAGTAAAAAACGAATTCTAAAGCCTTGGATTACACCTGGACTCTTACGATGCATCCGAAACCGAGATAAACTTTTTCGAAAAACCAAGAAAAACCCTGAAAATCCGGAACTTTATATAATTTATAATCGATACAAAAATTTTTGTAATAATCTTCTGAAAAGAATAAAACAAGAATTCGATAAAAATAACTTCCTCAAAGTAAAAAACAACCCCAAAGCTACATGGAATTTAATTAAAAATTTAAGTTATCTTAAAAAACCCTCTAAAACATCTACAGACCTTCTTACGTTAAGTGATGATCCATTTTTAGCGGTTACTACTGTTAACAAGTACTTTGCCAGCGTTGGTAGAAATTTAGCCACACAAATTAATAATTGCAATGTTCCACCCCTACTTGATAATTCTAATATAACGACTTCTTACCTTTCATCTATCTCTTTATTTAGCACTGACTATATTGAAGTTGAAAATGTCATAAGAAATCTTAAAAATACGTCAGCGACAGGATGGGACGGTATACCAACCTCGCTGGTAAAGTCAGCAAGACACATTTTAATACCAATGTTAGTCCACATATTCAACTTGGCGATAGAGACTGGAATTTTTCCCACAGATTTAAAAAAAGCGTTAGTTCATCCAATTTATAAAGGCGGTGATGGAAACATTGTCAGTAATTATAGGCCTATCTCGATTTTAACTACCTTTTCTAAAATATTCGAAAAACTCTTAAATAGTAGACTTGTTAATTATTTAAATCATCATAATATAATTGCAACAAATCAATACGGCTTTAGAAGTGGCAAATCTACAGAAGATGCTGTTCTGGACTTAACGAATTCTATAGTTACAAATTTCACTAAAAAAGAAAAAACTATTGGTATATTTTTGGATCTTACTAAAGCATTTGACACTGTTTCCATCCCTAACCTTCTACAAAAACTACACCAGTTGGGCGTACGAGGAGTAGCAAATGATATTTTTAAGAGCTACCTCAGAAATCGTTCACAATGTGTTGTAATCGACGGTGTTATAAGTGCTGAGGAAATTTTAGATTTTGGAGTACCTCAAGGTAGTGTCCTTGGGCCAACGCTATTTCTCATTTATGTAAATGAATTGTGCAAACTGAAACTAAAAAATTGTAAACTAATCTCATATGCCGATGATACAATCCTACTAGTAAGTGGAAGAAATTGGCCTGAAGTTACAAAATACGCTGAATCTGCATTAACTGCTGTCAATAACTGGTTTTGTAAAAATACTTTGACTCTAAATTTAGAGAAAACAAATTTTATAACTTTCGCTCCGAACAGAAATTCTCTCCCATCATCCTCCGTCAAAATTAATGTTCATGATCAAAGTTGCAATAGAAATAAAAGTATGAATTGTACGTGCAAGCATATTAAAAATTCTAACCATACCAAGTATTTAGGCATACACATAGATAGTACCCTGTCATGGGACGAACATATTAAAGTTACTTGCAATAGGCTACGAAAATTAATATTTGTCTTTAAAAAAATAAGAAATATCGTTGACTTGCCCACACTTAATAATGTTTATTATGCTCTCGCACAATCGATTATATCATATTGCATTACTGCCTGGGGAGGCATGGGAAAAACTAAATTGTTGCGCATAGAAAGGGCCCAAAGAACTATACTTAAAACTATGCACTATAAACCTTTATGTTTTCCTACGGTGGATTTATATAATATGTCTAAAATACTTTCTGTTAGAAAATTATTCTTACTCCAAATTATACTACGTAAACACTCGCAAACACCTTATAATGACCACTTAATGTCTAAGCGTAGATCGGACATAGTCTGCACAACAATACGTGTTAGTTTGGCTTTGGCAAAACAACACTATGATTTTATTTCCCCACATTTATATAATAAAATAAACAAAGTTCTTAATATATATCCTCTAACATTACATGTATGCAAAAAGAAAGTTATAGCTTGGCTGTTAGATTTGACATATGATGAAACAGAAAACTTATTAAAATAAATACATAATAATTATAATATTATATGGCTGATACACACACATACACCACACACACATACATCACACACACATACACCACACATACACCACACATACACGCACACACACACACACACACACACACATTATTTTAAGTTATATTAATATGTTTATGTTTTAAAACCTTTGTATTTGGAAAAATGTATACATAATCCGGAAGTGGGCGTTAATGGCTACGACACAGTTTATAACTAATGTAGCCACTATCGTACATAATTTGCTTATTGTAACAAATGTTTTCCAATAAAGATTTTATTATTATTATTATTTATAATTGTAATAAAATAAAATATTGTAATAAATAAAATAAAAATATGATATTTATTAATTAAGTAATTCAAAATGAACTATTAGGCCATTGTTTGTTATATCTTAATTCGAGGCTTACTCTCTCCTATGACCGGTTTTTTTTATGGTAAAAAGGGGGCAAACGGGCAGGAGGCTTACCTGATGGGAAGTGATCACCTCCGCCCATGGACATCTGCAAGCCTGGCTTGCAGATGCGTTGCCGGCCTTTCAGGAAAGGGAGGGATGGAGGAGGGAGGGAAGTGGGAGGGAGGGAAGTGGGAGGGAGGGGGGTAACGAAGGCGGAGGATGAAGGGAAGAGGGAGGGGGGAAGGCGAGTGGGCCTCCCGGACTCTCACTCACCGGACAAAACGCGACAGCATAGCTGCCACTTCACGCCGGTCTTCTGTGAGAGAGTGGTACTAATGAACTATACGGGGCGTGCCGGCCCATTCGGTTGCTACCCGAAGGCAACAAGCATGGCATTACCACTTGAAACTTGTAAAGCATTCGAAATGTCGAGAACATTAAAGAAGTTACAAGTTACGTAAATATGCCTCCCTTAGTCAATATTAGGTATATTTTATGCCCTTCGCTGTAGAAACCCTTGCGCCATGGAGTCAAAGAGTTACACTTCTTAAGACATAACAACTCGTCTTATCGCCTCTACTGGTGACAGGAGAGCTGGCTCATTTTTCGCCCAAAAAATCGGCCTTTCAGCGGGGGAATGCGGCCAGCGTTCTTGCCACTATTCCAAGCGGACACGACTTGTACAGTAAAAATTAAGTGTACATTTGCTTTGTATATATAGTTAAGTTTATTTTTAATTTCCTTTATTGTAAATAAAGTATTCTATCTATACTAATATTATGAAGCAGAATAGTTTGTTTGTTTGGTTGAACGCGCTAATCTCAGGAACTACTGAACTCAGAATGTGGTTTACAGTCTTCAGAACGCGTGCAAAGCCGCGGGAAATGCTAGTTATAAATATAGTATCAAATTTTCGCGTTAATCTAAGAAAGTATCACTTTTGATTAGATTTTACATGATATGAGTAAAGAGCAGCATGAAAGTGCTTATGTACCTAATCACCAGTTTGGCTGAGAAGATCCCAAGATATAGGAGGTAGGTACTATTACTACTTATCATCAACTCTCTTAAAAACACTGTATGTTCCCAATACTATCTCTCTCAACTATTAGCCGGGATAAACAGACAGACAAAAAAAACCTACCTACTTTCATATGCATTTAGTGAAATTCAAATTATAAACAGACACTTCAATTTTATATGTAGATACTGATAGGTACCTACTGCCTACATAGTAGGTACAGTTCTCGAGGCGTAAGCTCAGCTTTGCATTTGTGTGAGTGATAGCTAAAAGCCAATAGCCGCGCATCAAAAACCAGTTAAAACAGGTTTAAACCGACTCGCAACGCGCTACGCCTTCGGTCGAGCCTATCTGTGCACTGCACTCACACAAATGCAAAGCTGAGCTTATGCCTCAAGATCTGTACTAATTGTGGGGTAAATTCAAACAAACACGAGTAAACCAGAATGTTAGAACTAGTTTAAAACACAAATTGTATCGCACATACAAAAAACCGAACTCGAAAAGCGACTTCTTAAAGGGAAACATAAGTATCTGGTCCTCTTGAATATTCAATCAAATCAACAGTTTCAACCTTATGCCTTTGTAATACGGCATATACGTTGCGGGGGCGTTGAGAAATTCTTCATTTTTTTCCCTTTCGAGTAACAATGGTTGACTTCGAATGTTATTTTGGGTCGTTGCTTAGAATTCGATGTCGGTTCGATTTAATTTTAATGTAACTTTACTAAATTATTATACAGTTTTGTAAATGAAACTATCTTTTCGGATTTTGTCGCGGATTTATTATGACTTTTGGTTCCCGACGTTTCGAATGCTTTACAGCAATCATGGTCACGGGAGAGAGGTTTTTTGGTTAATCGGTTGGTCTCCAATAACAAATCACACTTCTTAGATTTACGCGAAGTTTTGATATCTATACATATTATAATAAAATTCTAACTGAGCGGAATATGTACATGAAATACAGTAAAGTGGGGCTTGGCTTGGGCGTGAGGCTATTTGGCCACTAAATTTTTAAATTTGACGACATATTTCGGGCAGTTTGTAGAGACCCAACTTTCTTGCGCCAGCGGTCACGGGTTAGAGAGAGTATATCAACTATCTGGTATCCGTTACACAAGCTTCGTAGCTTACCACGGAACTAGATGACGTTGTGTGTAATAATGTTCATTTATTTAAATATGTTGTGTTCAAAAAGCCCCGGGAAGTCCAACTAGCACCAGTTTACGGTATATTTTAGAAAATCTTATTGAAATAGTCATTATTATCCATATAGAGGCCGAATCTATGGTTTTTAGAATTTAGTCTGTCTGTGATCGCATCACGAGAAAACCATTGAAGAAATTTTGTTGAAATTCGGTATGATGATAGCTGGTTGGTTATCCGGGAGAACATATAGAAACTTTTCCTGTAGGAAAATATATCACTTCTGAAAAAATTATATGAACCCTAAAATCGTATCTAGGACTGAACCGAGATGCAATAGTTTACACTACTTATTCATAATATTTCTACTTCATGAGAAATATGCGAAAATACATTCACGCATTCAAGCCTTTTTAACGTCCCACTTCTGGACACTATCTCCCTGCAATACGAAGGGAGCAGGCCATAGTCAACCTCGCTGGTCTAGTTGGTACGGATTGGCGGACTTGACATGACTTTCGAAAACTTGCTACGTTCTCTCAGACATGCAGGTTTCCTCACGATGTTTTCCTTCACCGTAAGACAAGTGGCAATCATGATAGAAATGATTCCTACATGAAAATATCTGAAGTGCGAGACCCGGATTTGAACTCGCATCACTCGGTTATCCAAGCGAGCGCGTTACCACTGGGCTACCACTTTACAAACTTTCATATGTACCTACATACATACTTTCATACATACACACAAATCATCCCTAGAGATATAAGTAAATAACAAAATAGATAAACTATACGTGTGTCAGTTAGGCATAATTCACTACACGTATGCCGTATAATTGAAAAAAAAACCCTACACTAGGGAATAAAGTTATAATATTTTGACACTTCATATGTCATTTTGATGGATTTGAGGGAATCTGACAGGACAATAGTTTTGATGCAGATAAATCTATACTAATATTATAAAGCTGAAGAGTTTGTTTGTTTGGTTGAACGCGCTAATCTCAGGAATGATCGGTCCGAATTGAAAAATGTTTTTGTGGTTAGATAGTCCGTTGATTGAGGAAGGCTATAGGCTATATTACATCACGCTACGACCAATAGGAGCGGAGTATCAATGAAAAATGTTGCAAAAACGGGACGTATTTGGTTTCCAGCCTTTAAAACATTTATATAATAAAATTCTAAGTCGAATCTGTTCATTGAATATTTTTTGGAAAATCTTATCTAAATAATTATTAGGTAGGTACTATCGACATAAGACAGTTGTAGCCCAGTGAATCATTTCTATCATGATTACCACTTGACTTACGGTGAAGGAAAACATCGTGAGGAAACCTGCATGTCTGAGAGAACCTAGCAAGTTTTCGAAAGACATGTGAAGTCCGCCAACACGCACTAGGCTAGCGCGGTGGACTATGGACTGATCCCCCTCGTGAGAAGGTACTATCGATACAGAACCAGTCTACCAATAGCTTTCAGATTATTCACATGTCTGTCTATCTTTAGCCATATCATGAGAAAACCACTGGAGATTTTGATGAAACTTGGTATGATGATAGCTGGTCTGATCCGGGTCAACTTAGTATAAGATACTTTTAACTGCGAGAAAATTTCTATAATTTCTGAGAAATCCATACTGATCGTTAAAGTGTACCTAAGACGTACTTGAGCAAAGCGGGGGTGAGTCACTAGTGAAATATATTGACGAAACTAGTAATTAGAAGGTAATTATGTAGGTCTGTTTATAATAAAAAACTGATCGTATTCTAAATAAAATATGGGGTTTATGGTGGGGTCGACAACGACGCTATTGCCATGCCGTCGGTATTACATTATATCGTATAACAAATTGATGATAATGTGATAAATGTTATTTATTAATAAAAATATAGCAAACTAGATTAAATTGTCTAAATTTCTCTCAGTAAAAAGTACTCTATATGTTGATTATGACCCGCTATCATTTTACCAAAATATATCCGAAATTTGTCCAGTGGTTTTCTCGTGACAGACAGACAGACAGACAAAAACTCCAAAACTAAATCAATTTCTTGTGACCTAATTATGTTATAACATAATTAAATACCTATAGCGGAAGGCTAAAAATGCCTTTATAAGTAGATACTATACCTATACGTACCTAGAATGTCATATATTTTTACTGATTTTAATATCTTTCCTATTGATTTACTATTTTCTTGCACATAAATCACAAATTAAAGAAGGATAAGTTAAAATATATTTAAATTATTATGTTTCCAAGCATCTAGTACCAACCTATTCACAGTTCTAATATAAATAAAGAAATAAATTAATAAAAGAAATTATTTTCTATGCAATTTGATGTAAAAACTTTGTTTTCAATAAAATTATAGCGTTAACTAACCGTAGAGCTAATGAGTTAGAGTTGTCAGCATAAAATTTTGTACATATTGTTAGATTTATTACTCAGGTATAAAAAATAGTAGGTATTCATACAAGTTTCTGGATTAATTTAGTTAATTACCTAGGTAGGCTACCTAATACCTATAGTTATAAATACCTAAGCAATACCTAGAACTATAACTAATTAAAAAAATACTCACGTAATAAAAAAACTCACACACACTTTACACACACAAAAGAGTCCTCACTCAATTAATTACTATTAATAATCTGTGCACTATTTTTTTTTAATTGATAATCCGCACAGGACACACTTCCATACAGGCTGAAGGCATAATGTAGAACCTTTTTGTCCCTTGCCTTACACACGCTGTTTTTTTTTAATTTCCGACCAATAAAGCCTACGAAACGACGTTGGGCGGGGCCTAAATCGATTACTTTAGAAGGGAGTGACTGTGTGATGCTATCTCGCTCTGATGTACGTGGGTGTGGCTGATAGAAAGAGATTGATATATGTAAGGGTCTTGAAATTGGTTTCGGGATAAAATACCTTTGGGTTGGAATTGGTTATTTCGTTTTTTTACGTTTTCTTTGTTACATCTAATTTTATTTCTTCTTTTTAATTAAATCATTTGTAAATTTATAAGGAAATGAATATATAAGTCTTTATATATATAAATTTCATGCCACGTTGTTTGTCCGCGATGAACTCCGAAACTACTTATTCGACCTTAACGATATTTTTTTTTCAAGCTTGTCCTACTAACTTAAAAGATAGGACAGTTTTCATGCTAGATATTTAACTTTTTACCGGAAAATTTAACGTTTTTTAGATATTTACAGGGCTTCAGGAGAGAGATAAGCTGAAAAACGACTCTAAGCTACAAATTTTACCCCAAAAAAGGTATATAATAATATTAATACTTAATGCACTTATCACTACATATTACAAAAGAAAGTCCTCCGCAGCGTCTGTCTGTTCGCGATAAACACAAAAACTACTGCACTGATTTTCATGCTGTTTTCACCAATGGATAGAGTGGTTCTGGAGGAAGGTTTTAGTATAAATAACTAGTGGAACTCGCGGCTTCGATCGCGCTCAATCTAGGGATGAATTCGAGCGAAGCGAGAGTAAGTCGCTAATAATAGTTTTAACACTCTCTTTAACATATGACAGTAATACTTATGTCTTTAGTAACCTACTCCATGTTTTTGTTGCGATTGAAGTCTCGAATAAAACATAATATGTATTTATTTCGATGAAACCATGTATAGAAATGATACTAACCTCCTACTTTTTTGAAGTCGGTTAAAAAATCCAAAATGACAAACGAATTATGTACAAATGGCACTAGAGAATGCAATTTATCTATTTTGTATGGTCTAACTCGCATTTCTGATATTTTCATGTGCGAATCATTTCTATCATGATTACCACTTGTCTTACGGTGAAGGAAAACATCGTGAGGAAACCTAAATGTCTTTAAATGTCTTTAAACCTAAAGACATGCTCAGTTCTCCCACATCAGGCCAGCGTGGTGGACTATGTCCTGATCCCCTTTGTACTGGAGGAAGGCCCGTGTCCAGCAATGGGTTATGGGGATGTAAAAAGACACCATAAAACAAGTGGTAATCATGTTAGAAATGAAAACCTTGGTGGTTATCAAAATTCCATACCGATTAACAGATCAAAAATACAAGCAAAATTCAAAACATTATAACAACAAATTACAATAGTGTAGACATTTTTTTAAACTTTTTCAGTAATGACTAGTGCAAGTAACATTAAAACCGCTGACAGGCGATGACTGGCCGCCATCTTGTGATGTCACGGTGACTCGAAATGTCTACTTCCGGCTAGTGAAAGTGTTTTAAAATGTATACAATGATTTTTTATGTGAAAGCTTGATTAAATGGCGATTTTCGAAGTTCACGAGTACGTTTCCGTTATTCCGTTAGGTATATGGATGTTACCATAATGAATTACTCTAATTTTGAACTACTTCTTCGATTGGTGAAAACTGTATGAAAATTAACAAAAAACAGATAAACAGTAAGACGGCAGTGACTTAGCTGTATAATATCTATACTTTTATTACATGTATACTAATATAAAAAAGCTGAAGAGTTTATTTGTTTGTTTGTTCGTTTGGTTGAACGCGATAATCTCAGGAACTACTGGATCGAATATAAAAATTCTTTTTGTGTTGGATAGTCCGTTTATCGAGGAAAGTTATACACTATATTACATCACGCTACGACCAATAGGAGCTGAACATCAACGAAAAATGCTGCAAAAACTGAAAAATAGCTCCCGTTGCGTGCCCTGCTTAAATGAATAAAGTTATACTCCAAAACAATGTAGGATGGAATTATTTCTTTAAAAGTTCTAAAAACGCGTGTTGGCGTACTCCACATGTTTTTTGAAAACTAGCAAGGTTCTCACAGACATGCAGGTTTCCTCACGATGTTTTCCCTGCACATTCTCCTTACATTCATCTAATATTAATTAGCACACATTCAGTGAAATTAACCATACTATATAGGCACATACGTACAAATAACAACCAAACCCATTGTTTAGAAATATAGGCCATTTTTGAAACAAAAATCAAAAGGCAAAACTACTATTAATTTCAATATCCAAATAACAATAAACCTCCTAATCTTTATTATTAATACAAATATTATAATATGAAAAATAGTTAAATTTTCCAAAATTATAGGCAATTTTCAATTTTAAAAAATCATAAATGAACTATTAAAACATTTTATTACACAGATAAAATATATTTAAAACTTTAAAACAATCACAACGTCCATTGCCATGAGCTTTTGACAGATTAAAAAAAAAATAAACGTCAGTCACGATGACGTCCTAAGGTCATGTCTGCGTCATCACTTATCAGCGCTTTTAAATACTAATTTACTTATACTTCATTTATGAAATATTCCTTACACTTTCTTAGATTTACGCGAATATATTTGAATAGCTTTACATATAATACAATTCTTAGTTATTTCTGTAATTTTAATTCATTTTACTTAGGAGAAGTCTAAATAAAATAAAAAAAGTAAGTTGATTATTAATTATAGTAGTCGTAGAACAATTCAAAATTATTTTTTACTTTTTAGTGCATATTAATGTATTTTAGAATAGTAAGTCGGTTTTTTTACACGCTTTTTATTAGCTTCACCTGTATGTATGTTTGTTTGTAACCGACTTCTTTGGGCGCGATTTTGACCCACTTTAAACGGCCAGATTTCGTTCAAACTTTGTAGATTTATTGAGGACCGATGACAATACACTAATTTGATAAAATTATTCCATTTTTCAATTTGCAAAATATGATTTTTGCTAGAAAAAGTAGAAAATAAATAATAGTTTAAAAAAACTAAAAAACACGCTTTTTATAGAAAACCGAACTAAAAAATAGAAAATAAAATTTTATTTTAAAAAAAGCGTGGGGTGCGTTTTAAGATATTATCGAAATGATAATGACACCATGCATGTTTTTTAGTTTTTTAAACTATTATTTTTGTTAAAATATTTGATTATTGGATAAATCTTATTGATTAGTCATTATAGATACAGAGGCCAATATAGTTTCTCAGAGGAATTTATAGTTTTTAAAATTTTTGTCTGTCTGTTTGTCGCGAGAAAACAACTGGAGTCTCCCATTGCGATGACAGAGAGACAGGTGTAATATGATAATAGCTGGTTATGGTTTTAATATTTACAGAAGGATAGATTATCTAGATTTTCCAACAAATACCTAATCAATTTGGACTTTTAAACCAATTTTGAATCGTAAGCTTTATTTAAAGTTTAAAATTCAACTAGCGACTCGCCCTTGCTAGGGCTTTTCTATAGATTAAGCGCAAGCGAATCAGGGGGTTCTGCTTGTTTTACATATAAACCTTCCTCTTGAACCACTCTATCTATTACAAAAACCGCATCAAAATCCGTTGTGTAGTTTTAAAAATCTAAGCATACATAGGGACAGACAGACAGCGAGACGACTTTGTTTTATACTATGTAGTGAAGAAACATTTAAATCGAATGTCACTCACTCACTCATCACGATACATCGAAACCGCTTGACGTATAAACATAAAATTTAGCAGAGAGGTAGTTTATAGTTAGAAGACGTCCGATATTGCGACAGGGCCGGATTAAGGTAGTCTAAGCACTCTCACAAGTTTACTTATTTATTTATTTATCCTTCATTTTTCGTGCTACAAACTTTAAATTTGGCAAGGACCACCTAGGAAACGAGGATGTTTAACTTGTACCTATACAATATTCAATAGAACTTCAGTCTTACATCGTGCAGTATCAAGACGATACTCAGCCACTGAGTCAAAAGCTCTAAACCCATTAGGTACCAAAACTCCTGAGTCACTCAACTATCTTTTGAAGATTTTCTATTGTAAAAACAAAACCAGATCCCTTTTATGTGAGAAACCGCAAAATTACAGTCATTAGCACTTTAGTTACCTGAGATGAAAAAAAAGTAGTAGCTGTAAAAATAATGACGCCTTTGGGACCAGAAAAAATTGCTAAGTCCATTTTATTTACAAACCAGTGTTGAATAATATGGTAAAACCTACATAGAACAAGATATGAAGCAAAATAATAATATTTAATAACTATAATCTTACATATAATAAAACTAGCCTTTCCCGCGGCTTCGCGCGCGTTCTGAAGGCTGGAAACCAAATACCTCCCGTTTTTGCAACATTTTTCTTTAATTATCCGCTCTTATTGGTCGTAGCGTGATGTTATATAGCCTATAACCTTCCTCGATAAACGGACTATCCAACACAAAAAGAATTTTTCAATTCGAACCGGTCGTTCCTGAGATTAGCGCGTTCAAACAAACAAACAAACAAACAAACAAACTCTTCAGCTTTATAATATTAGTATAGATGCTTAGCCGTACCTACTAGTACTATAGTTTTTTTTAATTTTTTGTCTGTTTGTCTAAATTTTGATGAACTTTGTTATGATGGAAATATAGTAATATAGGATTGTTTTTACAGCTGGGAAATATCAAATTTATTTATTTATAAATCCTTTATTACACCAAAATAATAAAAAAACAAAACAAACCTCTGAGAAATCGTCACTAACCGTTTACTTTAATTTAATTAATCTAGGGACGACCATTTATCTTTAGTATACTTTCCTATAATGTAGAAAACGCGTACTTTTACAATCCTTCTTTCAATACAAAAGAGAAGTAAGTAATGTTTAGAAATACTAAATTATATATTACTAGCCTTTCCTGCGGTTTCGCTCGCGTTCTAAAGGTTGAATCTCAAAAGATATTTTTTTCCGTTTTTGCAACCTTTTTCATTGATGCGCCACAGCTCCTCCGTAGCGTGATGTAATATAGCCTATAGCCTTCCTCGATAAACGGACTATCCAACACAAAAAGAATTTTTCAATTCGGATCAGTAGTTCCTGAGATTAGCGCGTTCAACCAAACAATCAATTTCTACAGCTTTATAATATTAGTATAGATTATTGTTATTTTTCATATTTTACCGGCGACCTACTAGCGTCTCTATATTACGTTTTAACGACAAGTAGAGATTTCTCAAAAATTTGTTATTTTCCCGACATTTTTTAACTATAATATGCATGCATTATACTACATTATAAGACATACCTACTACGCATTTCGTTCGTCAGCAAGAATGCAAATGACATTATTTGACAGAATAACAAATTACGGACTAAGCATGGATATATCGTAGCTTGCGATATGGAAAAGTATTATTTAAAATATATTATTACGACTCGCCCTCGCTTCGCTCGGGCTCTTCCCTAGATTTAGCACAGGTAAAGCCGCGGGATCTGCTAGTTATGCATATAAACCTTCCTCTTGAATCACTCTATCTATTAAAAAAAACCGCATCAAAATCCGTTGCGTAGTTTTAAAGATTTAAGCGCACATAGGGATATAGGGATATAGGGACAGAAAAGGCGACTTTGTTTTAAATCACAATATCTATTAATGAAAACCGCATCAAAATCCGTTGCGTAGTTTAAAAGATCTTAGCGTACAGACTGAGAGGAGAGACTTTCTCTTATGCTATGTGGAGATTATACTATGTAGAGATAAATAATCACAAATTTAATTAATACTAATATAAAACTTTAAACTAAGAGATTTATATAATAAAATCGGTGAAACATCATGAGTAATGCTGAATCTCTGACAGAACCTAGCAACTTTTCGAAGGACATGTTAAGTCCGGAGACCTGGACTATGGCCTGATACGACTCTTATTGAAGGAAGACCTATCCCCAGCAGTGGGACCTTGAAAAGGGCAAAATACATATTTCGATTCCACCTAAACAAATCCAGGATAAGTCATATAATTATCTATTCAACATTTTAGACTTCTAGTGTTATAAATGAAACTATCTTTTCGGATTTTGTTGCGGATCTTATGAATTTTATATATTTGGACCCACAATTGTGTGTAGGCACTGTCTGTGACAAGTATATAACCCCCTGAGACGTCTAATACCTTAGTCTCTCCCGTGACCATGTGCGCTGTAAAGCATTCGAAACGTCGTGAACCAAAAATCCAAATAAATCCGCGACAAAATCCGAAAAGATAGTTTCATTTATAATGTCAAATATTCGCGTAAACCTAGGAATGTATTATGTGAACATCTAGTGTTTAGAAGAAAGCCTAGATCTAACAGTTGTCCTGATCTCTGGTCTCTCTGGACCTATATACAGTGAACCTACTTTATATACCAAGGGTGGAGGATGGAGATATATAAAATAGATAAGCGAAATAAGAAAACAATACTAGTATACATAAAAAAGTAATAGGATTCAGAACAAAAGTAAGATTAATAGAATCGGCGTTTTTCTGATGTCCTGCTGTTTGAGAGGGTCTCTGCACATTAGGGGTATCGATTTTTTTCAATTTTCGATTTATTTTCTAATTATTATTAAGAAACATTAATAATTAGTAAACGATGATTTAATTATCATAAGTATTTGGATGAAGATGTGAATAGATAAAGGATATGTCAAATTTTCGAATTTTCACTGTTTTATGCATAGATGTGTTATGTGTGTATAAACAGTAGTAAATCTTAAAACAGCTATATTTATGACTATTATAGTTCAGTTCTCGACACTTGAGAGCCATTTTATACATACACTTATACATTACACACACTTTGAACTCAATTTTCTGGAAGTTAGATTTTTGCTACATCACCTTCATCTGATCATGTCTTTAACTATTATCGAATAAAGTACCACGTCTCTATGTATGTCTGTATGAACGCTATAAACTCAATAACCACCAAACGAATCTTCACGTGGGTTAGACAAGCGAGCAAGTGGTATCATGAGGAAATATTAAGTATGTTACATACATTGTACGTATCTCAGTTAGGTACGGTTTTGTTTAATATAACTAAAATATTACGATGAATGTAGAAGGTACCTATAAGAAAAAAAAAGAGTTAGGTACATGCATCAAAACTCTCTTTAAATTCTTTCTTTTAAAAACACCTCTCTTACTAAGACAACCTAGATCGAGTATATTAAGGTCTTTCTGTGACCGAATCACGAGACCACATTTTGAAAAATTTTGGTGAAATATGGTATTAGACATAATATATAGGATATTTTATATATTATGGGATAGGATAGTTTATACTGCAGGAAAATATCTAATATCTGAAAAATGTATACTAATGTGCGAACGAACTTGAGCGGAGCGAGGGTGAAAAAAATATACACTTTAATGATAAAAAATAACAAGAAGCCCTAATAATCTATAAGCCATCTAATGTGGTTATACCCTAAACCCCTATTAAAAACGATCAACCTAAAATACACCTTATCTTTATAAGATAAAGACGAAAATCCAAAACTCATAGAGAGCAAATTCATTAACTGGTTCAGAGATATACCTGACGTTCTCACACACAAGAATAACCCTTATTCGTAAGATATAGAGCTGCTTTTAGTACCACTAGAAATTTCCCTTAAACACTTTCAAATGGAACATATCATCGACCTTATAACCAGGAAATATAGTCTATAATCGTTTGCAGAAAAACTCTTATAAGAAATCATACAAGCTCCACTTACAGCATAGGTAGAGTCGAATGATGATACGTAACTTACAACAAACGATGGCATTTAACAATCGACCTAATTATTATAGATATAAGGTCGAAATCACTTTTGACTTGCGACCTTTCGGAGTTGAGACGTGATGTATTGATTAAACAAACCAGCCAATCAGAGACGAGCAGGAAACAAAATGGCGGACCGGCATATTTCATTCTACATCAACTCTAATTTATTACGTATTGTGGATAGGACATTAATCTTTTTCCTTTAATAAATGGCCCGCTGTTTTATTTTAATGAAAGTTGGGGGGACGCCATATTGTTATTTACTATGGAAAGATGTAGCACAAGACATATGCCATGACTTTGTCTGAACTACCTCTAGATAGTATAAAAAAGTCGCTTCCTGTTGTCTGTACGCTTAGATCTTTTAAACTACGCAACGGATTTTGATGCGGTTTTCATCAATAGATAGTGATTCAAGAGGAAGGTTTATATGTATAATACCTACATGCATATTATGATAGAAAAAATCCGAGAAATTATTCATTTCTGAGAAATATATACTAATCATTAAAAATTATCTAGCGAGCGGAGCAAGGGTAAGTCAGTAGTATGTATATACTATATCTATATATTTGTTGATATGTTTAGTTCAATTTGTTTCTTTCGCCAGTTCTTCTCAGGTCAGAGGTTTCTTCTTTCCGAACTGGTGGTAGACTCATGACGTTCAGTAAGAAATTGTAACAATTTTTATGCTGAATAAAATATTTTGATTTGGCTTGATTTGTAGCTGTGATGAGATGGAATTCGAGTCTCGTTTGAGGCATTCATTTGCGTGATCAGAACGAATATTGTCAGAAATAAAACTATTTATAATGTGCGTTGCGTGATGTTTTCCATATAAACTACGGGAGATAGCGCTATATTTTTTATAGGAATTTTATATCGAATGAATTTTATTTCAAGCATTTGTTTAATGTTCAGAGACCAGTAAATCAGTTAAGTAAGCGTCAGTCGCCGAACCAGCGGTCAAGCTAATAGAGACAGCATGAAGAAGCCGATGGAAAAAGATCTACTTCGATGAATTTTATACCGAGCAAAAATTAATTATTATTGTTACCATGACGTTTTTAAAGAAAATCAACGTCAGCTGTATTGACGATGGGGGGTTAAATAATAGGCATATTATGCCTTTCTTCTTCAATAAATCCATACTTATATTATAATTGAGAGTAAATCTGTCTGTTATCTTTTAATACATAAATCAATCAGATTTCGATAAAACTTGACAATTATAGTATACACCCTAAGATCTAACGTAAGCTACCATAACCCCGCACTACTTATACACGCGAGCGAAGCCGCAGGCAAAAACTATAAGTATAAAAAGAAATTTCGAAATAAAAGACATTGTATGATACCTAGGTAGGTATTTGTTTCACTTATTTTGTTACACCTCTTGGATATACTAGTATTTACCTAGAGCTTTACTCGTGGTTAAGCCCTACAAGTAGCCTTTTATATAAACTATCTTTACTACGAATTATACCTAAATCTGTTGAGCCATTATGTCGTATTAAAGCAACACACATAAACATTATTTATTTTAATAATTAGAGTTTCCGCGAGTCCACGTGATTTATAAATTACTAGCTGACCCGTGCCCACTTAGTTGGGCATAATGTTAATAATCCTTTTTTAGTACAGAGTGTTTAAATAATTTAAATTATTTTATTAATATTAAAAATTAAAAATTAAATTATCTATACTAATATTGAAAAAACTACTTTTTGTAACTTAAATATAAAAGTTAGACATATGCTGTGGTTGACTTTTTTGTAGGCATTTTCAAGCTCCACATCTTTTCTCTAGAACTCAAAAATATATCTTTCATAGTTAAGGCAGCGTTTTTTCTCCGATTCACTTTGCAAAACGGACTACCACGTAAAAGCCTTTTTATTTTTCGGTTTTTTATATAACCTATGACACTCAGCAATAATGTGGCTTTCTATTGGAGAAAGAATTTTTAATATCGGTTCAGTAGATCCCGAGATTACCCCTTACAATTTAACAAATAAACAAACTTTACTTCTTTATAATATTAGTATAGATGTATAGCGCACTAGCAACTCAACCTCGCTTCGCTTAGGTTCTTCCTTAGAATTAGCGCGAGCGAAGCCACTCCACTAGTTATATACTAAAACCTTCCTCGAGAACCACTCTATCCATTGGTGAAAACAACATGATAATCGGTGCAGTAGTATTTGAGTTTATCGCGAACAAACAGACAGACGCGGTAAAGGACTTTGGTTTATAATATTTAGTAATAAATAACGATACGTTAACATCACTGTTATGTGTCATCAAAATCTGTTTAGTAGTTTTTAGGTGAAAGTATTATTAGGACTTATCTACATACATACATAAATTTTGACGACACGTTTGGCGCAGTTTGTAGTGACCCTACTTTCTTGCACCAGCTGTCGCGGGTTCGAGTCCCGCTGGGGGCATTCATTTGTTAAACTCGAATGTATCTACTCCAATCATGGGTGTTTATATTTATAATATGTATGTATTTAAACTTATATATGTAGTATATCAACTATCTGGTATCTGTAACACAAGCTTCCTTCGTAGCTTATTACGGAACTAGATGGCGCTGTGTGTAATAATGTCCCAACAATTATTTATTTATTTATACGTATGTATACATACATACATACATACACACATACAATTTAAAGTACCTATACTTGTTCATAGTAGAACTATACTATAATTTACAACTACAACAACTAGAAATAAAGGTCATTGACACGGCTTTGTTGTGATGATAATCAACTTCAACGAAACGTTACATCATGGTGAGTTTAATGAAAAAAACGCTTGCTAACAGTGAAAAATAGTATTTCTCTGTCAATCCTTCTAGTATTACAAACTCGAAAGTAGGATAGAAGGATACATATGAATACATATAAATAAAATTGAAGTGTTCAAGTTTTCTAATTTGAAATTAACAGCTTTTCACTAAATGCATATGTAAGAATATACAGTAGATACTTACTCGTACATCAAAAAATCTATTTTTAATTTTTTTTTGTCTGTCTGTCTGTTTGTTCCGAGTAATCTCTGAAACGGCTAGGCCGATTTTGACGGGACTTTCACTCGCAGATAGCTAATGTTATAAGGAGTGAGATAGCTTATTTTATTAGAAAATTCTAAAAACCGTTTAATTTATTTTAACTTACGCTCAGCGAAGCGGGCAGAGTTTGCTAGTTATACAGGTATAATGTGTTTTATATCCCATAATTCAGAAATGATTGATTTCCCTTACCCATTTTCATCCTTTTATGGTATGAATTTCGGAATAAAAACTACCCTAAGTCCATCCTATGTAAACCAAACTTCAACTACATCGAATTTTCGACGGATTTAAGTAGTATGACAAAATATTTGAAATAGGTGTGCGGAGCCGCGGAGAAAGCTAGTTTATTTATAATAAAACATAATATTTAAGTGTAGTACTTTGACTACTACGATATAAAAATCGTGGTTATTTTAAACTAGTGTTGTATTTTGACCTCGGTTGGGCGCGTCCCTACTTCCTAGACACTTCTCGCAATTCAGTACGAAAATTTCGAATTTTCATTTATATAAAAATATAACACATATAATGTATGTATTCAGAATACTTTTTTAACGTGTCACTGCTAGGCATGGGTCTTCGTTCAATACCAGGGGTTATCGGACCATAGTCCACCATACGGTCCAAGTACGAGTTGACGGACTTCACATGTCTTTTAAAAACTTGCTAGGTTATCTCAGACATGCAGGTTTCCTCACGATGTTTTCTTTCACCGTAAGACAAGTGGTAATCATGATAGAAAATGATTCGCACATGAAAATATCAGAGGTGCGAGACCCGGATTTGAACCCGATGTCTATTAATTGTATTAGGTACTATTTGATACTTAACCTAGGTACAGATTTCTTTAGCAGTCTATCTATGAACTAAATTTCACCTAAATCCGTTTAATATGAAATTAAAGTTATCATTAATAACAAGCAAAAGCAAGCGAAACCGCGTTACTCACATATATTACACAAACAAAAAACTAAGCATTCCAGTTGTATAGATAAATAGAACCCCTATTCCGTATATAAAATTTGTATGTATGTTTTTGTATTGAATAAACATTATTAATGAATCCAATCTCATGGGATTGAGACGTCTACTGTACCATTAATCATGGGGTTTGTCATGGAGTCATTGAAATAAACCTATTGTATAGGCGTATTGTTACAGTAATGGAAGTACATGTATACTCGCGACTTTGCTTAGAACAAGAAATTATTATACTACCCTTCGCTGGGCGTAAGTTAAAATCTAAACTGTTTTTATAATCTATACTAATAGCACAGGCAATGCCGCGGCATTCGCTAGTTATGCATATAAACCTTCCTCTTGAATCACTCTATCTATTAAAAAAAACCGCATCAATATCCGTTGCGTAGTTTTAAAGATTTAAGCATACATAGGGATATAGGGACAGAGAAAGCGACTTTGTTATATAATATGTAGTGATTATAAAGCCGAAGATTTTGTTTGTTTGGTTGAACGTGCTAATCTTAGAAACTACTGGTCTGAATTGAATGATTCTTCTTGGTGTGTGGATAGTCCGTTTATCCATAGGCTATAGGCTATATTACATCACGCTACGACCAATAGGAGCAGAGCATCAATGAAAAATGTTGCAAATATGAATGGCAAAAAAAATTGATTTCCGGTCTTTAGAATGCGTGGTAAGCCGCGGGAAATGCTAGTTTTCTAATATAATGAAAGTAGCCTAACTTACTCCTTATAATAATTTCTAAGAAAACTAGACTAACCGTTACTACGTATCTAGGGACGGACCCGAGCGAAACAAGGATATATTACTAGTAAACTAAGTTTAGATATCAATAAGAATTTTCCAAATCTAACTGGTAGTACCAAAGATTTAATACTTTCTTTCAATACCAGGGTTATCAGACCATAGTTTTTTATTTATAATACCAAAGATTTATTACCAGACGTTCAGACAAATTAAAACTGTTAATCATAATTAACATTAAAATTGGCGCGAGCAAAGCCGCGGGTTCCGCTAGTAAATGAATATAAAAACTTGACAAATTACATACTAAAACCTTCCTCTAGAACCACTCTGTCAACAGCATAAAAATCGGTGCAGTCGTTTTTGAGTTTATCGCGAACAGACAGACAGACGCGGTGGAGGACTTTGTTTTATAATATGTAGTGATGTATGTGTCATACAATAAAGCTATAAGTAAAAATTAAGTTAATGTTAACATCCATACAATTTCAATACAAAATTCATTTCGAAATCATGAATCCTGAATCCGAAGGGCAAAAAAAAACTAATAATAAAAGTCGATTATCTTTGAAATTTCGAGGAGGACACGTTTTCGGCGTCCATAATAAGTTCGAAATGCGCCAGTGTAAGATGAACCACGCTGCTCTTTAGAGCGTAGCCTATTAATTTTACTCTAGTAATCTATACATATAAATAAAATTGGAGTGTCTGTTTTTAATTTCAAATTAACAGCTTTTCACTAAATGCATGTGAAAGTATATACGGTACTAGCAAAAAACAAATTTTTAAAATTTTTCTCTGTCTTTCTGTTTCGGGTAATAATCTCTGAAACGGCTGGACCGATTTTAGCGAGACTCGCAGATAGCTAATGTTATAAGGCGTAACTTAGGCTACTTTTTAAGCGACTTCAAAGAAGGAGGAGTTCGAAATTGCATTTATTTTCAAATATCAGAATCCGTGGCTTCGCCGACGTTAAACCTATTAAAGAAAAAAAAACATTTTTTTTAATTTAAAAAATAAAACCAAAATTAATCCAAAACTACCCCCAAAAATGGACAATACGTACTTCTCTCATTCAAAGTCGGTGTAACGCCTGGTATTCCCTACTATACTGAGAGCTCAATGTAAAACGGTTGTCGGTACCGAATGACAGCCGCATACGAATTTTTAAAGAGAATTTAAACTTTTCCACAAGTCATCGTCCTGGGCAGTGTTCTTATGATTAATACTTTGGTTACATTTTAGGGTTCCACGGGTAAATGACCATTTCATTTACTACTAATGGTAGAAATACGAATACAATTAATCAGAAACATACATACATATTAATGATTAGATTTTTATTATTAATATTAATTTATTAATCTATATATAAAAATTTTATTACCAAATGTTCATAGATATCATTTCAAGACAAAGAAAATCGATTGACAGAAGGAGAGACAGAGACAATAAGTACTAAACGATTTCATCTTTGCCTATTTATTTAATATACTAGACTAGAAATATACTAGACAACTCATCCTAACTCCGCCCGATTTCGTCCATAGATGAAACAGTTACGAGGTTTCTCAAAAATAAGATATTTTCCCACACTAAAAAGTATCCTATGTACAGACCCGGTTAACCAGCTATCATCATACCAAATTTTATCCAAATCCGTCCAGTGGTTTTCTCGTGACACTTTGCCAAACAGACAATTTAAAAAAAACTATAGATTCCGCCTCTGTTTCGAAAATAATGACGATTTCAATAATATTAAAAAAAACTAATACCTATACCTACAGATTCAACACAGGATTTTATATATATAAAAATAGATTTAGTAAATAAATTTCAAATATTAAATCATTGTCAAAACGATTATATAATATAGCCTTTCCCGCGGCTCCGCTCGCGTTCTAAGCGCTGAAAATCAAAAGAAATATGTTTCTCCCGTTTTTGCCACATTTTTCATTGATCCTCCGCTCCTATTAGTCGTAGCGTGATGTAATATAGCCTATAGCCTACCTCGATAAACGGACTATCAAACACAAAAAGATTTTATCAATTCGGACCAGTACTGAGATTAGCGCGTTCAACCAAACAAACAAACTCTTCAGCTTTATAATATTAGTATAGATTATACAGAACCCAACTCGTATTACCAGCTCGAACTTGACCATTTTTTATATTTTTAAAATTGGTGATATTATGGATATATCGTATAATAAAATATCTTTTGTTAGTTAATGGTTTTAAAAAGCATTCGGCTCTTCAGCTGGCATTGTATACGTATATAGAGATGTCAGTAGTTTGAATTGCCGTTTCTACTTTTGAATGGTCTGGGTTCGATTCCCGAGTCGTGTAAAAGACAAGTCGATGAAAAAGAAACTATGTACTTCAAAGTTCTTTGGAATGAACATTTATTTCACTAGACTTATGGACTTTGAGTCAGCGTAAAAGAGCAGTTCTGCTGAAAAATGCCCAAGAAATACAAGACTGCTGTTTGTTTCATAGTAATCTTTATAAAGCTGAATTATGGCCTGAACCCATGCTGAAGAACTGGGAACTGAAGGCAATGAAGAAAGTCCACCCCCAGCAGTAGGACGTTAATGATCCTCAAGTCATAGAAAAGTTAAAAAATAACTACCGTTTTTTACATATATACTTACATACATACATACTTGCACACACATACATACAAAATGACTTAAATCCATCTCAAACAAAACCTCGCGGCAAGACAATACTAAAAAATTAATGAACAAAAAACATCAAAAAATCTCCTAAACATATGTTAAAACGAAAAAAAAATACAAAAAATGCGTAAATTATTCCGAACTACCCCAAGCGGCGCTGAGAAACACCATTAGTCTTATGACGTAGCATTATTTAATGCTTTTTCGATCTTTTATATATCTACTACTAGCAAACCCGTCCTGTTTCACTGGGCCAAGTTAAAATAAATTAAACGATTTTTATAACTTTCTAAAAAAAAGTAGCCTAAGTTACTCCTTATAACATTAGCTATTGTCGAGTGAAAGTCCCGTCAAAATCGGTCCAGCCGTTTCAGAGATTGGCCGGAACAAACAGACAGACAAAAATTTTAAAAATTGATTTTTTGATGTAAGTACAGTATATACTTTCATATGCATTTAGTGAAAAGCTGTAATTTGAAATTAAAAACAGACACTTCAATTTTATTTATGTACCTACTAGCCTTTCCTGCGGCTCCGCGCGCTTCTAGAGGCTAATAATCAAAAGAAATATTTTTCTCCCGTTTTTGCAACATTTTTCATTGATGCTCCGCTCCTATTAGTCGTAGCATGATGTAATATAGCCTATAGCCTTCCTCGATAAACGGACTATCCAACACAAAAAAAAAGTTTTCAATTCGGACCAGTAGTTCCAGAGATCAGCGCGTTCAACCAAACAAACAAACTCTTCAGCTTTATAATATTAGTATAGATGTACATGATTTAGGTGATATGACTTCCCCCGCGTTGATATCATTAGGACCTGAGCGAGATTCGCTTGGATATTTTCGGAAGAGATATAAGTCGTGTTTTTTAAAACAGGACATAACGGTCCTATAACTATTATTATATATACTAATACCCTAGAATAAGCGCGAGCGAAGCCGCCGTTTTCGCTAGTAAATGTATACAAAAACTTGACAAATTATATACTAAAACCTTCCTCGAGAACCACTGTATCCATTGGTGAAAACACCATGAAAATCAGTGCAGTAGTTTTTGAGGTTATCGCGGACAGACAGACGCCGCGGAGGACTTTGTTTTATAATATGTAATAATCGTGCAATAACACTACCTACTATATAGTATAACAGTATAATCGAACCCCTATATTAGAAATATCAAGACACCCCTCTTTGAAAAACACATAAGGGTTGCTCCCTTATATACCCGCTCCCTTCACGCGGTACGATATAGCCACTTCCTGCGGGTTCGCATACGGCAATTTATACTAATTTAGGCAATTTACTTATATTTGAATCTACTATCAGTACATCACTACATATTATAAAACAAAGTCGCTTTCTCTGTCCCTATATCCCTATGTATGCTTAAATCTTTAAAACTACGCAACGGATTTTGATGCGGTTTTTTTAATAGATAGAGAGATTCAAGAGGAAGGTTTATATGCGTAACTAGCAGATCCCGCGGCTTTGCCTGTGCTAGATCTAGGGAAGAGCCCGGGCGAAGCGAGGGCGAGTCGCTAGTCTATAGGTACATATACATAAATAAAATTGAAGTGTCTGTTTGTAATTTCAAATTAACAGCTTTCCACTAAATGCATATGAAAGTATCTCGTACATTAAAAAAAAACTATTTTAAAAATATTTGTCTGTCTGTCTGTTTGTTTTTGCTAATCTCTGAAACGGCTGGACCGATTTTGACGGGACTTTCACTAGCAGATAGCTAGTAATATAAGGAATCACTTAGACAGCTTTTATTTTATTAGAAAATTATAAACACTGTTTAATTTATTTTAACTTACGCCCAGCGAAGCGGGCCAGATCTGCTAGTTGTATAATAGTAAAAGAATTTTAAAAACAAATTGTTTAAGCCAATATTAAGGGTTTATATGTAATTTAATTAAGTATTAACTTCAATTTGATCAAAGATTATTAAAAGTTAAAAAATAAAAAGAATTTTGATTAGCCGCGACAAAATCCGAAAAGATAGTTTCATTTATAATGTCAAATACTCGCGTAAACCTAATGGTCCATGATTTCTTTAGCAAAACCATTTTTAACATATTTTCTTATATACTTTTATTATAAAACTAGCGACTCGCCCTCGCTTCGCTCGGGCTCTTCCCTAGATTTAGCACAGGTAAAGCCGCGGGATCTGCTAGTTATGCATATAAACCTTCCTCTTGAATCACTCTATCTATTAAAAAAAACCGCATCAAAATCTGTTGCGTAGTTTTAAAGATTTAAGCGCACATAGGGATATAGGGATATAAGGACAGAAAAGGCGACTTTGTTTTATACTATGTAGTGATAGTGATAGTGATGATGATAGTGATGATTTGTTTTATTCTATTATCACCTCGGTGAACATCAATTTAAGTTCGGATCTACTACTATAAGAACGTATTACTTACTTATTAAAATTTATTAAAATTTCAGGATTCCGCTGCAAAATCTAAAAACCGTCTGCTGAAAAAAAATAGATAAAAAAGAACTTCATTTACCGGTCTCAGTGTCCACGGTGTAAGAGAGTCCAGCCCATGGATCATCCTGTCGAAAATCAAAACACATCTAGATAAAGAAATACTTCAAAAATTACCTGCGTTGGGAATCGAACTCATTAGTACGGAAATTTAATAATATATATATTCTTTATTGCACTTAAAAATGTTACAAATACATTAAATATTAAAAGGACTTATCCCTATAAGAGATTTCTTCCAGTCAACTCATGGATGTCAAAGATATCATTCAGTAGCGGGTTACATACATACATACATACATACACACATACATACGTACATACATACGTACATACATACATACATAAGTATATATGTTCCAAATAAATATATTTACAAATAAAATATAAAAGTACAGTTAATGGATAAAAAAAGCTGATTATAATATCAGATATGAAAAATTATCTTAATGTGTTCAAAATATTTATTTATAGAGGATATATCAAGAAAAATTTAGGAAGGACATTAAAATCTAGTTCCGAGGTAAGCTACGAGGCTTGTGTTACGGATACTAGATAGTCGATACAATAAAAACACACACACATACCTCTTTTTCCGGTTCAAGTAGAGAAGCTTTGACCTTCTGTATCTTCTCCGTTTCTTCTTTCTTCTTCTGGATCTTCTCTTCGGCCAATTTTAGTTCTTTATCGATTTCGTCGTTCAACTTCACTTTGGTAGCGTGAGGACCCTCCTGTGTATAAAAGATGTAGATTTGAACCTAGATTATCTAAAACCTTTCCAAAATTATCTAAAGAAATAATATAATAAAGTCTTCTTTCCCAACATATCTATATCTATACTAATATTATAAAGAAGAAAGGTTTGTATGTAAGTATGTTTGCAACATTTTTCATTGATGCTCCGCTCTTATTAGTCATAGCGTGATATATTAAAGCTTATAGCCTTCCTCATTAAACGGACTATCCAACACAAAAATAATTTTTCAATTCGGACCAGTAGTTTCTGAGATTAGCGCGTTGAACCAAACAAACAAACAAACTCTTCAGCTTTATACTATTAGTATAGATATAGATTATTAAAACCCTATTCTATGATAAATTTAATGCAGATTCCATTCAATCAAAACGTGTCATACAAAAATAGAGGCAACGTCAGGGTATGATCATATAAAGCTGTTCCGAAGACACTCACCGGCTGTACAGGATCCAAGGAGAACCCCATGTCGACATCCTGCTTCCATAGAACCTCTATCAGATCCATGTCCTGTAAACAAAAAACTAGGTGTTAGAAGTCAAATTTACAAAAAAAAACTATTTAAACAGAAGTTATAGCTTTGACGATACGTTTGGCTCAGTTGGTAGTGATCCTGCTTTCTGAGCCAGCGGTCGCGGATTCGAGTCCCGCTGGGGCTATTCATTTGTTGAGCACAAATGTTCACGAATGTACTCCAGGCATAGGTGTCACAGTCACAGCGCCATCTAGTTCCGTGGTAATCTACGAGGCTTGTGTTACGGATACCAGATAGTTGATATACTACATAATATATAAGTTTAAATACATACATATTATAAATATAAACACCCATGACTGGAGCACAATTATTCGAGTTTAACAAATGAATGCCCCCAGCGGGACTCGAACCCGCGACCGCTGGCGCATGAAAGTAGGGTCACTACAAACGTGTCGTCGTAGTATAAAACACATAAAACAAATAAAAATACACAAAGTTAACTCCCTTTATTGCGAAATCGGTTAATAATAAATATATAAACATATCGACTGTGCTTCCATCTATAATAATGAAACAAACTTGTAGTTTCCGATAACGCTCACTAGGTGGCGATTCTTATGTTGACTTAAAACGCCCGCTAGATGGCACTTTACAAATTAACGCCATCTATTGTGAAATACTAGTAAGTACTACAAGACGTAAACTGTTAAGTGCTATTCGACAATAGATGGCGTTGATGCAGTTAATATTCCAAATTGACTAATTTCGTCTTTTCAGTCTTTTCTTATAAGAAAATATAAAAATAATTTTATGGAAGAAAATATAAAAATAATAATTCATATTTTTAAATAATCAATTTATAATTAGAAGTAAAAAATGGTATGTATGTATAAAACATTATATTCTTCAAAAAGAAATGTATGTATGTATTTATTTTCATTTATTAATTAATGTCACTGTCAAAGAAAAAAAGAATAAATAAAAAGTACAAATAAAAGTAAAAAAGATAAATCCTAGGTAGGTACCAATAGCCCAGTAGTAAATTAGAAAACCGAATAAAACGGGTTAAAAGGGTCACTTACCTCTGATGTACCCTGATTTGAACGATTATTTTAATTATTTTATTGTGGCTGTATCACAAATAGTTAAGGAATAAGAAAAACACAAAAAAAACACGTAAAAAACGTAAAATTCAGAACTGTTTTTTGTAAGATAATTTCAAACCAATAAAGTCACGAGAAAAGCTAGTAACCTCCTCCTTTTTTGAAGTCGGTTAAAAACAAGCTAAGCGTGGTTAAATCGATAGTCACTACATAATATAAAACAAAGTCGCTTTCTCTGTCCCTATATCCCTATGTATGCTTAAATCTTTAAAACTACGCAACGGATTTTGATGCGGTTTTTTTTAGTAGATAGAGTGATTCAAGAGGAAGGTTTATATGCATAACAAGCTGATCCCGCGGCTTTGCCTGTGCTAAATCTAGGGAAGAGCCCGAGCAAAGCGAGGGCGAGTCGCTAGTTATAAATAAAATAACCTACAAGACAGACAAAATAACGGCTAAAGGCACATATATTTTTAACTACCCTCTAGCAACGGCCGTGACAATCTCTAGATCCGTTTCACTACTATAAATAAATATAAATATGTTGGGACATTATTACACACAGCGCTATCTAGTTCCGAGATAAGCTACGAAGCTTGTGTTACGGATACCAGATAGTTGATATACTACATATAAATATAAACAGCCATGACTGGAGTACAAGCATTCGTGCTCAACAAATGTGTGCCCCCAGCGGGACTCGAACCCGCGACCGCTGGCGCAGCAAATAGGGTATTCATATACAGCTTCAACTCAGTTAGAATTTTATTATAATACTAGTGGAACCCGCGGATTCGCCCGCGCTAAATCTACGGAAGAGCCTAAGCGAAGCGAGAAAATGGTTAATGTGAGTTATCCGTAAGAGAAAGACATGCTACCGTGGACTTTTTTGTAGAACTTTTTAATGCGTACAATACTGTAGTACATTATTTTGATCTATCTCGTAGAGTTTATCCAGCGTTCGCAATGTAAGCTCAAAAAATGAGTTTATTTACGACATCACATTAGAAACCTCTAAAATTATCAGTGTTTCTCTACTATATTGTGCATGTATTATACATATAAACCTTCCTCTTGAATCACTCTATCTATTGAAAAAAACCGCATCAAAATCCGTTACGTAGTTTTAAAGATTTAAGCATTTGCATAGGGATATAGGGACAGAGAAAGCGACTTTGTTTTATACTATGTAGTGATGTGTAGTACTTTCATAACAGATGGCGCTGAAAATTTGAAGTAAACTTCTAGAACATATGATTAGTGCTAACAAGGTCGACTACGGTCAAGGTAGTCCAAGGTTATTTTTTTACGAGAAAATTGCGTAAAAATCTGCTTAATCATGTCCTATACGAACGAAACATTTGTTAAGACGTGCTACTATTAAACAAATAGCTTGTAGTGCCCTACTTTCTGCGCCAGCGGTCGCGGGTTCGACTCCCGCTGGGGGCACTCATTTGTTGACCACGAATGTTTGTACTTAAGTCATGGATGTTAATATTTGTAACTAGGTGTAGGTTTAAAATTTCTAAAATATAACCACCTCCGTTTTATAAGTCGGTTAAAAAGTAGCCTAAGTTACGCCTTATAACATTAGCTATCTGCGAGTGGGAGTCCCGTCAAAATCGGTCCAGCCATTTCAGAGATTAGCCGGAACAAACAGACAGACAGAAACAAAAATTTTAAAAATTGATTTTTTGATGTAATTACCGTATATACTTTCATATGCATTTAGTGAAAATCTGTTTTTTTGAAATTAAAAACAGACACTTCAATTTTATTTATATGTACTGATTAGAGATGCGCCGAGTAGCACTTTTGCCGAGTAACGAGTACCGAGTTTTACTCGGTTCAATTTTTTTCCAACCGAGTACTCGGCCGAGTAACTCGGTTCAATCAAATTCCACGATTAGCAAGAAAGTTTCTATGTGCACCTGCAAGCACCGTGTATAGCTAGCGTTTATTTTCTTAGGCCGATAACGTCTATGAAGAAAAAGGAATAGGCTGTTACCAGAACGTGCAGAGAGCCTTGTGTTCCTGCATCATAATTTACCTTTATTAAATTTTAAATAGTGATTTTTTCATTAACGTTCTCCTAATTTTATCTCATTACTACTCACTCATTATCATAATTGAGATTGTCAAAGATTTCCTAAATTAGTTATAAATACTTTTTGATTATATAACACTGCTGTTTTAATTATATCTACCTAAATAAATATATTGCTTTACTTAAACCGAGTATACTCGGCATTAAAACTGAGTTATTCGGCCGAGTACGAGTATCAAAATAACTACCGAGTACGCCGAGTACCGAGTATTAACCGAGTACTCGGCCCATCTCTAGTACTGATATACTGATAAGGAAAGGTCATAAAACACTGGCCTTATAAAAATTAGGAAGCGATCAATATTAATATTACTAGTATAGTATATATACTTTCATATGCACTTATTAAAAAGCTGATAATTTTGAAATTAAAAATAGAGACCATTTAAAGTTATAACTTATACATATTGTGATCAATAAAAAACATTTTATTGGTACAAAACAACGATACGTTTGACGCAGTTAGTAATGATCCTACTTTCTTGCGCCAGCGGTAGCGGGTTCGAGTCCCGCTGGGGGCATTCATTTGTTAAACTCGGATGTTTGTACTCCAGTCATGGGTGTTTATATTTATAATATGTATGTATTTAAACTTATATATGTAGTATATCAACTATCTGGTATCCGTAACACAAGCCTCGTAGTTCACCACGGAACTAGATAACGCTGTGTGTAAAATACAAACGTGTCGTCATATTATTATGTATAGGTACATACGTTTAACAATAACAAGCTGTTATTCAGCATTGGCTAATTTTAGCGATCATCGACAAGAAAAACAAAATAAGCGATTTTGGACTTATACGCGGATTTATTTAGATTTTCGGTTCCCGACATTTCGAATGCTTTACAGTTTACATTAATCATGGTCACGGGAGAGACTGGGGATTTATTGTATAAAAGGCATTTTAATTTCAAAATTTAATTTTTGAGTATTTTTTGGTTAAAAATTAAAATAAATTCGCAAAAAATAATAAATAAATCCGAATAGTTTTATTTAAAATGACAAAAATTAGTTTAAATATAAATATAAGTATGACATGATTCGCTAGACTTAGAAATAAGGCTGTGTTTAAAAAATCGAGACTAAAACCTCTAAAGTACCAAAAGTATTGATCGATTGAAATAATAAGCGAATGAAATCACTACATAGTATAAAACAAAGTCGCCTTTTCTGTCCCTATATCCCTATGTGCGCTTAAATCTTTAAAACTACGCAACGGATTTTGATGCGGTTTTTTCCAATAGATAGAGTGATTCAAGAGGAAGGTTTATATGCATAACTAGGCGATCCCGCGGCTTTGCCTGTGCTAAATCTAGGGAAGAGCCCGAGCGAAGCGAGGGCGAGTCGTATACCAATAAAATGAAAAATAAAGAAAAATATACCAAACTACACTATAATATGTGTGCAACCAATAAACTTAGAAATCTATTCCATTAAAATTATGTTGAGCCCTTCCTTGCGCCAGCGGTTGCGGGTTCGAGTCCCGGTGGGGGCTTTCATTTGTTAAGCACAAACTTCCTTCGTAGCTTACCACGGAACTAGATGGCGCTGTGTGTAATAATGTCCCAACATATCTATTTATTTATTTTATATTTTTTCGACACTATGACTAGTAGTAGGCCAGTATGACTCATACAATTCGACAACAACAGTCGTCATCTGAACATCATACGTAAGTAAAGCAACGTTGCATCATTTACTTATAAAAATATTTTTTTAAAATAAACTCGAAATTTTAATTTATATTTCTATACTAGCATTTCCCGAGGCTCCGCCCGCTTTTAATGACCGGAAAATAAGTTCATATAATATGTCACATACCGTGTGATGTTTTACAGTAGGTTTCAACGGTTACTTGAGATTACTCAGAAATGAGATATTTTCCTATAGTCAAAAGTATGAACCGGATAACCAGCTATCATCCTATCAAATTTTATCATCATCTGTTTAGTTGTTTTCTCGCGAGGCGGTCACAGACAGATATGCGGCGGTTTCAATAAGATTTTCCAAAAAATATTCAGTCCTGTGTCAACACATAGGATACTTTTTACTAAACAAATCAAAATATTTTATTCAGCATAAAAATTGTTACAATTTCTTACTGAACGTCTTAAATCTACCACCAGTTCGGAAAGAAGAAACCTCTGACCTGAGAAGAACTGGCGAAAAAAACTCAGCGGGACTAATATTTTTTCAGCGATCACATCATTCCCAAGGCGTACTGTCTTCTAAAAAATCGTTAATCGAATGATAGCTTTTATTACACAAACGTTCCTTCACAATTTTTTTAAATTTGGCAATAGAAGCTTTTTGGACGTTTTCTGGGATACAGCTGGAAAATATCTAATTTCTAGGAATTTTTATATCTAGGGGCGAAACCAAGCGAAGCGAGGGTGACTCACTAGTTTGCAATATAAAACGTCGCACAAAGTATTCTAGTGATAACGAAACAATGTATGTTGACTTACTACGTATTAATAATACGCGATACACTTTCAATTTCTTCTACACGCTTGGCACTCGCGTTCAATACGCGACTTTCACAATATTTTCTATATATATAACTGTCGTCGCATGTCGTGGCAGTGGTAGCCCAGCGGTAACGCGCTCGCTTGGACAACCGAGTGATGCGGGTTCAAATCCGGGTCTCGCACCTCTGATATTTTCATGTGCGAATCATTTCTATCATCACTTATCTTACGGTGAAGGAAAACATCGTGAGGAAACCTGCATGTCTGAGAAAACCTAGCAAGTTTTCGAATGACATGTGAAATCCGCCAACACGCACTAGGCCAGCGCGGTGGACTATGGCCGGATCCCCCTCGTACTGAGGGAGGCCCACCCCCAGCAGTGGGACGTAAAAGGGCTGAAGAAGATATAACTATCGTAATTAAAGTTTCGATATGAAAATATGTTTGTATGTCACAATTTAATTGAGATTTTAGCGAAAATGCTTCAAAAGTATTAATAAATTAAGTTCTCTTTTTTATCTCTTCAAATCTAAACCTATACTAATATTATAAAGAGGAAAGGTTTGTATGTAAGTATGTTTGTAACGAATTGTCTCAAAAAGTACTGGACCGATTTTAAAAATTCTTTCACCATTTGAATGCTACATTATCACTGATTAATATAGGCTATTTTAAATGCAAGAAAAAAATAAGGATCAACAACAAATTATTAATTTTCTGTGCTTACAAACTTTAAATTTGGTAGGGACGAACCCGAGCAAAGTTAGGGTGAGTCGCTAGTTTATAGATAATAGATATGTTAAATTATCCATGTATGTTTTTTCAAATTTCCAATAAGAAACCAACTCCCAGCAGTGGGATTATCATAAACTATCGACTCGCGCTCGCTTCGCTCGGGCTTCCCTAGATTTAGCACAGGTAAAGCCGCGGGATCCGCTAGTTATGCATATAAACCTTTCTCTTGAATCACTCTATCTATTAAAAAAACCGCATCAAAATCCGTTGCGTAGTTTTAATGATTTAAGCATACATAGAGATATAGGGACGGAGAAAGCGACTTTGTTTTATACTATGTAGTGACAAAGTATCTCCCCGCCGCGCCGTCTGTACGCTTTCGCTAAGATCTTTTAAACTACGCAACGGATTTTGATGCGCTTTTCATCAATAGATAGAGTGATTCAAGAGGAAGGTTTATATGTATTATAATAATAATGTTCTCCGACCGATTCCGGCAATGGCAGCTAATCTCATTGAGACTGGCCAACTGCGCAGGAGATATTATAGTGCAGACACAAGTGCACTCTCTGTTCCTATCACTCTCATACTCCGGTGGGACGACTGTCCGACACAACCAGAGAGAGCTAAAGCGCAGGACCGACGGCTTTACATGCTCTCCGAGCCACGGGGGTGACTCCGGGCTGTTTGTTACTGAGGCTTACTAAACAGAAAGACTCAATAATTACTTGGCCTGACCCGGGACGAACTCGAACCCAGGACTTCACGATGTATGACTGACTGTACACGCTAGCCACTACACCACCGAGGCGATATGTATAATACATGCATATTATAGTAGAAAAAGCTGAGAAAATATCTAATTTCCGAGAAACTTGTACTAATCGTTAAAACGTTTTAAGGGATGAACCTGATCGGAGCGTAGGGTGGCAGATATTTTATCTATACTAATATTATAAAGCTGAAGAGTTTGTTTGTTTGGTTGAACGCGCTAATCTCAGAAACTACTGGTCCGAATTGAAAAATTCTTTTTGTATTGAATAGTCCGTTTATCGAGGAAGGCTATAGGCTATATTACATCACGTTACGACCAATAGGAGCGGAGCATCAATGAAAAATGTTGCAAAAACGGGAGGTATTTGGTTTCATACGTATATATAGTATAGTAAGTGTGTGACATTTTGGTAAATGTGTAAGGTCTTAACTCCCAAAGTGTATTGAACTTCGTGTCTAATGAACTCGGATCGTTCAACCTTTGGAGCGAATTAAAATTATTGAATAATTAAATTCTACTGACTTTACTTGCTGTTCCAACGGTCACGGGTTTGAGTCCCGCTGGGTGCATTCAGTTGATAAACAAGTTAATATTTGTACTTCAGTCATGGGGTCATATGTATGTTAAAGACCAAACATATTTATTTATAGATATCGATTCGAGTTCTACCCTAACTGCCTTGTGCGTGTTTACATTATTATATTATACAGAGACAGACATTTCTTGAGATACTTTATTATTTTTATATTATATGTATATACACTAGCGATTCACCCTCGCTTCACTCGGATTCGTCCCTAGCCCTGCGAAAATTAAAGTTTGTAACACAAATCCGTCCCGCGCATAGTGAAAGTCCCATCCAAATTGGTCCAGCCGTTTCAGAGATTAGCCGGAACAAACAGACAGACAGACAAAAATTTTAAAAATAGATTTTTTGAAGTTACTACCATGTATACTTTCATATGCATTTAGTGAAAAGCTGTTAATTTGAAATTAAAAACAGGCACTTCACTTTAATTTATATTTATAGAATAAATAGATATTTTGATTCTACCTAAACAAAGCCAGAGTAAGATAGCAATATAATTATCGATTCGACATTTTAGACCTCTAGTATTTGAATGAACGCCTAGGCCAGACAGTCAACGCTCTAGACTCCCTTTGACCTCACAGGTTTTGAACCGACCCCAAATTTCTTGGACCCTATATATTCTTCTTTATTAGCTTTTATATTAATAACTAGCCTTTCCCGCGGTTTCGCTCGCGGTCTAAAGGTTGAAAATCAAAGGAAATATTTTACTACCGTTTTTGCAACATTTTTCATTGATGCTCCGCTCCTATTGGTCGTAGCGTGATGTAATATAGCCTCGATAAACGGACTATCCAACATAAAAACAATTTTTCAATTCAGACCAATAGTTCCTGCGATTAGCGCGTTCAACCAAACAAACAAACAAAAAAAAACTCTTCAGCTTTATAATATTAGTATAGATAAACTACCTACTTGTCTTTTAACATTTAATGAGAAATTTTTCTTTATTTTTTTTAATATTTATATACTAGTCTGTACATATATACAGATAAATAAAATTGAAGTGTCAGATTGTAATGTCAAAATGACAGATTTTTACTAAGAGAAATCAGCTTGCTGGGGATGGGCCTCCCTTTAATACGAACAGACTGATAATTTTAAAAATCTTGTTTTTCTAGAAATATTGACACGTTTGAAGTGACTCTACTTTCTTGCGCCAGCGGTCGCGGGTTTGAGTCCCGCTGGGGGCATTCATTTGTTAAACTCGGATGTTTGTACTCCAGTCATGGGTGTTTATAATATGTATATATTTAAACTTATATAATATGTAGTATATAAGCTATCTGTTATCCGTAACACAAGCCTCGTAGCTTACTACGGAACTAGATGGTGCTGTGTCATGTAATAATGTCCCAACATATTTATTTATTTATTGACATTACAAAAAGACATACATTTTGTTTATTTGTATATATATGATTATAAATTATCTATATTTAGACATACGTTATTCGACAGGTGTGCCTCAAGGTAAATAAATACGCTATTTACTTCGCTTTAAGACCTAACCTTTCTTGCCGAGTGCTATGACTCATGGTAGAAGGAGGTCGATCCTTACATAGAAACAGGGTCAATTTCATACAGAATTACTACAATGTTATAAAATACTAGTCTTTCCCGCGGCTTCGCAACATTTTTCATTAATGCTCCTCTCCTATTGGTCGTAGCGTGATGTAGTATAGCCTTCCTCGATAAACGCAACAAAAACAGAATTTTTCATTTCAATTCGGACTGGTCCTAAGATTTTAGAGCGATCAATCAAATAAACAAACAAACTCTTCAGCTTTATAATACTAGTATAGATTATATCTGATTTGATGTCTGTGCCAGTTGTGGGTTCGAGTCCTGCTGGGTGTCTAAAATCTACTAAACGGATTTTGATGAATCATTACAGTAAGCTAATACTTTAAAAGTTACATATCACTATATAATATTATTCAAAAACAAAGTTCTCCGCCGCGTCTGTCTGTTCGCGATAAACTCAAAAACTACTGCACCGATTTTCATGCTGTTTTCACTAATTTATAGAGTGGTTCTCGAGGAAGGTTTTAGTATATAATTTGTCAAGTTTGTACATTTACTAGCAGAACCCGCGGCTTCGCTCGCGCGGATAGATTTCAATGAAACTTTCTAATTTTTATTTCTTAGTCACTTGGCCCTTATCAAAAAAAAATGATAGCGATATCTTCATTTAATAAAAAGTTATTAATGTTTCAAGAAACAGCGATTTGTATATGCACTGCGTGTTCAGTGATGTATGTTTCCTTCTCGCGGAGTGGGGCAAGCGGCGTAGCGCGCATGCGGAAAACTTAGTTAATATTTCAAGCAACGCGGACGAAGTCGCGGGTATCAGCTAGTATTCTATAAATTTATGAAAATATAATTGAATATAGCGCGCAGAACCGCGAGACAGCACTAGTTGTCTTCCCATACCTCAGTAGGTACACTAAATGCTTCACTTTAGTCTCTGAATATATACAATCTTTGCAATTGATAACGTCAGGTGAACGAACTGTGATAAAACGAAAGTTTGAGTTTTTATTAGTACTCATAAACATGTATGCATCAATTTGGACCAATAAAATGATTTTCACTGACTAGTTACTTACCATTGCGTTTCTCGTATGATTTTCTAGGTACCTAGATATGTTTTAATTTTTGTAATGTATTGTGGCTCTTTTTAATCCATATAGCTCTTTTTTATCGATTTTATCGCATCTGTATCGATAATAATGATAATTACAATAAGATTTTCGAAAAAAATATTTTATGAACAGATTCGATTCCGAATTTTATATATAAGGTACTAGCATTTCCCGCGGCTTCGCACGCGTTCTAAAGTCGGGAAACCAAATTCTTTCTGTCACGCGGTATGGTACCTCGCAGGACTAATACTTTTCCCGTTTTTGCAAAATTTTTCATTGATGCTCCGCACCTATTAGTCGTAGAACGATGTAATAAAGCCTATAGCCTGCCTCGATAAACGGACTATCCAACACAAAAAGAATTTTTCAAATAGAACCAGTAGTTCCTGATATTAGCGCGTTCAACCAAACAATCAAACTCTTCAGCTTTATAATATTAGTATAGATATGCATAATACGACTTAGTTAAGTTATTGGAAAAATTATTACAATGTAACTTAATCTACGTATATTCAACGGCCCTAGGTTACTAAGGTCAGTGGGATTTTAAAACACGAAGACATACATACATCATAATTGAATTGAATATATATGGCTCTTACAAATATTAGCCTGGAGTTAACAAATTAAGTATATATTAAATAAAATCTCTAATGCATAACGCATTAAATACTTTTTAGAAAAATTCATTGAAATAGTCATTGATATCCATGCAGAGTCCAAATCTACAATAGTTTTTAGAATTTTTGTCAGTCTGTCTGTCTGAAAAAACCACTCGACAGATTTTCATGAAATTTGGTATGATAATAGTTGTTTATCTGGGTCAAAATATAGGATAATTTTTCCTGTAACTCTAATACGAAAGAACCCGTCGCGAGTTACTAGTTCACTATAAAAAAATCGAATTTGGCGCAAAAATAAAACTTTTGTTTACCAAATTCGCGGCATAAATAATACAGTGACCTTTGGATTTGCTAACAAGTACTAACAACTGCGTTATTTCGCGTGCATTTACATTAGAAAATTATATATCTAAAAACTTACCTCTTGTGTTAGTTCGTCACCGCTGTGGTTCCCTTCATCAGGCTCCAACTTCACGTCAGGCACCTCCTTGTCAGACGATAAATCCATCTCGCTCACTCCGCTCGAACTCGCGGAAGTGAAACTTGTGCTCGCTCTTTCCCTCTTCACGCCCACCACAAACTCTTCTTCGAACATCGGCGCCAGTTCGTACACTTCACTATCCAGAGGTGTGTTTTCTAGAAGGTATTGCTCTAAGTTCTCTTGCTGTTGCTTAACATCCAGAAATTCCAAATCATTCTTAAGTTCCTTCACATCATCAAACAGTTCTTCATAATCCTGAAGATCTGCCAGATTTTGATGAAACACTGAATTTGATTCACCCAGTTCCAACTTCCCGGATTTCGCCGAAAAATATGGTACAAAGTCGTCAATCGCGTTATCGCTGTACAGATCGTCATCTCTTTCCTGTTTCACGTTAACAATCAAATCCTCTTCAGAGTCTGGCTCCTTTTTAATCTGCATCTCGTTTGGTACCAAAAATTCGTTCACATCGAATGATCGACTAGATATTTCCGTGAATATATCCGATTCTGTATGATTATGTAGGAAATCCGCGGACAACGTCACTACAGCATCTGGTTGACTCTGGCTCTCCTCTTCGACCTTCACCTCCTGAGCTACATTGTCGTCCGATGAAACGTTGTCCTGGACAGTTTCATTGTTGACCGTCTCCTGGGGCAACCCGGGCGCGACTGTGTCCGTCGCTACGTTATTTAGTAAATATGTATGAACCGAGCCCTGATTATACCATATCCGTTCATTGTTTTCCAAGTGATTATAACGACCGAGAGAGTTAAGCTCTTCGAAAAGTTGTCTTTCGTAGTTGACCAATATATGGTCTACCGATTTTGGATGGACGTGTCTCGGTCTGATCAAGGTCCGGGGTTCATGTTCCAAGGACCAGTCAGATCCATTAGATATATGTAGACCAGCTAGCTGCTGGGTCTCCAGTTCGAGGTATTCTTCTGGATTTGCTTTTAAAAGGCTAAGGACTAATGCTAGGCGGAGAAGCTCGTCTCCGTAAAGTTTCTTTAAGGCGATCATTTTTGTTTCGAACTATTTTATTCAGTCTTTAAAAGGGTTGAGCACTAAAATAATGAGATCATAACCAAATTAGGTTTTTATTATAATTTAATTTTAATCACTGGGCTAAAGACAAGTCCTTGTTTGGTGTATATTGTTGTTTACGTTGACCCTCCTTTTACGTTTGTCTGGTGACATTTTGACGCACTGTCACGAATTTCGCGCAACTAGTTGGTAAATATTTAGGTCCATCTTGATCGGACACATTTTCACTGAGTCACTGAGATAAGTGTTCACTATTTTTGGCTTTACGCCAACAAGTTCACTAGTTCGGGAAATCCTAGGAAACAATTTACCATTGAAACGGCAGTCTTAAACAAAGGCTATAAATAAGAAAGGCAATGGACAAAAAAGGTACAAACTTAAAACCAACTAAATACCAACTAAATATAAAAACGCACGTAGGTACACCATTTACATATATTAAAATCGGAACAAACGAACAGAATTAATTATAGTACGAATATAATTAACTTCTGACATGTTGCTAATTAGGCTAACTCACGTTAGGTAAGTGTACGATAAAAAGAAAACTTTTAGAGGCTCCAAAACCGTCGATCTTTGCTTATTTAAAACAACAAAAAAAAGAAAACGTCTGTCAAAAACGTTTTCCCGCATAGAGCTGATTATTCTCTTTGTTTACGTCCCGTTACGCCGCACACGCGCGCGCTACGCGACGCTCAACGTTATACTGCGACGAAATAAAATAATTTTCTTCTGAAAACGTTTCTACGTTCATTGACCAACGTTCTTGGCCTTTAGTCACACCGTCCACAGATAGATCTAAGATTTGACAGATTTAATGTGTAATTAATCTATACATATAAATAAAATGTCTGTTTTTATTTTCAAATTAACAGCTTTTCACTTAATACATATGAAAGCATATGTACGATACTAGCATCAAAAAAACAGTTTTTAAAATTATTGTCTGTCTGTCTGTTTGTTCCGGCTAATCTTTGAAACGGCTGGACCGATTTTGACGGGACTTTCACTTGCAGATAGCTAATGTTATAAGGAGTAACTTAGGCTACTTTTATTTGAGAAATTGCTATTAATTCTATATTTTCGACGGAAATCGAACTTACACTGACCTATATATTATCAATAAGTCATATATCTCTTGCAAAGCGATTTTGTTACGAATAATACTTTCTTACGTTTACGCGAATATTTGACATTATAAATCTTTTCGGATTTTGTCGCGGATTTATTATGATTTTTGGTTCCCGACGTTTCGAATGCTTTACAGCAACTATCTCCCGTGACCATGACGACAAAATCCGAAAAGATAGTTTCATTTATAATGTTATAATTGCCCAAACATTGTTGCATGTAAAAATGGCGTAGATCATTAAATCCAAATAAATACTAACATCGTAGTAACAAGTTTATCGGCCACGTGTACGACGTGACGTCGCAATCGATCTAAAGTTCTACACATGTGCGATGACGAATAATAGGAGATAAATATTCATTACGTTAGATATTATGGAGGGTAATAGGTTCGAGTTTGGCGTTTTACTCAATTGTATTCAGCCTTATTTAACGTCCCACTGCTGGCCTCCTTTCAACTTATATTCTGAGGAAGATCAGGCTATAGTATATACGCTGGCCAAGTTTTTGAAAGACAATGTTTTTCAGGTTTCTTCACCACGTTTTCATGTTAGAAATGATTAATATTAGCTGATGATGATATCAGAGATGCGAGACTCGGATTTGAACCTGCTTCACTTAGTTTCTCTATCGAGCGCCTTACCACTGGGCTACCACTCATATTAAAAACAAAAAGGAGGAATAATAAAACAAAAGTGTGATGCCAAAAATGTGGAAAATGACATATCTGTCATCTTGGTACACACAGTTCTGCAAGTTTACTGCGCTCTCCTCATGCCTTTCGTTTGACATAAAGGCCATTTGCATATGGCTCGAGTCCAAGACGTGCGAAATAAATTTTTCCATTAAAATACGTTTTAATGCTTCAATAAATGATATATTTGGAGCAATTCGTTCGTGTAGGATGTGTGAAGGGATTCGAACCCTAAACCCATCGTACTAAATTCTATATTTAACTACTACTAGCTACTCACTCCTAGGATTCGTCCCTAGAATAAGCGAGAATGAAGCTACGGGTTAAAATAAATAAAATTTCTAAAATAAAACTAGCCTAAGTCACTCCTTACAACATTAGCTATCTGCGAGTGAAAGTCCCGTCAAAATAGGTCCAGCCGTTTCAGAGATTAGCCTGAACAAACAGACTGACAGACAAAAATAAAAAAAAATATTTTATGATGTAAGTACCGTATATACTTTCATATACATTTAGAAAGAAGCTGTTATTTTGAAGTTAAAAACAGACACTGCAATTTTATTTAAATATGTACTGATGTACTGATAAGGAAAGGTCATAACGACTGGCCTAATAACCATTAGGAAGCGATAAATACGAATTATACTGCTATTTGTCGTCGTAGATCTTATAAAGGCAAAGCAACAGTTGATGCCCTTTAGATGCCCAAGTTCCTTAACTCCCACTGCTAAGGGTGGGCCTTCCTCAGTACGAGGGGGATCAGGCCATAGTCCACCGCGCTGGCCTAGTGCGTGTTGGCAGACTTCACATGTCTTTCGAAAACTTGCTAGGTTTTCTCAGACATGCAGGTTTCCTCACTATGTTTTCCTTCACCGTAAAACAAGTGGTAATCATGATAGAAAAATGATTCGCACATGAAAATATCAGAGGTGCGAGACCCGGATTTGAACCCGCATCACTCGGTTATCCAAGCGACCGCGTTACCGGGCTACTGCCTTAAAAGATCCTTAAATACTCGTATTCATAAAAAATCGATTTAAACACAGCTAACACATAAAACAAAACATTCTACGGAATCGAAAATTAAATCGAAGAAATGAATAAAAGATAAGTTAATATGTTAAGGAACAACTTCGTATTCAATTCGTTTTAAATACATTAATTTATATTAGTTTTTTCTATTATTGATGGGACATTACCACAGCACCATCTAGTTCCATGGTAAGCTACGAGGCTTGTGTTACGGATACCAGATAGTTGATACACAACACATATATGACTTTAAATAGGTACATATTATAAATATAAACACCAATGACTGGTCTACAAACAATCGTTCTCTGACTATCTAAGTCCCCTAGCGGGACTCAAACCTGTGACACAGCAAGTAAGGCCACTAAAACTCGGCCAATTGTATGTTTCATACATCTAGCAATATTGACTTAAAACCATAAACGGAAACCACAATTTCCTGTATTTCATAGATAAAATGTGAATTTTTGCTATAATTAATGGTACTTGGTAGCAAAAAACTAAGTGACAAAGCTCCTGAAGTAATTTACGTTAAAAAAGTTAATCATCTATGATACAGTGTAACATTTTGAACGTTAACGTTATGTAGTGACCCTACTTTCTTACGCCAGCGGTCGCGGGTTCGAGTCCCGCTGGGGGCATTCATTTGTTAAACTCGGATGTTTGTACTCCAGTTACGGGTGTTTATATAATTTATAATATGTATATATTTTAACTTATATATGTAGTATATTAACTAACTAGTATCCGTAACACAAGCTTCCTTCGTAGCTTACCACGGAACTAGATGGCGCTGTGTGTAATAATGTCCCAACATATTTATTTATGTATTATTATTTGTATTATGCATTATATAATAAAATTCTCCGCCTGGGGCCTTATCTATAGTTTTTAGGACTTTAGCATGTCTGTCTGGGGACACATTACGTTATAACTTATAACCATTCGACAGATTTTGATAAAGTCTATACTAATATTATAAAGCTGAAGAGTTTGTTTGTTTGGTTGAACGCGCTAATCTCAGGAACTACTAGTTCGATTTGAAAAATTCTTTTTCTGTTAATCTTTATACTAAATAAAAATGAAGTGTCTGTTTTTAAATTTAAATTAACATCTTTTCACTAAATACATAATATGAAAGTACAAACGGTACTTACATCAAAAAATCAATTCACAAAATTTTTGTCTGTTTGTTCCGGGTAATCTCTGAAACGGCTGGACCGATTTTGACGAGACTTTCACTCGCAGATAGCTAATGTTACAAGGCGTAACTTAGGCTACTTTTTAACCGACCTCAAAAAAGGCGGACGTTAGCGAAACCCGTGGCGCTAAACAAACTAACTAGTTATAAATAAATTACCGTTGAGACATAATAAAAAAATTAAGTATCACATCCCGAAATCTACAAGACAAAAATCGTAACATTAGATAAAAATAAACGCCATTATGTGTTGCGCTTGCGCATGCGTTTAAATTTATGCTCCTTTGTGTCCTTTTTGTTCTGACCAATTTAATATTTTATTAACGAATAAATTATCGTGAAGGCGCTGGGATATTTTGTGGATTTACTTAATTGGGTATTACACTAATGTTTCAAAAGTATTTCAATTACATTCTGTAGTGCTAATAATCCTCATCAGCCCTTTTCAACGTCCCACTGTTGGGCACGGTCCTCCCTCAGTACGAGGGGGATCAGGCCATAGTCCACCGCGCTGGCCTAGTGCTTGTTGGCGGACTTCACATGTCTTTCCAAAACTTGTTAGGTTTTTCTCAGACATGCAGTTTTCTTCACGATGTTGACAAGTGGTAATCACGGTAGAAAATGATTCGCACATGAAAATATCAGAGGTGCGAGACCCGGATTTGAACCCGCATCACTCGGTTATCCAAGCGACTGCATTACCGCTGGGCTACCACTGTCTTAGTGCTAATAAACTAATAAAAGACCAGATTTTTATTCGATCGATAATCGGATAACGTAGACACTTATTTGTGTACAGGACAGTATGACGTAATAACATGGCGGCAACTATTTCGTTGTGTTCAAAAACAAAAAAAATTTGAAAATTATTTTGTTATTTTATGAACTAAAACTAACATTTCCTGACTGCTGTTTGGCTAAGCTATCTCAATAATAGATTTTTAGATTGTTCTTTATATGGAGTAAAATACCCTATTGGCCTGCTTTGTACAATAAAACACTAGTTGTTACTACAGGTTTTGCCTGCGTTATGAATATTTTGAAACCTTTTACCCACGACGGAACGAAGACTTTATATGCGTTTGGGCTTAGAGTATTTTTGTTTGATTGTGCAAATCCATGTTGCCATTTTTCTCGAAAAGTACTGGTCCGATTTTGATGCAGTTTTCTGTTATGGGTTCGGGTTGGATTGGTGCATGTTCTTAGATAGGTGTTACGGTGACAACTCACCAGGGGGCGTTGCAGCAAACATGTTTTACGCATATCAATGTTGCCACTTATCTTCAAAGCTACTAAATTTTTCACTAGTTTTTAGCAACTTCCGTTCTCTAAAAAAGTATTTGTCTCATATAGGTAGCAATTCATACATTATTGTTTGATATGGCAGTAGATTAAAAAAAAATGTGGCACAAACGAACGATCTTTTTATTGATATAAGCTTGTCTGGCTCGATTCCAAATGCCTTAAAAAAAGTCCGATTTTAACTTTTTGATATAATTATTCCTTAAGCATTATAAACAAACATGGATGCCTAAGAGAACCAAATGGCCTGCATTTGGCCAAAATGGTAAACAATGGACTGATCCCTTTCGTATAGAAGAAAAGCCCACTCCCAGCAGTGGGACATAAAAAAGGTCACAATTGATTATTCAAGAAGCCGAAGAAGCTTCTGAAGTTTCTCGAAGAGCTAGTGTGGCCAGAATAACTAAGGATTCCCACACACGCAAAATAGGCGCAAAGTCGTCGAGTTGCGGATAATAGCCATTGTTTACCATACCATACCATACCATACCATAGGTCACAATTAAGGTCATTTATGGTAAAAAAAAGTAATTTTGAACCTTACTTCATAGACAAACAGTAAATAAGGGTAAGTAAAGGCCGCTTTAATACTGAACGTTTAATTTAACCTCTATTCTATTCAGAGATTTGGAAATAGGTGATACGACTATAAAATTAGATCAAGCCCTAGGGCCTAGAAGGCACTTTTAACTTAACTAGTTTTAGTTTATTCAGTACGAAATTCATTTTTGTTTTCATAATACTAAAGCATGTCAATCAGTATAGATAGGTAATAATATAAATAAAATTAAAGTGTCTGTTTTTAATTTCAAATTACCAGGTTTTTACTAAAAAATATAAAAATTAAACATATATACGATACTTACATCAAAAAGTCAATTTTTAAAATTTTTGTCAGTCTGCCTGTTCTCTGAAATGGCTAGACCGATTTTGATGGGACTTTCACTAGTAGATAGCTAATGTTATTAAGAGTCTCACCCATTATTATGGCTACTGTATAATCCAATGAAACTTTCGCGAACCAAAAATGAAAAAAACACTGAAAAAAAAGTTCAGTTTAATTAACATTTTTGGTACATCATACATATCTTTCACGCATGAGAACAATATTTTATGTATGTATGTATATAAAAATGACTGTAAATGCTTTCCACAACACGTCGACTTTCACTTCTTTTCGCGAACTTTCTAACACAACAATTAATTAAAAACTAGCGAAATTTACTAACTTCGGCCTAATATTATTTTGACGGAACCCGTCACTACAATGTCAAAATACAAAAGAAAGCGCAATTCAGCTGCTAAACTACTAGTACCAGTTTACTTTCTTTTAAATATAATATGGGAAATTTAATATAGACTAGGAGATTCGACAACGTGCTGCTTTAGCACTCTTAAATTTTCTTTCTTTAGCTTGACGTTAGTAGTTTCACCTGTCATCAGTCAGTCCCATCAAAATTGGCCTAGCCTTTCTTATCACTACATAGTATAAAACAAAGTCGCCTTTTCTGTCCCTATATCCCTATGTGCGCTTAAATCTTTAAAACTACGCAACGGATTTTGATGCGGTTTTTTTTAATAGATAGAGTGATTCAAGAGGAAGGTTTATATGCATAACTAGCAGATCCCGCGGCTTTACCTGTGCTAAATCTAGGGAAGAGCCCGAGCGAAGCGAGGGCGAGTCGCTAGTATTATATATAATATTATCACATACTAATGACCCACCCTCGATTCTTTCGGATTTGTCCCTTATAAGTTTCAACGATTAATATAGGTTAGTAAAGATCTCAGCAATGTAATATTTCTCCCCAGTAAAAAGTATTATCATACCAAAATTTCATCATAATTTGTTCTAATAGACTGATAAAACTTCGATTATATTACATTATTTTCCAAAAACAAATAATGTACGGATTTGACTGTTATAATTTTATTTATAGAATACATAATATACATAATAGTAAAAAGGTGTCATTTTGCCATTTCAATTTTATTTATCTACAGTAGTAATAGATAAAAAATCTTGTATTAAGATTAAAAAAGAAGATAGAAAGCAATACAAATTATCAATGTCAAAATTAATAATAAACACTAATCACTACATAATATTATAAAACAAAGCCTTCCGCAGCGTCTGTTTGTTCGCGATAAACTCAAAAACTACTAAACCGATTTTCATGTTGTTTTCACCAATGGATAGAGTGGTTCTCGAGAAAGATTTTAGTATATAATTTGTCAAGTTTTTGTATACATTTAATAGCGGAACTCGCGGCTTCGTTCGCGCTAAATCTAGGGACGAACCCAATCGAATTGAGTCGGTAATCCCTACTAATATTATAAATGTGAATGTAAGTTTGTTTGTTACGCTTTCACGCGAAAACTACTCAACAGATCATCATGAAACTTTTTACACATATTCTTGGTGTTTTTATTGAAACAAATAAATTATTTTTTACGAAAAATTTTGTTTGCATAAACAATGGGTTCTGAAACAGCTAGATTAATTTTGAAGAAACTTTCAGGCATCCTACAGATCAACCCAATGAGGTTGGTTAGCAATTAAAAAAATTAACGCGGGCGAAGCCGCGGGTAAAGCTAGTAAGTAATAAATTACATATATTATCGTAATCGCTATCATAAAATATAAATGGTCAGTGAACTATCACATTAAAGTCTAATTGGAAAGGCAACACTCGTTCCGTTTCGCGCCGAAATTTACGTCATTCGGATGTTTTTTAAACGTCCGCTAAGGTTCAAGGTTAAACAGCCAACGAACGTTTTGACAATAAACAGATTAAATAGATTTTTTTCCTTGATATTTTCAAGAACACTTACAAGAGCATAGATGAACTGAAAACAACACGTATTATGTGTTTTATATTTATAGTCTTACAATAATTATAAAAGTTAAGTAAATAACATAATATAAGTTAATAGTACTATTGGTGATTTCTGTGTTAATAGTAATGAAACATGTCTTTTTTTTCATCATCAAATTCTAACACTCAAATATAATATAATCTAGAAATAGTATATAATAGAGACCTTATAAATTTAATTAATGGAAACAAAATTAAAAAAAAAACCTAAAAATGAAACATGAGCCGAAAAAAAAATTATTACTGATGAAACCTTTTTTAATCAGGTAAGTCGATATAGATAAAAAAACGAATTTTCTAGTATAGAAAGGAAGTAAGTAGTTTAAAATATTTTTAATATCTTTACTAACTAATATAAGTACATATAAATGAAATTAAAGTGTCTGTTTGTCATTTAAAATTAACAGCTTTCCTTTTTACCTTTCCTAAATGCATATGAAGGTACAAACGGTACTTACTTAAAAAACTCAATTTTTAAAATTTGTCTGTCTGTTTGTTCCGGCTAATCTCTGAAACGGCTAGACCGATTTTGACGGGACTTTCACTACCAGATAGCTAATGTTATAATGAGTTATTTAGGTTAATTTTATTTTATTAAAAACTATAAAAACCGTTTATTTTGTTTTAAAATGTACTTTTTGATATAGGTTTTTGTCATACATATAATTATTACTACGTAATTGTGTAAAAGCAATAGTACCCACTTAACTAAACCACCTTGTCACAAATAGATGCTAAGGACATCTAGGTACTATCTTTACCTATTAAGAGAGAGAAGGATAGAAAATATATATATGGAATTTTTTCAATGTAGGGTTGACTAAAGATTATAAATGCAATGTTTTGTCTCTTTTTACCATTTTTCCACTGAAGTTATTGTACATAGATGTTATATTCTACTATAAGATTATATTATGGACTATCGACTTGCCCTCGCTTCGCTCAGAATTGTCCGCTAGTTAAAATAAATAAAAATTCTAAAATAAATTAGCCTAAGTTACTCCTTATAACATTAGCTATCTGCGAGTGAAAGTCTCGTCAAAATCGATTCAGCCGTTTGAGAGATTAGCCGGGACAAACAGACAGATAGACAAAAATGTCTCATGCATGTGTCATTTCAAATTAACAGCTTTTCACTAAATGCATATGCATTCACACTTCAATTGTATTTATTGATGTCAAAAATAAATATGAAAAACTAAATTGTTGATTTTTCATATAAAATTTTAGTTAGTAAACGTATCAAAAACGTTTTCACCAGCATTCATACTGAAAATATAGTTTTTTAATCTACATTCATTTTATAATAATAAAATTGACTGTTTTTTTTTATGCCTGAAATGCATAGGTAAGTAATTCTTTAAATTCGCCTTTTTTTACATAACCTTTTATTTTTTATTTTTTTACATAACTTACAGTCTCGTCTCTGCCTATTTGGCAAAAAAACGATTTTTTTCTGTACGAATCGATTTTTATCTGTACTATACACTACTACTCGAATTTATTAAAAAAATATTAGCAACCCTACAAAATATGAGACACGTACGCCATATGTTCATCCATTTTAGATCTGGTTTTAATTTCCCATAGATTATATACGGCGCGATTGTAACAATGACGTATATGGTCATAGATATTTTATACTTGCTGTCACATTTAGCTATAATGCTTTTGCCATAAACGAGAAATAAGCAGTGGTAGCTCAGTAACGCACTTGCTTGGATAACCGAATGATGCGGGTTCAAATCCGGGTCTCGAACCTCTGATATTTTCATGTGCGAATCCTTTCTATCATGATCACCACTTGTCTTACGGTGAAGGAAAACATCGTGAGGAAACCTGCATGTCTGAGAGAACCTAGCAAGATTTCGTGCGACATGCTCAGTCCGCCAACTCGCACTAGGCCAGCGCGGTGGACTATGTCCTGATCCCCCTCGTACTGAGGGAGGCCCACCCCCAGCAGTGGGACGTTACAATGGGTTAAATATAACAAACAAGAAATAAAGAATAATAACTATGTCATTGAAACTGTTGATATATTAAAAAAAATATTTTGCTGTTTTCTTGTCATTGTCGTTTTGTTTACAGTTTGAATATTTAAAAAGAAAACAATACAGATAATATGTATTTTGGTGCAGTTATTCTGGCTCAAAAAGCATATCGCAATAATATCGACTACTCGACACTAAAAGATGTATTGAATGATAACAAGGCTGTTTTGTTCTATCCTTAATCCTATGGGAATATATTTTTTTCCGGAATTTTTATTGCGGTTGCTGTTTTTTCGGATTTTCCCCATTTTTTTTGATTGAGTTTTTAGCGAGACTAACGAACAGATGATTTTTATATATTTACATAATGACTAGCGTGAGCGAAGCCGTGGGTTCCGCTAGTGTATTATACATAATTAAATCTTTCTGTCAAACGTCATAAGGTTACATTAAGGCGCCTACCTCGCCCGATGACCTTGAGGATTTGATATCTGTACTAGTATTTGTTATTTTAACGCCATCTACCGACCGACGACCATACTACAACGAAACGAAGTGAAGATTAAGCAAGAACACAGATGTGTCGCGTTGTCATCGTTTCTTGCCTATTTGATTCGATCTCTGAGAAATCTCATTTTGTTCCTTTCCTCTAGTTTTTGTAGTCTTGTATGAGTATAGTGCCTACATCATAATCTATATTATTTATATTAAACTACACAATGCACTATGCCTGCTGACATAGCTTTCATTTTACTAAATGTTTTATGGTGAAGGTCTGCTGATGACCAGGTAGGTAAGTAGGTAAACGGTTCTCAGTAACGGAAATAGTTAGGTTGACCTAGCTTTCAACATTTACAAATGGCTTACCTTCTTTAAACGCACCTATTCTTTATTTGTAATATCATTAGGATGTAGGTATTGGTATATTTTTATGTGAGCAATAAACAATAACTGTCTATAAAGTGTGAACAAAATATTAAAAAAAATGCCTTAGTTATTCTTATATTTAGGCATTAGGCATATTTAGGCCCGATTTCACCAAAGTAGAATAACTTTTATTCCTAGGATAAAGCTGTTATTTACTCTAAGATAACCATGCTTTCATTTCACCAACTACTTATCCTGAGTATAACAAAGCTATACGAGAGTAACTCTTATACCGCCAATTTTGAAAGAATAACCGGCTTATTCCTCAGATAAAATCAAAATGGTGTCAAATTTTATGTCAGTAAACTGTTGATTCATATTTTTGCACATCGAATTGTAATTAGGAGAAAATATTATTAAAATGCAGCGTTTGAGAAAAAATTTATCGGACAGTGAAAGCGATAGTGAAGATAACTATTTTATTTTGAGACGTCCAAGGTTTAAAGAAAGAAATGAGCATTTTTGCAACTACGATGAAAAGGATTTCATGATTAGATTTCGTTTATCTAAAGCAGCAGCATACAATTTATTATTAAATTAAATTAATTATTAATTAAATTAATTATTATTTAATTTATTATAATTTTTAAAAAAACACATAGCAAACTAAAAGAAATTAACTTGAAAAATAGCACTGACACATTGACATAAGTTCAAAGTGACGACTAAATTAAAAATGTCCTGTTATGCTATACTGTACTGAGATAATGACAAGTCTATTTAATTTGACTGCATTTACATTCAATTCTCATTCAATGTACCACAGGTAAAAAAAAAACATTAATCTAAGAATAGTTATACTAGGATTAACATTTTGTCTTTACAAAGCGGTGAAACGTACTACGAGTTATTCTGAGAGTAAATGCAGCGAATAATTTTATACCTGGCATAGTTATTCTTGGATAACGACATCATTGGTGAAATTGGGCCTTAGGCATATTATATTCTGGCTTACTCTATGATAGGTTCAAAAAACAAAACGAAATGACAAACCATTTTACATATACTTACAAACTTAAATTCTGTTTTTGTTTTACGAAATATTTATATTTGTATTATTTAATATATGGTTTAATTCAAAAATCATTCAAAACGAGAAGTTTTAGGTATTAATTGGAAAAAATAACGCGCGTGTAGTCCACTCGTCACAAGAGTCATCGAGACACTGCTGTATCGCATCCCGAGTACGCGCCACAGGCCGTAGCGGGGGTGCGTCAGTGGGGTACTGGTTAAGTTTCGGGTTTTTATTTATTATTTAAGAATATCAGAATAAAAAAATAAAAAAAAACAATAGAAATTGTGAAATACGTCATTACATATTTTTTGGTACGAAATTCACGCCAAACTAATTAGCCGTTACAGAGAAAAAGTACAGTTTACGTTGAAAAAGGCCCTATTTAATATATTTTTTTTCCAAATTTGGAAGAGTGTATTTAAATTTAAAACAATAGCATGTATTTGTGATAACCTTAAGTAAATCATATATTTTTTATATGGTAATCGTACGAGAGGATTCATCTACAATCTTCTTTAAACTTATAGTGTTTTTGGAATTTGAGCGAGGTAATCCCCTTAAAAAAGTTTATACTATATTGTCTAAAGCGCTAAGGTTAGATTAAAAATAATTTTATATGGTGGTTAAGTAATTATTTAATTCCGAGCATTTTCATATTTATTCACCTTTTAAACCTTCTCTAGACTTCCACAAATAATTCGAGACCAAAATTAGTCAAATCGGTACAGCCGTTCTCGAGTTTTAGCGAGACTAACGAACAGCAATTCATTTATATATATATATATATATATATATATATATATATATATATATATATATATATATATATATATATATATATATATATATATATATATATATATATATATATATATATACTAGCGACTCGCCCTCGCTTCGCTCGGGCTCTTCCCTAGATTTAGCACAGGTAAAGCCGCGGGATCTGCTAGTTATGCATATAAACCTTCCTCTTGAATCACTCTATCTATTAAAAAAAACCGCATCAAAATCCGTTGCGTAGTTTTAAAGATTTAAGCGCACATAGGGATATATGGACAGAAAAGGCGACTTTGTTTTATACTATGTAGTGATATATACACTAGTGACTCACCCTTCTTCGTTTGGGTTCGTCCCTACCCTCTTTTGTATAAGTTTTTTACAAACTTTGAATTTTTTTATTTATTTTTTTTTCATTATAAAAACATTCCGTGAACCTTAAGGAACATACAAAAAAAACATTATCCTAATTGGTCGAGCCATTCTCGAGTTTTGCGCTTACCAACTTTCTTTTTTATTTATATAGATATAGATGATTTCATACAGTAGGAAAAGGCCACTTTTACTCAAGAGAACGCACAAAATCTAATATTTTCTTTGGATCTGGCACAAAATTCAGAATATTTGGGACGACATTAAATTAGGATGCACATGCATTGGATCCAAGGATTATACATCGCGTTCGCCCTTCGAGTCGGCCCAGTTTTAAAATTAAACTTTTAATAACTTGCTTTTACACGTGGATTTGTCTGTGAAATGTAATAATAAAAACATATATAACTATCCCTACTAGTATTATAAATGTGAATGTTAGTTAGTTTGTTACGCTTTCACGCGAAAACTACTCAACCGATCATCATGAGACTTTGTACACATATTCTTGGAGGTATTAGAAGTAAAATAGGATACTTTTTATTAAAAAAAAAATTAAGAAAAATTAAAAAATTGTTTGTATTAACAATGGGTTTTGAAATAGCTAGAGTAATTTTGAAGAAACTTTCAAGCATCCTACAGATCAACCCAATGAAATTGATTGGCAATTAAAAAAATGAACGCAGGCGAAGCCACGGGTAAAGCTAGTATATATATAATTAAATATTTAAAAGCGAAAAGACACTGACTCACTCACTCACTCATCACGAAATATCGAAAACAGCTTGACGTGTAAAGAGAAAATTTGGCAGGGAGGTAGTTTATAGTTAGAAGACGTCCGCTAAGAATTGATTTTGCGGCAGGACCGGATTAAGGAAGTCTAAGGGTGCTTGCAATTTTGGAAGAATATCCTTCATTTTTTGTGCTACAAACTTTAAATTTGGCAGGGAGCATCTATGGACGAATCCAAGCGAAGAGAGGGAGAGTATTTAAGAGAAAGATAGAGGGAGAGTATGTAAGAGTCGTTAGTATATACATATGTGTCTGTAGTCTGTACATATGTTCCATAAGACTTTATGAAGGCTGGAGCAATTTTGATCATATTTTAAACCAATTTTTAGATAATCTCAAGAAGCTCGAAGCTTAAGATCGAAAGTTTAAACGCGGGCAAAACCGCGGTTAATGCTTGTATTTAAAAACAAAACAGTTCAATGCCTTTTCTCCTTTATTAGTCGCACTTCCCATTTACAAACTCGGTTAACTTCATACGGAATATAAGTAGGACGAATAAATAATTCAGTAAAATTAATCGTGGCGTATGTCCTTACAGAATTAGGCGAGGTCGAAAGTGACTTGATTGTTTTATGTATGTACCTAAATAAAGATTTGGATTCATTTGTCTTAATTATTGGACTGACGTCAAAAGCACTATAGTCTATGATCATTATTACGTCTAAAAATTTTAAGTTTTAAAATTTTGAATTATATTATAAATATGGCAATACTAAAGTAAGTTAATAATATTGCCATTGCATTCGCAACGTCGGGAACCAAAAATCCAAATAAATCCGCGACGAAATCCGAAAAGGTAAGCTTTATTAAATAATCAATAAGTAAATCTAAGAAAGAATTTACAGTATTTTTAATAGATACGTACATTTCATTAATAACCACTTGAAAATAATCCTGACAGAATACACTTTATTCGAAGTCGGCTAACTGATTTGCCTCGAGACAAAGAAAATGTATAACGACTAACAAGGAAATGGGCGCATTGGTAATTCACTTTTATTGAGCAATAAGCCACCACTGTTTTGTTTATTTAAAACAAAGGAATCGCTATAAAAATAAATACATACATATGTCTGTACGTTTAAATGTATGTATTTGCACGTTGGGCTCATTTTGATAGTAACCCTTGCTGTACAAGCGGTCGCGGGTTCGAGTCCCGCTGGAGGCATTCATTTGTTGAGCACGAATGTTTGTATTCCAGTCTTGTGTGCTTATATTTATAATATGTATGTATTTAAACTGTAGTGTATCAACTATCTGGTATCGAAAAATGAACGAATACCTTTTTTTTACAGTAGGTATATGTATATATTTTTACAGTATAAACCTGTTTTTTACAGTATTTGATAATGTATTAGTTAAAAAGACGTTTGGCTCGGTTGGTAGTGACCCTAATTTCTGCGCCAGCAGTCGCGAGTACGAGTCCCGCTGGGGGCATTCATTTGTTGAGAACGAATGTTTGTTCTCTAGTCATGGGTGTTTATATATTATGTATATATTTTGTATGTATTTAAAATTTGTGTGTAGTATATCAACTATCTGGTATCCGTAACACAAGCCTCTGTTGTAAAAATGTCCGGACATATTTATTTATTTATTATTTATTTAAAAAGCAGGGATGTAGTTTGTAATTAGTAGACGTCCGTTTAAAACGGTTTGCGACAGGGCCGGCCGCCGGATTAAGGTCTTAGGGCTCTCGCAAGTTTGTATGAAACTTCTTTATTTTTGCGCTAGAAACTTTAAATTTGACAGGTAGCATCTAGGGACTAACCCAAGCGAAGCGAGTTATGCTACAAACTTTAAATTTGACTGTAAGCATCTAGGGATAAACCAAAGCGAAGCGAGGTAGAGTTAAATATTCTATTGTATTATGAAAACAGAATTACCTTCACAATACAAATTATTTCGACTCTAACATATAAATGCTTGTTCAACCTTTGGCACGAGCAAAGGGAAGTTTAGGAGATAAAGTATTTCTGATACTGAGTAAGCGAAAAACAGATGGTTATGGGACACAGATGCTTTATCCGACTTTGGATAGAAGGTGATGTGATTGACCTTAACCTATTTTTGGAAAATACTAGTACGACAGGTTATTTTACTTACATACTACATACACACCCGCGGCTTTGCCCGCATACTAAAGACTTGAAACCAAATTCTTATATTACTTGGAGAATACATTGTAACTGTTAGTATAAGGGAGAAAAGAGAAAAAGAGATATTTTCCCGTATTAAAAAGTATCCTATGTGTTGACCCGGATAACCACCTATCATCATTTCAAACTTCATTAAAATCTGAGCAGTGTTTTACTCGTAGTGCGGTCATAGACAGACAGAGAGACAAATAATCAAATCAAAATATTTTTTATTCAAATAGACTTTTACAAGCTCTTTTGAATCGTCATTTTTATATTATCAAAATTAAAAGTCAGTCTATAAGTCTGTGAGTAAACTACCACCGGCTCGGAAAGCTGTTCTGCTGAGAAGAACCGGCGAGAAACTCAACAGTTGCTCTTTTCAAAAAAATATTTGGTAACAATATTGTATTACAATTTATCTATTTATCCTACGTGAGACACAACCAGTGACTAATCCCACACATTTACATCTACTTGGTATTCCGCTATAGTGTAATAAGCCTTATTCAATACGTATTTTTAATTTTTGATTTAAATTGACTCAAAGGCAAGTTCAATATGGACTGTGGAATTTTATTATACATCCAAATAATCCAAAAAACTATAGATTCGGCCTCTATTCTTACGAGTATATAAGTAATATAGTATATAAGAGTATACTCTTTTACCTTTGATTATATACATGATCTATACATATAAAATTGATGTCTGTTTTTTATATCAAATTAAAATAAAAAATTTGTTTGTTCAGTTGTGTGTTTGTTTGCTGTGTTGTGTACTAATCTCTGAAACGGCTGAACCGATTTTAACGGGACATTCACTTGTAGATGGCTAATGTTATAAGGAATAACTAAGACATCATTTTTAACCGACTTCAAAATAAGAGGAGGTTATATTATAGAAATTTCAATTACTTTAAATTAGCGGAATGCGTGCTCACTATGGAACGAATAAGATTTTTCAGTGGTCACCGGTTCGAGCCCCTCTGGGGGCATTTGTGTGTCATACATTGACACATCACCATCTATTTCCATGGTAAGCTACGAAGCTTGTATCATGTATTCCAGTTGACTTACTACTCATACATAACTTTAAATACATACATATTTGACTGTACAAACATTAGTTCTCATCACACGAACGAACGTCCCCAGCGGGACTCGAACCCACAACCTTTATCACTACAAAATAAGCCAAACGTTTTTTTTTTTAATTTTTTTTTGGTAAAAAGGGGGCAAACGGGCAGGAGGCTCACCTGATGGGAAGTGATCACCTCCGCCCATGGACATCGGCAAGTCAGGCTTGCAGATGCGTTGCCGGCCTTTCAGGAAAGGGAGGGATGGAGGAGGGAGGGAAGTGGGAGGAAGGGGGGAACGAAGGCGGAGGTTGAAGGGAAGAGGGAGGGGGGAAGGAGAATGGGCCTCCCGGACTCTCACTCACCGGACGAAACGCGACAGCATAGCTGCCACTTCACGCCGGTCATCTGTGAGAGAGTGGTACTAATGAACTATACGGGGCGTGCCGGCCCATTTGGTTGCTACCCGAAGGTAACAAGCATGGCACTACCACTTTAAAAAATGGTACAATGTTTATATAAACATTGTAGCATCTAACTAATGCTAATTAATCTGCCTAAACACGTGTAGGTGTAAGTTCAAAGATCTGGCTTGAAGGCGTACATAAAGGACGAACAATCGTTAAATTGTAAGCGTGAAGCAAAATCTGCATTTATTCGATCTTCTTGACTAATTTTAACCAACTGTTTAAGAAAAGAGGTGTGTTTTATGAGAGTATGTAATATGTATGTATGTATATGTGATTCTATTTGTACTTCGACCATTAGTCAGTACATATAAATAAAATTGAAACGTCTGTTTTTAATTTCAAATTAACAGCTTTTCACTAAATACATACGAGTAGTATATACGGTACTTATATCAAAAAAGCAATTTTAAAAATGTATGTCAGTCTGTCTGTTTGTTCCAGCTAATCTCTGAAACGGCTGAACCGATTTTGACGGGACTTTCACTCGCAGATAGCCAATGTTATAAGGAGTAATATAATACTTTTATTTTATTAGAAAATTATAGAAACCGTTTAATTTATTTAAACTTACGCCCAGCGATGCAATTCATTTTTCAATATGACACCACTTTCGTTAACATCATCGAGGTTACACCACATTTAGCGCTGACATATCATTTAGATGAAATTTGAACATAAAAATAAGCGATCAGCTCGAATGACTCAGAGTTCAACGACCGAATTACAATAAATGTCGTAATCTAAGCAAAGACGAGTTACGACATAAGTATGGGTAACTTGCACTAGTTACTGCTCGCGGTTATGTCTGCTTTCAAAACAGTTTCTTTCTTCATTTTATAGTTAAAATAAGCTGAAAATCAAAAAATATTTTCTCCCGTTTTTGCAATATTTTTCATTGATGCTCCCCTGCTATTGCTATTGGTCGTAGCGTGATGTATTATAGAGCCTATAGCCTTTCTCAATAAACTGACTATCCAACACAAAAAGAATTTTTCCATTTAGACCAGTAGTTCCTGAGATTAGCGCGTTCAACCAAACACACAAACTTTTTAGCTTTATAATGATAGTATAGATTTGTACCATCAGTGGAGACAAAAAGACCTACAGGCAGTGATAGCCCAACGGTATCGGTAAACTTGTGTAACCGAGTGATGCGGGATCAAATCCGGGTCTCGCACCTTTGATATTTTCATGTGCGAATCATTGCTATCATGATTACCACTTGTCGTACGATGGTTGTGGTGGTTTCCTATCTTTAGAACGCGGACGAAGTCGCGGGAAAGTCTATATTAGATAGTAGAGTATAATTAGATTTTAATGTTTTTTTGTGTAGTTATCTATAATAACGACACGTTAGGCTTATTTACACAGCGGTCGCGGGTTCGAGTCCCGTTGGGGGCATTCATTTGTTAACCACGAATATTTGCACTCCAGTCATGGTATATGTGTAGTGTATCAACTATCCGGTATCCGTAACACAAGTCTTGTAACTTACCACGGAACTATATGGCGCTGTGTGTAATGTCCCAACAAATTTAAAATAAAATCTACTATGTACATTCATCATCAATCTATTTACATTTGAAACAAACATAAAGCAAATATTTCTTCTTCGAGGGAACTGCACTCACGACCTCTAAAAACGAGAGGTGACTAAGATTTTTAAATCTAAATATGAAAACTGTAAAGTTTGTAATTAACTAGCGATGCACTCTGCTTCTCTCGAGTACGAAGATACGTTTTGACGTTTAGTTATATATGTTACTGTAAAAGCCCGAATATTGGTAAAACTTAGGTTCTACCAGTAAATCTTAAGGTTTACCAACACGAGTCGGTAAATGTAAGAATATGTAAAAAAGAAACGATTTGATCGGACTTTTACCATTATAATTTAGTACATGCTAGGTTTTACCAGTAACGGTTGGTAAATGTTGGTTTTGGAAATAAAACAATGCATACTTATTAATTCTTTGCCACGATTTCGTCCATTAATTCATAAAATCTATGGTTTACACTCATTTTCATTAAAAATTACTTCCAGACACTAAAAACGCAAACATAAAACAATTCAAAGTCGCTTTTTGTTTATAAATTACTTTTAGACTTAGAAAACACAAACAGGAATTGAATTAAAGTTTTAACGTGTCAAACGATTGACTAAGGCGAGCGTAGACGGTAGAGGGAGATGGAACGAGTAGCGAAGGGCTGCAGAATGCCACGAGTACAAGGCCATACGCCGAACACGTATTGTTTATCTCAACATTTACCGTGTCTTTGAGGTAAATTTTAAGATTTACTATGTGAATAGTGGTAAAAGTCCGAAATAAACGTTGATCATAGAACGGTTCGGACTTTTACCATTAAGGGGTGGTACATCTTAGGATTTACTTGAAAATCTTAGGATTTACCGTCGTTCGGGCTTTTACAGTAACATATACATCTTTATTTCATGACGCGATCATAGATAAACAAAAGTTATTAAAACCATACATTCGACCTCTTTATCTACACTAATATTATGACGACACGTTTGGCTCAGTGGGTTACAGATACCCTGCTTTCTGCGCCAGCGGTCGCGGGTTCGAGTCCCGCTGGGGGCATACATTTGTTGACCACGAATGTTTGTACTCCAGTCATGGATGTTTATATTTATAATATGTATGTATTTAAGCTTATATGTGTAGTATATCAACCTTCTAGTATCCATAACACAAGGCTCGTACCTTACCGTGGAACTAGATAGTGCTGTGTGTAAATGTCCCAACATATTTATATTTATTTATAAAGCTGAAGAGTTTGTTTGTTTGAACGCGCTAATTTCAGTAACTACTGGTCTGAACTGGAAAATTATTTTTGTGTTGGATAGTCCGTTTATCGAGGAAGGCTATAGGCTATATTACATCACGCTACGACAATAGGAGCGGAGCATCAATGAAAAATGTTGCAAAATCTGAGGTGCCATACCGCGCTACTCAGAAAGAATTTGATTTCCGGTCTTTAGAACGCGTGCAAAGCCGCGGGAAATGCTAGTCTATACATATAAATAAAATTGGAGTTTCAAACAAAATAACTATTTTTAAAATTTTTGTTTGTCTGTCTGTCTGTTTGTTCCGGGTAATCTCTGAAATCCATAATAAAGTCATTATTATTTATTTGATTAAGATTTTCCAAGAAATATTTGACTAAGTTAATATTTTAATAAATGTACTGTCGAAACCACCCCCTTTGCTGGGCGTAAGTAAAAATAAACGGTTTTTATAATTTTCTAAATAAAAAATAGCCTAAGTTACTCCTTATACTATTAGCTATCTGCGACTGAAAGTCCCGTCAAAATCGGTCCAGCCGTTTCAGATATTAGCCGGGACAAACAGACAGACAAAAATGTAAAAAAAATATTTAAATACCGTATTTATACTTTCATATGCATTTAGTGAAAAGCTGTTAATTTGAAATTAAAAACAGACACTTCAATTTTATTTATATGTAATATGTACTGATATATTGGCAGTTAGACACACAATATATACCAAGTTTAAGGCAAGCGAAGCCAGAGGAAAAGACTATATAACACCAAACAAGACACTACTTTGTTTTACACCTTAAATTTAGACGTATGCCGCGGCTATTGAACTTGTTCGACCGGCCGTTCGCAAGGACGTTCTAAAAACTGCATTTTTACTATCTCATCCCAATTTTGCGAACTTGAACTATTATTTTTGTTTCATTGTGCCAAAAACATCATTTAGAATATGTATTGAAATAGTAAGCATAGGGGGTTCGAATCCGGCGTGGTACATTTGATTTTCATATCTTTTCGCCTATTACTACTCGCCTTACGGTGATAATTGTTACTTACTGCGCAAGAAGTAGCCGGTTCGAGTCCCAACGAAGGTAATCATTTGTGTGATGAACAGGAATGTTTTAACCAGTCATATTTATAATATGTATGAGTTTAAAGTTATATAATATGTGTAGTGTATCAACTATCTGGTATCCGTAACACAAGCCTCGTAGCTTACCACGGAACTAGATGGCGCTGTGTTAATGTCCCAACATATTTATATTATTTATCGACTCGCATTTGGTAAGGTATTGTTTATCACATCGAAACATCGACTTTCTTTTGGACTCCTCACCAGAACTGCCTTTCGAGCTGTTGGTAGCTTCCTCATCAATCCATTAACAAATTAAAAATAATATAAAAAATATATTTTTAGTTTAAGCTTATAGCTTATATAAGTACTTTTAAATTAATTTAAATAGTCCGTCTACTCTGTAAGGAAGCTAACATATAGTGCATGAAGTTCTGCTGAAAAGAGCCCTAGAGAGGAACTTGACATTCTCAGTACAAAATGTCGAGATGTTTATATACCATATATTCTTTTTAGTTTATATTTACTATCTTTTTCTATATCTATACTAATATTATAAAGCTGAAGAGTTTGTTTGTTTGTTTGAACGCGTTAATCTCAGGAACGACCGTTCTGAATTGAAAAATTCTTTTTGTGTTGGATAGTCTGTTTATCGAGGAAGACTATATTTATAGGCTATATTTCATCACGCTACGATCAACAGGAGCGGAGCTTCAATGAAAAATGTTGCAAATGCATGTGGTTTACTCCAGGTTAACCACTAGTTTCGTAGAAAAAAGTTATTATAGCCTTTAAAATTTAACATTTATCGCGAATTTTTAACGTGTACTCAAAACGGGCATTGACCCTGATAAGTGCCGTTACTTGTAAAGCGTACCTTCGTACGTTTTTACTTTAATCTCTGAATCTTTTACTCAAAAACAAGTTTGCGTTAATAAGTCTTGAAAAAAATGTTATTGTTACATACAATCTATACTTAATATTATAAAGAGGAAAGGTTTGTATGTAAGTATGTTTGTAACGAATTGTCTCAAAAAGTACTGGACCGATTTTAAAAATTCTTTCACCATTTGAATGCTACATTATCACTGATTAATATAGGCTATTTTGATTGCAAGAAAAAATAAGGGATCCCTACTATACTACAATAATAGGAGAGGAGGAAGAGTGCACGCCGCACATAATATATGAAATAGCTGGAGTAATTTTGGAGAATTTTCAACCCAGCGAGTGATTGAATGAAGTTTAGTAGCGATTAAAAAAATGAACGCGGGCGAAGCCGTACGTATTGCTAGTTTATAAATATAATTGAAGTGTCTATTTTAAATTTCAAATTAGCAGCTTTTCACTAAATCCATATGAAAAAATATTCGATACTAGCAACAAAAACCCAATTTGTAAAATTTATGTCTGTCTGTCTGTTTGTTCCGGGTAATTTCTGAAACGGCTCGACCGATTTTTACGGTACTTTTACTCGCAGATAGCTAATGTTATAAGGCGTAACTTAGGCTACATTTTAACCAACTTCAAAAAAGGAGGATGTAGAAATTTTATTTATTTTAACTAGCGGACTTCGCTGACGCTAAACCTAGGGACGAACCCGAGCGAAGCGAGGGTAAGTCGCTAGTATATAAAATTTTAAGCTCGCTAGTATATAAAATTTTAATTTTAACCTAATAAAATTTTAAGTCAAATCTGTACATTAAGCATTTTTTGTAAAATCTTGTTGAAATAGCCATTATTATTGATGCAGATTCCAAATCAATATTTTTTTATCTGTCTGTGACCTCTTTATGAGAAGACCACTGGACCCATTTTGATGAAATTTTGTTATAAGGATAACTGATAATGCAACATACAGGATACTTTTTAACGAATCGGAAATCTATACTTACCATTGAAACATTCTTATGGATAACAACAAGTGCAGAGTCAAGAGTGAATCATTAGTAATTTTTTTTTTGATGGAACATTATTACATGCAGCGCCATCTAGCTCCATGGCAAGCTATGAAGCTTGTGTTACGGACACCAGATAGTTGATATACTACATATATAAGTTTAAATACATACATATTATAAATATAAACACCAACAACCGGAGTACAAACATCAAAACATGAGAGTTTATCACATGAATGTCCTCAGTGAGACTTGAACTTGCGGCCGTTGGTAAGAATGTAAAAAAATTGAAAAATGTTTGTTTTAGAATTAAGCTTAAAGTCTTTCATGTTCATTTTTGTTATGATTCAATATAGCATGGAAAACTTATATAAAATAATCAATATAATGGATGTAGAGTAGATGCTACTGATATACTTTGATAAGTCATGCAAAAAAATAATTTGAATCATATCGAGGAGTTGTTCCATGGTTGCTGTGAAAGAAGTATGAACTAATAGTCAACCTTTTTGCATTAATAATACTAAATAATAAGGACAATAAAGATAATTTTTTATAACAACTATTCTACAGATAAGATAATTAAAAAGGAAAAACAGATGTGAAAATTTTCCTTCAAAAACATTTCCAAAGTGCTATTGATTAAAAAAAAACAGATAAAATAATTGTTTTTAATAATTAACCAGCTTGAAGGTTAAGTTTTAAAGGCTTCTCTTTTAAAGAATAAATAATGTATGTAACATGATGTGGGACGGCCCTGCTGTTGCCCTTCACTTACATTTAACTTATTAAATTTCAACTGTAATATGTAAATTTGATCTAACAAAGATTTTTTCATATGATAAACCATATATTCTCAAGATCCATTAATTTTAACAATGAGTTAGTTAAGAGAACAAAAAATTATTTACCAGTGTATAAATCAAATTTAAGACAATTTAATTGTGCATTAAATATTATGTATTATATATAGCGTATGTTTAAGTTTGTTTATATTTAAAAAAATAACTTGATATAATCAGAAACGTAGTAAAATCACCAAAATACCATCTTTTTATAAAAAAGTGGGTAGTAAGTCAAGTTTTTGCAATTCTAACCTACAAGGATACGAAACTTTTATTTAAAGAATATAAAAACCGATTTCCTTAACAATAAACGTAATTAAATATTTCATTTATAGTTCACGTACGGTATTTACACACTCGTGTTTGCCACAAATAGTACCAGCTTTATTAGATTCTGATAAGAAAAGATAACATGAAAAATACTGTTCATGAAGTAACCTCTAAGGTTTAAGTATAATAACCTTTCAAACATAAAACCCAATTAATTATTTGTTTAAGACTGCCGTTTTCAATAGTTTTACCGCTCTGCTGCCTTCGATCACAGAATGTATTTACCACTGCAAAAACAGTTGCACTACACTTTTAACACCTTTAAAATAAGTACACTCTAATTAACACATTAAATGTTTAATCAAGCACTATTTTCTGGTTCTTTTAGCCGTGTTTTTGTATTATTTCACAATAATTTTTAAATATTTATATCACAAATACGACAATATTATAGTAAATTCAATTTGTGACTGACTTCGCATCGTATGGACACGTCATTCTGACAAGGTGAACGAGACGGCGATATTATTGAAGTGAGATAGCAATACTCTGAATACAAACAAAGCTGTTGTAATCAATTAAAATAATAAATAGTAATAAGATATTCTTATTTTTAATTGTTTAATTTTATTTGTGAAATAAATAAAACTATAAATCTACATTTTTTTGTATAATACGCACTTATTGCATAATATATTTTTATTTAAAAATATAAATTTGCTTAGATAATTTATACGACATTTAAAATTACATGACATAAAATGGATGTGTAGAGGTAATAATTTATTGTGTAAGACCTATATTTATTATTTATAATAAAATCATGTAATGGTGGATTCATAATCATTGTTTTTGAATCAACGCCATCTTTCATCGAGAGGATAAACTACAATAGCATTTATACAAATTTATCACTAGATGGCTTTATATATCACACCTTTGCCACTTTTAGTTTTTGGAACATTTTATCTTTACTCTTTTTAGCTTATTTTTTTTGTACCAATGTATTTGTTATTTTAAGTCCAGTGGTAATGCGAGTGAAGCAGGTTCAAATCCGGGTCTCACATCTCTAATATTTTCATGTTTGAATCATTTACAACATGTTTACCACTTGTCTTACGATGGAGCAAAACATCGTGATAAACTAAGCATATAAAACTTTTAATACAATCATATTATAAATATAACTCATGACTAAAATACAAACATTTGTGCTTATCTTATAAATGAATGTAGGATTCGAACCCGTAACCGGCACAGCAAGTGTGTTCACTTTAAACAGTTCCTCAAATCAATTTTATGGAGTACTTTAAAGTAAAATCATCTTTTCTTTTTGTCGCGGATTTATTTAGATTTGGTCCCGACGTTTCGAATGTTTTACAGCAATCATGGTCACGACAGACGAAAACAACATTGGGAACCAATAAATAGATCCGCGAACAATTAGGGGCCATTCATTTATTACGTAAGACTATTTTCGCTAGTTTTTGGCCCCCTCCCCCCCTTCTTATAAGAAAAAATAAGAATAGGCCGACCCCCTCCCCCCTGTTTAATATTTATTACGTAAGAGTCTAAAAGAAAAAATGAATACACGTTTGGTTTATTTTAATGTTTATTTATCAAAGTAACAATATTTTGAAATGTTTATTTCATTATTTGTAATAATTTTAAAGGTAGGTACAGTTCGCGTCACTGATAGTGATAGTGATATTAAATATTCGCGTAAATCTAAGGAAGTATTATAATATATTGGAGTGCATTAGACTGAAAATCATTGGCTTCTAACAGTTTTGGATTTTTATAAAAAAATCATTTTCACCATACTTATATTTAGACTGTTTTTATTATAATTATTTAACCGTTTTCTGAAATGTATCGTTATACCTACCAACGGTTGTAAAATTCTTCTTCACGGGATTCTTCCTGTAAATATCTAAAAATATAATAATAATAAATGTACTCGTATATCTGTTTGACACTTACCGTTATGTACTTTTTGTTGATAGCCGCAATGTCCACGGGATCGGGGCTTAAGCTCCTCATAGTTGGTAAAACTTCCTCTACCATTTTGACTTGCTGGGAATATCCTGTAACAAAATTTAAATATTACGAGACTTGTATAAATTACAGGGTGCGGAAACCTGTCAAATTTTTAAACCGGTTTCGGTCATTGACGCCAAACCGAAGGCTATTGGTTTCAGGTTTCGGTTATGTTGTTTAACCGGTTAAATACGGGTGAAAGGTTTGATGTTTGGTTCTATAATCAAAATTAACCAATTATAATAGGTTTATATGCGTTTGCGTTAAGCATGCCTTTTACTTAAACTTTCTTTTTTATTAACCGGTTTAAGAACAAGTGATGAATTAACCATCACCAAAAACGCTTTTTCCTTAAAGAGCTCTGTTCGATTGCATTCTAATGCGATTATTATTATAAATGCGATATGGTACGGTATGCATGTTTCGTTGTTTATTACTCTTCACGCAGAAACGACTCACCGGTTCGAGTCCCGCTGAGGGCATTCATTTGTGCGTTAAGCACCAATATTTGTGTTTATAATATGTAGTTATAATATGTACCTACATATGTTTTTATAGTCATAAATAATATGTGTTCTGTAACAACTATGTGGTAATAATCTGGTATACATAGCACAAGCCTCGCGAAGCTTACAGTGATGTAGAATCTAGTGTTAAATGTTAATGTCCCAACATATTATACCAATTATATGATTGGTTTTAAAATTATTTTAAATATTTATTTATTTATTTATTTGGATTACCAACAGAAATTACAATAATTTTCATGACGATAATTTACATAATAAATTATAAGTATAATTGTATTTCTTTTTATAGGTAATCACAGCATGCATTATTATTTTAAAAATTAAGGGATAAAAATATTTTAAAATTGAATTTAATTATTTGCATAATATAAAAAAATTGACATTAATAATTAAAAAGAAATAGAATTATTTAGTTAACATAAATATAAATAAATATGATATCATTATACCATATTATATAAAAAAACGCTTATTTCATACAATATTAAGAACTAACATTAGCCTATGTGTTACTCTAGCTCATAATCTATCTATATACAAAATTTCATTAAAAACGGTCCAGCCGTATACATAATAATACAAACAAAACTCGACAATTTGGTTTATCGATCGCTGTAATAGAGAAAAAGGTACTGAACTGTTTTGTCTTTGTCCATTTATAAATAGATAAGAGAGATAGATAGATTTTATTGGTACAAGTATAAGTGCCACTATATAACGTCATGGCTTCTAGGAAATACAAATTGTATGAACAAGCTACTATTATCTTTAAGAACACGTTCTACCTACGATGAATTAATTTACAAACACTTTAAAAATATGTTGTAGTTCTTAAAACATTATTACGCACAGCACCATCTAGTTCCGTGGTAAGCTACGAGGCTTGTGTTACGGATACCAGACAGTTGATAGACTACACATATATAACTTTAAATACATACATAGTATAAATATAAACACCCATGACTGGAGTACAAACATTCGTGCTCTACAAATCATTGCCCTAAGCGGGACTCGAACACGCGACCGCTAATACAGCAAGTAGGGTCACTACAAACTGAGCAAAACGTGCTGTTAGGATGAGAGAATTCTCCAATAAGAGGGTTTTCCATTTATCCGACTATACTAAGTAGGTTTTTTTTCTAGTAGATATGTACTTATGTATAAATGTCTACTTCTTAAGCGTTCTTTATCCTGAACTCCGTTTCAGTCGCGTTTTATTTAGATTTCTTCAGAAATTAGATATTTTCTAGATTTTGTAATATACATATATAAACCTTCCCTTTCAATCACTCTGTCCATTGATGAAAATCGCATCAAAATCCGTTGCGTAGTTTAAAATATCTAAGCATACAGACGGCGGGAAGCGACTTTGTTATATACTATGTAGAGAAGTAAATAAGTAGAACCGGAGGCAAACATTATTATATAATAAATCACTTCGCAAACTAATAACTAAGATAATTATAATAAAGATAGGTTATCGTTAGATAACTACTAGAAATAATCATGTTACACAAATATGCGCCATAAATTGCAGTGTTAAGGTGTATTTTTTATTTAAATGTATATTAAATGTTTTCAATAAATTCTTAACCATTAATAAATTTATAGGCCAAGAGATTCAGTTATAAAGCCTTTAGTTAAAAAAGTATTTCTAAAATAGTTCAGCAGCTGTGTCTAGCCAAATAGGACTTATACTCTGTTCAATTTTGTAACCGGTTTTGGACGTCAGTCGGTGGTTTTCATTAGGTTTTTAACCGGTTAAAACTTCAAAAACCTATTTTGACCGACTTAGATTATCAAAAACCTAAACCTTTTCTCATGGAATAAGAATTTAACCATTATTATTTTGGTTTATTAGAGAGTTCACTTTAATACATATACCATTAAATTTCAGAATTTTTGTCTGTCTGGGAACACATTATAATCACTAGACGGATTTTGATGAAATTTGGTATAAAGATCTAGAAGAACTGGGTAACCGGGTTAGCTTATAGAATACTCTTTACTGTAAGGAAAATATGTCATCTCTGAGAAATACATACTGACCGTTCAAATATAATTAAAGGCTAACGCGAGCGGAGCTGAGGTAAGTTGCTAGTTGTATTAATATATACATAAAGTATAAACATACATACATATGTAATTGGTAAACGACAAATATAAGTATATTTATCTTATATATAAGAGTCACAATTTTCGTTCCCATACTCCTCCGAAACGGCTTGACCGATTCTCATGAAATTTTGTGAGCATATTGAGTAGGTCTGAGAATCGGCCAACATCTATTTTTCATCCCCCTAAATGTTAAGGGTAGTCCACCCCTAAATTTTTATTTTTTATTTTTTAGACATTTTTTTCCTACAGATCAACCCAATGATTAACAATTAAAAAAATGAACGCGGGCGAGGCCACGGGTATAGCTAGTTAAATATATACAATATATTTTATCAACACACCGTCTGTTAGACTACGTTGGACTTGACTAAATAAAATTGAAATATCTGTTTTTAATATCAAATTAACAGCTTTTCATTAAAAGAATATACAGTACTAAAGTGTGTACGGTACTTACATAAAAAAATCAATTATTAAACTTTTGTCTGTCTGTTCATTCCTACTAATCTCTGAAACGGCTGGACCGATTTTGACGGAACTTTTACTCGCAAATAACTAATATTAATTATTAATATAATTATTTTATTAGAAAATTATAAAAAACTGTATAATTTATTTTAACTTACGCCTAGCGAAGCGGAGCAGGTTTGCTAGAGTCTAAATATATTTAGTTTCGTTTTTTTGCCCACCTCTCTATCTTCGCATCACAAGAAAACCACTGAATAGATATTGATAAAATTTGGTATGATGATAGCTGATTATCTAGGTCATCATATATGTTATATATACAATATATGTTATATATACAATATATGTTATATATACAATATATTATATACTGGCTGACCCGTGCCCACTTCGTTGGGCATAATGTTAATAATCCTTATTTAGTACAGAGTGTTTAAATAATTTAAATTATTTTATTAATATTAAAAATTAAATTATCTATACTAATATTGAAAAAACTACTTTTTGTAACTTAAATATAAAAGTTAGACATATGCTGTCGTTGACTTTTTTGTAGGCATTCACGTAAAAGCCTTTTTATTTTTCGGTTTTTTTATATAACCTATGACACTCAGCAATAATGTGGCTTTCTATTGGTGAAAGAATTTTTAAATCGGTTCAGTAGATCCCGAGATTACCCCTTACAATTTAACAAATAAACAAACTTTACTTCTTTATAATATTAAAAAATATAGTAAATATAGTAATATAGTAATTATAGTATATTATAGTATAATAGTATAGAAGTATAGATATCATATATCCTATAGAATACTTTTTACAGTGGAAAATATTTAATCTCAGAGAAATCTATACTACCCGTTAAAACATATTTATCTCAAGAACAGAGAAATCTATTGTACCTCTTAAAATTATTTATCTCAAGATCAAACACTAACCTTTTTACTACTTTGGTCATTCTGTGTCATCCATCTGTATCTTACAATAAACAAGATATTTTGAATAGCGCAGATTGAGCTAATAGATTGAGACGGCTATGACGTCATTTAGTATGAAAGATGACGTCATTTAGACCGGTTTACTTTTAGACACTGTAAGATAGTCATTTTCACTATAGATGGCCTATTAGTACTAAATACGCGATATTTTTTAATTTTTTTAAAACATACATATAAAAGTGGTAGCCCAGCGATAACGCGCTCGCTTGGATAACCGAGTGATGCGGGTTCAAATCCGGGTCTCGCACCTCTGGTATTTTCATGTGCGAATCATTTATATCATGATTACCACTTGTCTTACGGTGAAGGAAAACATCGTGAGGAAATGTACATGTGTGAGAAAACCTAGCAAGTTTTCGAAAGACATATGAAGTCCGCCAACACGCACTAGGCCAGCGCGGTGGACTATGGCCTGATCCGCCTTCGTCCTGAGGGAGGCCCGTGCCCAGCAGTGGGAAGTTAAAAAGGGCTGATGATGATGACATACGTATAATTAATATAAACATTAAACACCCATGATAGTACAAACATTTGCGCTTATCGCACAAATGTATACCAACGGGACTCGAACTTGCAACCGTTAGCACAGCAAGTAAGGTAACTACAAACTGAGCGAAACATCGTTAAAATTAAACAAAAACCACTAGACTTCTTTAAACAACTATTACGCAACAATAAGATAATTCAAATGTCTACAAACACACAAGTGTTATCTCGAGTAATTGCGACGCGTGTGATAAATATGGAACGATATGTACGAAAGATTCTCAAGGTTATAAATATAAAGTTTATCTAGTGGTTGATGTTTAAAAACCCTTTTTTATTTATTACATACATATTTAACATACTATATGCTGAAACTATCTACTCACGAGCTTTAATTCTTAACTAGACGAACAATAATTCTTTTTAATAGTAAAAATAGCGTAAGTTATTCATTATAATATTAGCTATCTGTGAGTAAAAGTCCCGTCAAATTCGGTCTAGCCGTTCTAGAGATAAGCGGGGACAAACACAAAATGTTAAAAAATATGATTTTCTTTTACTATCCTATGTAATTTCAAATGCATTAAGTAAAAACTGTTAGTTTAACATTACAAAATATGCACATTTAAATTCTATTTATCTGTGTACATACATCAACTTAAAATTATTGAGTTTTATTTCATTTAGACTAGCTAGGTGCTATAATTTAACTCGGGGTTGTTTCTATGAATTCTTTAAGAACAGCCCAATTACTAAATTTGTCCCGACTCGTGACTCGAACCTAGCACACAACAAGAGCAGATCTCCATTATTTTTCCGTCAGCTGTGGTATTAGTTTTTGTTATCTCGTAAAGACGGAAGTAGGTAATACATAGTATGATAACAGACCAAAATCTAAACGAAGCAATTATTTACTAAGAATAGATCAAATGTATGTGTGTACGTAACACGATTTTTTATATATATATACTAAACTAGCGACTCGCCCTCGCTTCGCTTGGGCTTTTTCCTAGATTTAGTACAGGCAAAGCCGCGGGATCCGCTAGTTATGTATATAAACCTTCCTCTTGAATCACTCTATCTATTAAAAAAACCGCATCAAAATTCGTCGCGTAGTTTTAAAGATTTAAGCGTACAAAGGGATATAGGGATAGAGAAATCGACTTTGTTTTATACTATGTAGTGATTATATAATTATTTATTGTATTCGTTGTATTTATAAAAAAGCTCATGATTATTGTGTTAGCGGATTAACTATAGTAGCAAGAGTAGCAATAGCTACGGGCCCCACGCATAAGGGGGCCCGCACATTTAAACCTGCCTATCTCTGCCTGAGCGTAATTTTTTGAGTTAAACTTATTTAAAGACATTGCTTGAATTTACTTGATGTCACAAAAACTTGCAACATTACACATTTTTCTTCTAAGTTTGCTGTAACTTCGAAACTTCGGGTACACAAAATCAGAATTTTTCATACAAAAAAAATTGGCTATTAGCTTTATGTATGAATCACTTTCATTAATCGGCTACAGATAGCCGGTTATTGAAAATGAACCATTTAGTGAAACCAAAATAATGATTAACGGTTATTCTAAAAGAGGGGTTGGATTTCGGGTTTGATACCGAAATAAACCAATCAATTTATTCAGAAGTAAAAAATGTACACATACTTACCGTATAAACACATATGAACCCATTTTAACCAGTTAATTTTGATCATGAAACCAATATCCGTCAAAAACCATGTTCCGGGATTTAACCGGTTAAGAAACGTAACCGAAACCTTAAACCGAAAAGCCATTCGGTTGGGGATCGATGTATGGAGGTTACCAGTTAAAAATTAAATGAACACAAATTAAGTATGTAAAAGAGAAGAGAGACTTCAATGTCTTTAAAATTCTTCAAAACACGTGATATATTAAACTAGTGATTCACCCTGGCTCTGCTTGGATTCGTTCCCTAGGTACGTTTAAGCAGTAATTAGGTATATAATATGTATATATTTATCAGAGATGTGATAAAAGTATCCTATATTTTTACCCGGTAAACCGGTTATCACCATCACAAAAAATTTTATAAGAATCTTTCCAGTTGTTTTTCGTGATACGGTCACAGACAGCTAGACAGATAAACAGACAAAAGTTCTAAAACCTATAGATTCGGCCTATGTATCGATTATAATGACTTTTTCAATAAGTTTTCCATAGAATATTTAATGTACAGATACAATTCAGCTAAAATTTTGTTTTATTACGAGCGAGCGTAGCCGCGGGATAAGACAGTGGTAGCCCTGCGGTAACGCGTCGCTTGGATAACCGAGTGATGCGGGTTCAAATCCGGGTCTCGCACCTCTGATATTTTCATGTGCGAATCATTTTTCTATCATGATTACCACTTGTCTTACGGTGAAGGAAAACATCGTGAGGAAACCTGCATGTCTGAGAAAACCTAACAAGTTTTCGAAAGGCACGTGAAGTCCGCCAACACGCACTAGGCCAGCGCGGTGGACTATGGCCTGATCCCCCTCGTACTGAGGGAGGCCCGTGACTAGCAGTGGGACGTTAAAAAGGGCTGATGATGATGATGATGTAGCCGCGGGTTCCGCTAGTTTATATACTAAAACCTTCGTCAAGAATCAATCTATCTATTAGTGAAAACATCATGAAAATCAGTGCAGTAGTTTTTGAGTTTTTCTCGAACAGACAGACAGACAAACGCGGCGAAGGAATTTGTTTTAAATTAAGTATGAAGTGTTATATTAATACTAGCAATACGCGCGGCTTCTCCCGCGTTCATTTTTTTAATCGCTACTAAACTTCATTCGATCACTTGCTGGGTTGAAAATTCTTCAAAATTACTCCAGCTTTAATATACTCCTGAGCCGCGCTACCTATTATATATATTCTGTGCGGAGTGCACTCCTCCTCCTCTCCTGTTATTGTAGTTTTAGTAGGGATCCTTATTTTTCTTACAATTAAAATAGCCTATATTAATCAACGATAATGTAGCATTCAAATGGTGAAAGAATTTTTAAAATCGGTCCAGTACTTTTTGAGCCAATTCGTTACAAACATACTTACATACAAACCTTTCCTCTTTATAATATTAGTATAGATTAATAGTAATTAGCGTTATTCGACATGGTGGAATACTACGAAAGTGTATTTTCTCTTGAATCACTCTATCTATTAAAAAAAACAGCATCAAAATCAGTTGCGTAGTTTTAAAGATTTAAGCAAACATAGGGACCGACAGACAGCGGGAAGCGACTTTGTTTGCCTCAATACAATAATGTATTACAAGCGTCAATCGTCGTACAAGGACATTTCATTTAATAATACACCATTTTATTAAGTGTGTTTCACGAAGCACATAAGTAATAAATAAATATGTTGGGACATTATTACACACAGCGCCATCTAGTTCCGTGGTAAGCTACGAAGCTTGTGTTACGGATACCAGATACTACTAATAGTAAGTAAGAAACTGATTTGGTGGTGTAGTGGTCACTGGTCAGCATGTACGGCCACACATCGAGAGGTCCTGGGTTCGAGTCCCGGGTCAGGCGAATATTAGTTATTGAGTCTTTCTGTTTAGTAAGCCTCAGTAACAGCCCGAAGTTGGGAAGTTGGCGGTGAGTCACCCCCGTGCCTCGGAGAGCACGTAAAGCCGTCGGTCCTACGCCTTAGCTCTCATTAGTCGTGTCTCATGTCGTCTCACCGGAGTATGAGAGTGATAGAAACAGAGAGTGCACTTGTGTCTGCACTAACATATCTCCTGCAGTTAGCCAGTCTCAATGAGATTGGCGGTCATGGCTGGAATCGGTCGAAGGACATTACTACTAGTAAGTACTATTGCTTTTTCTTTTTCATTTTTCTTTTCATTTTATTACTATTTATTATTACAGTATTTTTGTATGCGTTATAAACACACCTTTACCTATATGTCGTAAATAACTCACTATGTAAATATGTCTAGAATATTCAGACACTCCAATTTTATTTAAATGTAATGATGTATAAATAATAGAAACCGTTTAATTTATTTTGACTTGCGCCTAGTTTGGTGGTTATAAATAATATGAAGAATACAAATCGATGAATTAAATGAAATGACGATTCCATTGTTGTGGTTACTAAGCCATAAGTACCTAGTTTAAAATTCAATAAGCCTTAAATTACTAGGCTTCTGGCCTACTAATATTATAAACGCGAAAGTTTGTAAGTGTGGATGGATGGATGTTTGTTACTCTTTCACGTAAAAACTACTGAATGGATTTTAATGAAACTTTAGAATAATATAGATTATAGATCAGAATAACACATAAGCTACAATTTATAAAGATATTGTGTGAATTGTCCAAAATATGACGATAAGTGTCAAGTAGGTAGTAAAAAATCTACCATCTGCGAGCTATTCCGGCGTGCGCTGCCAAAACCGCTAGAGTTACACATATGTAATGTATGATGAAAATGTTTATCTTAACAAACGACTCGCCCTCACTTCTCTCTGGTTCGTCCCTAGATTTAGCGCGAGCGAAGCCGCGGGTTCCACTAGGAAAAAAAATAAATTAAAATTTTAAAAACGAAACAAAAAATAAACTCTATAACTAACAAATAATAATTTAAACCTATAATTATTACTATATATTACATATATTATGTACTTTCGAATATTTTAATTTTCCAAGCGCTGCGAAAACTATTGATGATAGAACAAAAAAATGGCTATGTGAACTTGGCACCCGACTTTAGAAAAATTGTGTTCTTTTTGGTTCTTTTGGAAGATTTGGGTTAGTAGTGGATAGTAGTGAAGCTAATTTCGTTTGTAGTTTTTCCAAAAAAAAAATATAGATGACAAAAAAAAATGTCATCCCCCGACTTTGAAGAAAACAAATTTTTTTTGCAGTTTCTTATAAAGAAGCGTTAGTAGTGGTTTGTAGTAAAAAAATTTTCGTTTGTAGTAAAATAAAAAAAATAATAATAAAAAAAATCGTCTCAAAAATTTTCCTTAACGATATTTACTAAATAAATTCAATTTAAAAGCCTACGTGACTACTATTAACAATAAAAATGATTACGAAACGTTCGTAGAGGTTAGAAGTAAAGAAATCTTTAAGTTTAGTGGAACATAAGTTCAGATAGCGTTCAAGCATTAGTGGTCTCTTGCAGCTGAGTTCATTTCGTTAGTAGTATCAATGTATCGTTAGTAGTATCAATGTATCGTTTGTAGTAACGTTAATTATTTATGTAGTACCATAATTTCGTTTGTAGTAACGTAAATTTTGTTTATAATTACTTATCTTCGTTTGTAGTATGTTAAAATCGTTTGTAGTACCGAAATTTCGTTTGTAGTAACACAACTTCGTTTGTAGTTGTTTGTAGTAACGTTAATTTCGTTTGTAGTATCATAATTTTGTTTGTAGTAACGATAATTTCGTTTGTAGTAACTTTTCTTCGTTTGTAGTAACGTTAATTTTGTTTCTAATTACTTGTCTTCGTTTGTAGTATGTTAAAATTGTTTGTAGTACCGAAATTTCGTTTGTAGTAACACAACTTCGTTTGTAGTTGTTTGTAATAACGTTAATTTCGTTTGTAGTACCACAATTTCGTTTGTAGTTGTTTGTAGTAACGTTAATTTCGTTTGTAGTAACTTTTCTTCGTTTGTAGTTACGTTAATTTTGTTTCTAATTACTTGTCTTCGTTTGTAGTATGTTAAAATCGTTTGTAGTACCGAAATTTCGTTAGTAGTAACACAACTTCGTTTGTAGTTGTTTGTAGTAACGTTAATTTCGTTTGTAGTATCATAATTTCGTTTGTAGTAACGTAAATTTCATTTGTAGTATCATAATTTCGTTTGTAGTAACGTTAATTTCGTTTGTAGTATCATAATTTCGTTTGTAGTAACGTAAATTTCATTTGTAGTATCATAATTTCGTTTGTAGTAACGTTAATTTCGTTTGTAGTACTACAATTTCGTTTGTAGTAACGTTAATTTCGTTTGTAGTATGTTAAAATCGTTTGTAGTACCGAAATTTCGTTTGTAGTAACACAACTTCGTTTGTAGTTGTTTGTAGTAACGTTAATTTCGTTTGTAGTATCATAATTTTGTTTGTAGTAACGATAATTTCGTTTGTAGTACCACAATTTCGTTTGTAGTATCATAATTTTGTTTGTAGTAACGATAATTTCGATTGTAGTAACTTTTCTTCGTTTGTAGTAACGTTAATTTTGTTTCTTATTACTTGTCTTCGTTTGTAGTATGTTAAAATCGTTTGTAGTACCGAAATTTCGTTTGTAGTAACACTACTTCGTTTATGTACATGTTTCGGTACTACAAACGAAATAAAGTTACTACAAACGAAATTAACGTTACTACAAATGAAATTGTGGTACTACAAACGAAATTATCGTTACTACAAACAACTACAAACGAAGTTGTGTTACTACAAACGAAATTAACGTTACTTCAAACAACTACAAACGAAGTTGTGTTACTACAAACGAAATTGTGGTACTACAAACGAAATTATGATACTACAAACGAAATTGTGGTACTACAAACGAAATTTACGTTACTACAAACGAAATTGTGGTACTACAAACGAAATTAACGTTACTACAAACAACTACAAACAAAGTTGTGTTACTACAAACGAAATTAACATTACTACAAACAACTACAAACGAAGTTGTGTTATTACAAACGAAATTTCGGTACTACAAACGATTTTAACATACTACAAACGAAATTGTGGTACTACAAACGAAATTTACGTTACTACAAACGAAATTGTGGTACTACAAACGAAATTAACGTTACTACAAACAACTACAAACAAAGTTGTGTTACTACAAACGAAATTAACGTTGCTACAAACAACTGAAAACGAAGTTGTGTTACTACAAACGAAATTTCGGTACTACAAACGATTTTAACATACTACAAACGAAATTGTGGTACTACAAACGAAATTAACGTTACTACAAACAACTACAAACGAAGTTGTGTTACTACAAATGAAATTTCGGTACTACAAACGATTTTAACATACTACAAACGAAATTGTGGTACTACAAACGAAATTTACGTTACTACAAACGAAATTGTGGTACTACAAACGATATTAACGTTACTACAAACGATATATTGATACTACTAACGAAATGAACTCAGCTGCAAGAGACCACTAATGCTTGAACGCTATCTGAACTTATGTTCCACTAAACTTAAAGATTTCTTTACTTCTAACCTCTACGAACGTTTCGTAATCATTTTTATTGTTAATAGTAGTCACGTAGGCTTTTAAATTGAATTTATTTAGTAAATATCGTTAAGGAAAATTTATTGAGACGATTTTTTTTATTATTATTTTTTTTATTTTACTACAAACGAAAATTTTTTTACTACAAACCACTACTAACGCTTCTTTATAATAAACTACAAACAACTACAAACGAAGTTGTGTTATTACAAACGAAATTTCGGTACTACAAACGATTTTAACATACTACAAACGAAATTGTGGTACTACAAACGAAATTTACGTTACTACAAACGAAATTGTGGTACTACAAACGAAATTAACGTTACTACAAACAACTACAAACAAAGTTGTGTTACTACAAACGAAATTAACGTTGCTACAAACAACTGAAAACGAAGTTGTGTTACTACAAACGAAATTTCGGTACTACAAACGATTTTAACATACTACAAACGAAATTGTGGTACTACAAACGAAATTAACGTTACTACAAACAACTACAAACGAAGTTGTGTTACTACAAATGAAATTTCGGTACTACAAACGATTTTAACATACTACAAACGAAATTGTGGTACTACAAACGAAATTTACGTTACTACAAACGAAATTGTGGTACTACAAACGATATTAACGTTACTACAAACGATATATTGATACTACTAACGAAATGAACTCAGCTGCAAGAGACCACTAATGCTTGAACGCTATCTGAACTTATGTTCCACTAAACTTAAAGATTTCTTTACTTCTAACCTCTACGAACGTTTCGTAATCATTTTTATTGTTAATAGTAGTCACGTAGGCTTTTAAATTGAATTTATTTAGTAAATATCGTTAAGGAAAATTTATTGAGACGATTTTTTTTATTATTATTTTTTTTATTTTACTACAAACGAAAATTTTTTTACTACAAACCACTACTAACGCTTCTTTATAATAAACTGCAAAAAAATTTTTTTTTCTTCAAAGTCGGGGGATGACATTTTTTTTTGTCATCTATATTTTTTTTTTGGAAAAACTACAAACGAAATTAGCTTCACTACTATCCACTACTAACCCAAATCTTCCAAAAGAACCAAAAAGAACACAATTTTTCTAAAGTCGGTTGCCAAGTTCACATAGCCCAAAAAAATGTTTCACAATATTAAAGAACATATCAATATCTACGGGAAGGGCGGGCGTTATTTCTGCGGTACCATACCGCGAGACTCAGAAAGAATTTGGTTTCCGGTCTTTAGAACGCGTGCGAAGCCGCGGGAAAGGCTAGTCAATAATAAGTGGACAAAATTACAATCAGACAGTGGTAGCCCAGTGGTAACGCCCTCGCTTGAATAACCGAGTGATGCGGGTTCAAATCCGGGTCTCGCACCTCTGATATTTTCATGTGCGAATCATTTCTATCATGATTACCACTTGTCTTACGGTGAAGGAAAACATCGTGAAGAAACCTGCATGTCTGAGAAAAACCTCACAAGTTTTCGAAAGACATGCTCATGCTCAGTCCGCCAAGACGCACTAGGCCAGCGCGGTGGACTACTGAGGGAGGCCCACCTCCAGCTGTGGGACGTCGAAAATGACTGATGATGATGATGAAAGTCACAAAACCAATATTAGTATTACATACATACAGAACCCAAAGCCAAAAATATTCAAAGTACTACTATAACAAACAGGAAAACGATATGATATATAAATTTAAAACGAATTTCCCCATATGACTCACGTTTTAATAATCAGCTACTACGCATGGTGATTTGATTCAAGCGAAACTGTACTTTTAAATTATGAGAGAAGGTTTAAATTTGGATAAACTATCTATAGATAGTTTATCCAAATTTAAACCTTAGTACTATAGTACAGGCCCAATGGCAGCGCTTTCATTATCAAGGATACAAGTTCGATTTTTATGTTTGTTTACATCAGGTGTTTTATAATAAAATTTTATGTTATAGTCATTATCACTATACTTTGTCCATTTTGTTAATGGTTTTTTGACAGCTCACGCCCACGAAGTTTCGTATTTAATGGTTAGCCATTAAAGTTAAAATGTCATTCCCATTAATATTGTACTTCATGGACGGGCACCTCCCCCTTATTGCTGTGCCACACATAACGATTACTACGATTGTGCCACAGATTACAAATAATCGATAGAAATCAATGCTAATATGTAAATAAGGTGTAATATGTTATTTAATAAGGAAGACAAAAAAAATTTAAGATTTAAACCAATAAATTAAAATATTAAAGTTAATAGTAAAGTTTTACTTTCTTCTTAGTATAAGTCATACAAATAAAATCGTCAGAATCATCATTTATATTAGATATGTCCGATGAGGAGTGTTCAGTTATTAATTATTAACTCTTGTGTGCATAAATTATCAAAATATGCAATGTCACGGCCCGAATCACATTATGATTTTCTTAGTTCTCTCCGCCACACTTGATTTTTACGATAATAATATTTATTTTCATATTAATAAATATAAAAATAAATATTATTTTATACTTTAAAAAAATAAGAGAAATCGATTATTATGTCCTTTTGTCATCACTATAGCTTGTCAGTCGGCGAGATGTCAAAAAACCATTAACAAAATGGACAAACTATACATAGTATAAAACAAAGTCGCTTTCTCTGTCCCTATATCCCTATGTATGCTTAAATCTTTAAAACTACGCAACGGATTTTGATGTGATTTTTTTTAATAGATAGAGTGATTCAAGAGGAAGGTTTATCTGCATAACTAGCAGATCCCGCGGCTTTGCCTGTGCTAAATCTAGGGAAGAGCCCGAGCAAAGCGAGGGCGAGTCGCTAGTTATTTAATAAGACTAAGGCTATAGCTTTTAGATTTTTTTATATTTATGTCTGTCTGTGACGGCATTACGAGAAAAATTGACTATTTTTTAAATAAAATCTGTTTTCGTCAACATAATAAAATATCTCATCTCTGAGAAATCCGGTTAGTAGACAGTTGGAATTTTATTATCTCGCTTTCGCCTCGCTCATGCTTCGATTTAGTGTGGGTGAAGCCGCGGGTTCCTATAGTAGTGATTATACTTTCTGCACCAGACGTCGCGGGTTCGAGTCCCGCTGGGGACATTCATTATACTACTTTTTTACAAATATTTAAACGGTAAGAAATGCATGTTTAAAACTAAAACTGAAACACAGGATGTTATCCTAGTTCAGGTAGGTTCCAAACACATTCTATTGTAATTTAAGCTCTTTCATTGTACTTTATGGATTTTTGTAGAAGTACATAAATAAAAGTTATTTATTTATTTTATTTATTTATTTGTTGAGCACGAATGTTTGTACTTCAGTCATGGGTGTTTATATTTATAATATGTATGTATTTAAATTTATATATCTGGTATCCGTAACACAAGCCTCGTAGCTTACCACGGAACTAGATGGTTCTGCTGTAATGTTGTCCCAACATTTTTATATTGCAGAAATTTTATTTATTTTAACTAGCGGAACCCGTGGCTTCACCGACGTTAAACCTAGGGACGTTTAACCTAAAAAGTGTAGGGGAGACCGAGGGTATTTGAAACAAAGGTGATTTGAAACAGTACAGATTTCTTGAAATTTAAAACCGTTAGTGAGTGAGGGCAATGTCGTTTTTCAACCGTTTTCCTCCCCGCTGACGTGTAAGGTCTCGTCGGTGGCGTAAGTCGCGCGGTTATGGAGTTCTGAGTGCCATGTGTCAAAAATCGACAAAAGTAAGTTTTTAACGTTTTTTTACGATGTCTATATTTTTATAATGATTTTATATTTTGGTTTAAGTTATATATGTTTCGAAAGCTCATTAACTAGAGATTTATTATATATATTTGTTTCAATTGATTTCTGTGTATTTGCTTCTTGATTGTCGATTTAATAAGAATGGGGAGGTTTTTCCTTCCTGAGGTGATTTGAAACAGACTGTTTCAACTCACCTCGTTTTCTGTTTTATATCAGAGAGCAGTCAATAAAGGGGTACAAACAAGTGTTCTATTTTTGTTTATTTAGTTTGTTTATTTTGTTTCAGCATCCCTACTGATTATAAAAGAGAGACAGGGGTATGACGAAATGCGAAATATATGATCTCGCAGCAGAAGAAGAAACTTTGTGACAGAAAAGTCACCGAGACGCGGCTTCGAGTTACAACCTGAACTATACCTAGAGATATATTAAAAATAAAAACTGCTTATTAATCGAACGAAACAGCGACTGCGCTGACTGTTAGATATCACGAAAAGACAGTTTTTACTGCTTCAGAGGTGAAAGTACTCTATGAATATCTTTTAAACTGTGCTGTTGCTAACTATGGACTGGGAACTAAGGAAGCCAGAACTTTTGCTTATAGGTTGGCTGTAGAATATAATAAAATAAATCCTTCTTCTTGGACTGAGCATGAAATCACTGGAGAGGTTTGGCTTCAATCTTTTATGAAACGTCATCCTATTCTTTGTCTGAGGCTACCTCAACCTACAACTATCGCTCTCGATTTAAGTTTTAATAGAAGAGACATACATTTTTTTTTCAAAATTATACCGCAGTAGTTGACAAGCATAAGTTGCATGGGAGGGATATATGGAACGTTGACGTATCTGGCATCACAACTATACAGAAACCAGACCGCATTATTGCCCAACAAAGGCAGAAGACAGCTTGACAATAAACAAAGAGGAAACCAGCTAGACACTGACGAAAAAAAAAGAGAAATGTTGCTTATGTGATAGTTATTTAATTTAATGCTACGACTAGAACTTTATGGTGCTTTTAACTAATTTAAGAGTTGATTAATTGTATTAGGCTTGTAGTTACCTACTTAACTGATATATCAGTACAAAATAGTATTAAAAATGTTTGTTTCTTACTTGAAAAATTTTATTTTAATAGATACCTTTAAATAATATCATCATTTTTATTTAATGTCCTTAAATACTTTTTAAAAATCAAATGTTTCAACTCTCCTCGACCCCTGTTTCATCTTACCTCGGTATGAGGGGAGTTGAAACAAGTTGACTTGTTACAGTTATATCGATTTTTCACCACAATATTTAATGATTACAATTCCTTTATGTTAGTCATTTGCAACTGTAAAGAATGACCTATCGATTGGTACTAATATCATACGATTTCTGTCTATAGTTTTTGGTTTATGAAACAAAATGTCAAAATTGTTTCAACTCCCCTCGGTCTCCCCTACATAGCATTTAAAAATTCAACAATTAAAAGTACAAAAAATTTAAAAAAATGAATCTTAAAAATGTCATTTTACAAAAGAATAGTTATTATCAAAGAAAAATTACATAAATTTTTTAGAAAAATAATGTTAATGTTCATTAATATTATAATAATAAAATATCTTATTTCTAAACTTACTTTTAAAGATCTAAGCATACATAGAGACAGACAGATAGCGGGAAGCGACATTGTTTTATACTATGTAGTGATGATAAAAGTTAACATTACCAATAAATAGCTATAAAATTATTTTATCTTTGTTTAAAGACGTTTGGAGTGCTTTCAATAACGTATATTTAAGGGCTATTCATTTATTACGTAAAACTATTTTCGCTAGTTTTTGACCCCCTCCCCTCCCCTATTATAACAAAAAATAAGAATAGGCTGACCCCCTACCACCTGTTTAATATTTATTACGTAAGAGTCTAAAAGAAAAAATGAATGCACGTTTGGTTTATTTTAATGTTTATTTTTCAAAGTAACAATTTTTGGAATGTTTATTTGTAATTTTAAAGGTACATTACAGTAGTACCTTTCACTCGGTTGCCTTCTTATAAGTATAATTTTAACTTTGCGCATTTTTTGATTTTACGTAAGAGCTATCGAGACTACCTTCTACCTCCCCCCCTCCCTTGTAAGAAAACATAAAACATGGTCGACCCCCCTCCCCCCCTAAATTGTCTTACGTAATAAATGAATGGCCCCTTATCACTACCGTTGTACTAAAAAACATTGATAAAAAAATTGATTTTGTGAAGTGTCAAGTGTGTGTATCTGATTACAAAAATATGCATTATTATTCAACTAGCCTTTCCCGCGGCTCCGTACGCGTTCTAAAGGCTGAAAATCAAAAGAAATATTTTTCTCCCGTTTTTACAACATTTTTCATTGATGCTCCACTCCTATTGGTCGTAGCGTGATGTAATATAGCCTATGCCGATAAACGGACTATCCAATACAAAAAGAATTTTTCTATACGGACCAGTAGTTCCTGAGATAAGCGCATTCAAAATATCAAACAAACAAACTCTTCAGCTTTATAATATTAGTTATTCAATGAATAAATGACATTATCTCGTGTATTATCGGGATTATTCGACATCAGAAGCATGGAGGAGATAAAAGAAACCTGCGCATGCGCAACCAAAGGAGGGGGGGGGGGGGAGGTCCTGGCATATAAGATTCTCCTATAGATTAATCGTGTACATAATATTTATATACAGATTGTATAACAAGTCAATATCACTACATACTATATAAAAGAAATTCCTACGCCACGTTTGTCTGTCTGTTCGCGATAAACTCAAAAATTACTAAGCCCATTTTCATGTCGTTTCTTCAATGGATAGAATGGTTCTTGAGGAAGGTTTTAGTATATAATTTGTCAAGTTTTGTATACATTTACTAGAGGAACTTTACAATAATATAGCTTATACATCAGAGTAACACATAGGCTATAATTTATAAACATCGCTCGCTCGAGCTAAACCTAGGGAAGAGTCGCTAGTCTAATCTAATTAGTTGGTTAAGTTAGTCAGTTAAATTAATAAATAAAGAGTCCGAGCCAATAGTTTTTAGAATTCTTTCTTTAACCTCTGAAACGGCTGGATAGATTTTGACGGGACTTTCACTGGCAGATAGCTGATGTTATAATGAGTAACTTAGGCTACTTTTACTGTAGCAAAAAAAATAGGGTTCCTCTAAAAATAATCAAAAAGGAGCTAGTAGTTTGTATACATTACATAATGCCCTCAATTTCAATGAATGAACTTTCGCTTTCAACCAACAACATATTATTGTATTTTTACTTCGATATACAAAGTTTTATTTAAATTTGATTATAATTTAAGAATAATTTTGAATATTTTAACATTTTAACCTTTAAAAAGAAATAGGAAAAGAAATGCATGACATTATAATTACGAAAACTTGGAATTCACTTTAATAAGTTTATTATTATATCTATTAATTTAATAATATAACGAAATACTTATTGTGATAAAAATTGCGATTTTTATAGTACTATAAATAATAAATATTATTGTTTTGTAAATCTATACTAATATTATAAAGAAGTAAAGTTTGTTTATTTGTTAAATTGTAAGGGGTAATCTCGGGATCTACTGAACCGATATTAAAAATTCTTTCTCCAATAGAAAGCCACATTATTGCTGAGTGTCATAGGTTATATAAAAAACCGAAAAATAAAAAGGCTTTTACGTCCGTTTTGCAAAGTGAATCGGAGAAAAAACGGTCGAATGAAAGCGTTTCTACGAACGCTGCCTTAACTATGAAAGATATATTTTTGAGTTCTAGAGAAAAGATGTGGAGCTTGAAAATGCCTACAAAAAAGACAACGACAGTATATGTCTAACTTAAAAACACTATGTACTAAAAAGGATTATTAAAATTATGCCCAACGAAGTGGGCACGGGTCAGCTAGTGTTAAATAATATTAAAATGGCAACATTTATGATTTATGATGTCACAAACCAATAATAGAACAGATAAACATAATCAAACCTACAAGAGATATATTTTATGCAAAACACTTAACACACGTTTGTTCATTTATCTTTAGTAAACAGTTGTTTTATTTTTATTAAAATGAAAATATAAGTATTTAAGCTAATTGTGGAGTTTTTTGAAAAAGTTCTTTGAAATATATTTAAAAAATTAAATAAACTAAATTGACGAACATTTCTTATAAGATTAAAGTTATCTTTAGGCTAATTACTAATATATTTTTTAAATAGCTACAGATACAATATAAAATCTTATTTTTTTTAAATCAACTTAATATGTACAATGTACATGGCAAATGTCATATCTACTAACAAGTTATTACATCACATTAAAAAATACATACCTTTAACAATGGTTAAAAAATCCAAAACAAACACAGCACAAGCACTTAAAAATCACTTCTAATGTATTTATTTTAACAAATAAAAAAAATAACTAGCTTATCGCGCCAAAATTGTTATTCGGTTAAATTAGAATGACTTCAAATTTGATAACCGTGTAAGGTTAAGACGTATCTTCGCAAAACGGTCGGGTTATAATGACAAAATGGACGTCAATCCAGTATGGCGGCAAATGGTTGACTAAATGTGTTTACACTTTGATTTGTAAATTGTAATATGAAGTACAAGCGGGATCAGACGTGAGTGATAACTTATCAATTGCAAAATTTAAAAAATTATTTTAGTAAACTTCAGTAAATATATTTTCTTTTATCTATTCTTACAATTGATCGTTTTTTCGGCAATGATTTAGTTCGATTTTATCCAACTGCACTAGAAGGAGAGTTCTGTTATTCGAGTGTATATATGTATTTGGCAGGCTATAGCCTAAACAACTTGATGGATTTTAGGTTAAGAGATGTCGTTAGAATCATTTCAACTGTGAGAGTGACACTGGATATATCAAAATTATAAAAATTAAGTTGGTCGATTTATTATCTTTTATTAAACCCTTTGATTATATAATCAAAGACTAAACCCATCAAAATAAGTGGTTTCATAATTAGTACAATACTTTTATATTGTCTTTTGATTTGGGTAAAATGGCTGTGACATACGGGCAGACAAACAGACAGACAGACAGGAATGGCGAACTGACACGCTCCCGTTCCGGGATTTTTATTACAGAAACCCATAACTATAATTTACTTTTGCTGGCCAACATTGTTTTATAGATTAATTTAAAAAAAAGACTATTTGAATTTCTTGCGTCTTTTCTTGAAATTCTTCACCAATCTTCGATAGACCATCCATATATTAAAGGAAAAGGGCTGTAAGTAAATAAATTAAATTATTAATATTATAGGTACTAAGTACAAATTAGATTTGTCTGTTTCTCTCAGCTAATCTCTGAAACGGCTGGACCGATTTTGATGGGACTTTCACTCGGAGATAGCTAATGTTATAAAGAGTAATTAAGGCTACTTCTATTTTATCAGAAAATGAAATTAGAAAGTTAAATCGTAAAAATTTAAATCAAAATAAAATAAAGATGCATATCAATAGAGAAGAAGAAAGTGAAAAACTGATAGAGGGAGTGGACTCTATAGCCAAAAGTTTACTTTTGAAATTTATTCCATGAGAGCTATAGAAACAACTATAGATAAATTTTGACAGCGGTTGCATAGAAGTGCCCTGTTGCTTAATCACTACATAGTATAAAACAAAGTCGCTTTCTCTGTCCCTATATCCCTAAGTATGCTTAAATCTTTAAAACTACGCAACGGATATTGATGCGGTTTTTTTTAATAGATAGAGTGATTCAAGAGGAAGGTTTATATGCATAACTAGCGGATCCCGCGGCTTTGCGGCTTTTTGCGGCTTTTTGCCTGTGCTAAATCTAGGGAAGAGCCCGAGCGACGCGAGGGCGAGTCGCTAGTGTAGCAATATACTCTATGGCTTAATGTAGGCGACAGCGGCATATGCGAGGTCTTGGGTTTGAGTTCCGGTTAAAGCCCGGGGCATATTAGTCCAAGTCTGAGAAGGTGCTAGTATTACATCCCCACGTCTTGTAGAGTACGTAATACAGGATCTCTCTCCAGTCGAGGGCGTATTAGAACAGCCAGAAGGATGTTATTTATAAAACTACCCACCCCCTTTTACGCGAAGTCGGTTTTCTAGATGTTGTGAAGCCAAATTTCATCATCTGCTTGTAGTATTCTTTACGCTCCTTTGCTCTCTTCTTCTCCTGCTTTCTTTTTTTTTCAAGCCATTGTTTATGGAGCTCTTCTTCGGTTAAGGCTGGAGTATCATTGGATCCGGATTTTTTTTTATCCGCTAAAATAAAACCGTGTTTTTACTATTACTATTAGTCATTTGTTCGCAAAAAGTGGTTTTAAATTTTAAATATAAGTTTCAATCCATATGACGACACGTTTGGCGCAGTTTGTAGTAACCCTACTTGCTGCATCAGCGGTCGCGGGTTCGAGTCCCGTTGGAGGTATTCATTTGTTAAACACGGATGTTTGTACTCCTGTCTGGTATCCGTAACACAAGCCTCGTATCTTACCACGGAACTAGATGGCGCTGTGTGTAATAATGTCCGAACAATTAGTGATGCGTGTGTCAATTTGTTGGTGATCATAACCAAGTCACCCTACGTGTTGTAAGTAGTAATATTAATACTTTCTTAGGTTTACGCGAATACTTGACATTATAAATGAAACTATCTTTTTGGATTTTGTCGCGGATTTATTATGATTTTTGGTTCCCGACGTTTCGAATGCTTTACAGCGCACATGGTCACGGAAGAGACTAAGGTATTTGACGTCTTTCTCCCGTCTAGAATTTTGGCAGCACACGCCAGAATAGCTCGCAGATGGTAGATTTTTTACTACTTACTTGACACTCCATCATAATTTGGACAATTTACACAATATCTTTATAAATTGTAGCCTATGTGTTATTCTGATGTATAAGCTATATTATTGTAAAGTTTCATTAAAATCCATTCTGTGGTATTTACGTGAAAAAATAACAAGCATCCATCCATCCATCAACTTTCATACAAACTTTCGCGTTTACAATATTAGTAGAATAACCCGAATAAGCGCTGTTCAACTGCAAAGTTCATTTTAAAGGATGAGGCAATACCTAGACTACTAGAATAGTATTATGCGAACTATACTATGTATAAAAAATTTACTCGTGCTAATCCATTACATTATAACTATTACTTACATACAAAATAATCATCGAACACACTCAGCTTTTTACTGACTTTATACTTTCTTTCCACTTCGTGCATCATATTGCACAAATGCATAATAGCCTTACTATGCATCAAGATATTGGTGTAGATGTACAGCATATAACTTGTAGACGCGATGTTCTGATGCTGAAGTGGTATGAACCTTCTTTCTGCCATCTGGTAAAGCTCTAGCACCAGTTGATAGCGATAGATGATCTCGTGCGTGAGGTATCCGACTTCAAACTCTAAGGTGTTCACGTAAAGATAACGGATTTCGAAATATCTTCGCAAGTCCCACATCCTGAACATAAATAAATTATACCTTAGCAGGCATCTGTCACTCGCCTATACTATTTTTAAAGTGGTAGTGCCATGCTTGTTACTTTTGGGTAGCAGCCGAATGGGCCGGCACGCCCCTAATAGTACCACTCTCTCACAGAAGACCGGCGTGAAGTGGCAGCTATGCTGTCGCGTTTCGTCCGGTGAGTGAGAGTCCGGGAGGCCCACTCTCCTTCCCTCCTCCCTCTCCCTCCCTTCCTCTTCCCTTCATCCTCCGTCTTCGTTCCCCCCTCCCTATTCCCTCCCTCCTCCCTCCCTCTCTTTCCTGAAAGGCCGGCAACGCATCTGCAAGCTTGGTTTGCAGATGTCTAGGCTTGCAGATGTCCATGGGCGAAGGTGATCACTTCCCATCAGGTGAGCCTCCTGCCCATTTGCCCCCTTTTTACCATAAAAAAAAATACCTACCGCGGTAAGTACCTACAGCGCCCGACAACTCGGAGTTGCTAATCTGTCAGGGCTGTCACACGCGTACGGATACGACGGTCAGGATGTCATCGTCGCAACGCAAGGTTTATTAGGAATAATATTTCCAGCTCATAATAAATTGTTTGTTCGATTTAGAATTTTCGCAACACTAAAGTTTTAAAATAGGTATTTTAGAAACGGTATGACATACATACAACACTACATTAAAGTTAAACAATTGTAAATACAATAGATGCTTCTAAAAACCAAATATGTTAATTTTTAATATTCTTTGAGTACAACCCTGACCCTTGAGTAGAAGTCGTGTACGTAAATTCTGAACACAAAAGAATTGTGCTCTTGTGACCGTAGTAGTAAGGTTTGATTTCAAATGCACCAAGTGCGTTAGAAATTTTGTAGTTTATAATATAGCGAATAAATGGACAAAATACATGTATACTAAATAACAAGAGTCAATACCCTTGAAACTAGGCAACTGCGCAGGAGATATTATAGTGCACGAATGTACGCGCAGACACAAGTGCACTCTTTGTTCCTGTCACTCTCAAACCTCGATAACACGGAAAAAAATCATTAAGAACCATGGAGCACAACAACCAGTGGAGAAAGCATCGTAACTAAGGATGTGCGAATAATTCGAACTTACGAACTATTCGTTCCGAATCGATTTTAAACTCGAATCGTATAATTCGAAATTGGAATTATTTGAAAGTTCCCGAATAATTCGAAAATTTTCGAATAATAAAATTTTTTTCGAAAAATTGATTTTTTCGAATAATTCAATTTTTTTCGAAAAATTCCTTTTTTTCCGAATTATTCGTAAACTACCATGTTATTAGCGAATTTTCGAGTATTTTGAATTCAGGGTTTCTTATTTTCAATATTCAAATATAAATTTAACAGTCAATATACATTTTATTCATGGTGCCACCACACCACCAACATTTTATAGTGTTTTTGTGAATTATATATCATTCGTAAGTAGAATATTTTGATACACGATTTAAAGGAATTTAAATGGAAACAATTGAAAATCCAGAGATATTTTATTAATTCTCGAATTATTTTCGAATTATTCGATTTGAATTTCGAATCGAATATTATTATTCGATTCGATTCGAACGATATTCGCACACCCCTAATCGTAACGTTTTGTATTAGCTCAAAGTCACTCATTTACTGCGGGGGGTAGAGGTAAGCTTCGCCAGCTGTGCTTGGGTAACGAAGTGACAACCAAGTGACGACTGATTCGTATTTGTTCGTATTTAAGCATAGAATTGAAACGATTGACAAAAATCCGTTGAGTGAGCTTGATTTAGCAAATGTTTAGTGAGCGCGGTAACCCAATCACGCTTTCTACTGGGGATTGTGCTCCATGTTAGGAACAGTATGAGATCAGACGCTCTATCGGCTTTGCCTTGGGAATGATGTGATCGCCGCCAGGATATTTCAACATATACACTTATTGTTAATTCGCAATTTAATTTTAAAAAAAAGAGAGAAAAAAAATGTCCCGCTGAGTTTCTTTCGCCAGTTCTTCTCAGGTCAGAGTCTTCTTTCCGAACTGGTGGTAGACTCATAACGTTCAGTAAGAAATCGAATAATTTTTATGCTGAATAAAATAATTTGATTTGATTTGACTGTTATAGAGAATTTTTGACTTAATAGAACTTGACTTACCCTCGAATCCAGGACCTCCACATCTTCTTTACATTAACGACTAGACATCGAGGCAGATTATTTGAACAGACATACATATGTATATCTATACTTATATACTAATATTATAAAGAAGTAAAGTTTGTGTGTTTGTTAAATTGTAAGGGGTAATCTCGGGATCTACTGAACCGATTTTAAAAATTCTTTCACCAATAGAAAGCCACATTATTGCTGAGTGTCATAGGTTATATAAAAAACCGAAAAATAAAAAGGCTTTTACGTGGTAGTCCGTTTTGCAAAGTGAATCGGAGAAAAAACGGTCGAATGAAAGCGTTTCTTACGAACGCTGCCTTAACTATGAAAGATATATTTTTGAATTCTAGAGAATAGATGTGGAGCTTGAAAATGCCTACAAAAATCAACGACAGTATATGTCTAACTTTTATATTTAAGTTACAAAAAGTAGTTTTTTTAATATTAGTATAGATAATTTCATTTTTAATTTTTAATATTAATAAAATAATTTAAATTATTTAAACACTCTGTACTAAAAAAGGATTATTAACATTATGCCCAACGAAGTGGGCACGGGTCAGCCAGTATATTATAAGCCGCCACAGTCGGGTAAAAATAGAATAAAAGTGGTAAAACTTACGCCGAACGATAGGTAACAGTTGTAAAATAGCATCCAAAAAGTTTTTCTGCGTAGCTTCCGTAACTTCGTAAGTTGAACAGAGATATTCTAGTCGAATTCATTATGTCTTCAATACTTGTTGGCTTATAATCTAAAGATGTCGTTGAATTGCAAATTATTAACTTTTTTATCAGTACATATAAAAATAAAATTGAAGTGTCTGTTTTTAATTTCGAATTAACAGCTTTTCACTAAATGCATATGAAAGTATATACGGTACTTACATCAAAAAGTCAATTTTTATAATTTTTGTCTGTCCGTTTGTTCCGGCTAATCTCTGAAACGGATGTACCGATTTTGGTGGGACTTTCACTCGCAGATAGCTCATGTTATAAGAAGTAACTTAAGCTACTTTTATTTTAAAAAAAATATTTATTTTATGTAACCGCGGCTTCTAATCTAGGGACTCGCAGATAGTTATAAAGAGTAACTCAGGCTACTTTTGTTTTATTAGAAAATTAAAATTATAAAAACCGTTTAATTTATAACTTACACTCAGCGAAGCGGTTTGCTAGTTTTTTATTATATTTTTAATTTTAGTTACAATAATAGCGTTTAAATATTCAATTCTCACCTTTAGTTTCATTTTCAAATGTAACAAATAAGTTAGTCGTCAATTCTTTTTGGAATGGCGTCATATCGGGAACTACAGTCGCCACTTTTACGGTGATGATGGAAAGACATGCTAAAAATCGTTTAATAATAATAAATAAATATGTTGGGACATTACTACACGGCGCCATCTATCACCGCTGGCGCAAGAAAGTAGGGTCACTACAAGCTGCGCCAATCGTGTCGTAGGTAAACGTATATATATGTCCATACCCTTCAATACGAAGGGGAATCAGGACATAGTTCACCACGCTGGCCCAGTGCGAACTTCATGTTTTTCAAAAGCTTGCTAATTTCTCTCAGAATTGTAGGCAAGTGGTAATCATAGAAATGATTCGCACATGAAAATATCAGAGGTACACGACTCGGAATGAACCCGCATCATTCGATTATCCATGAGAGTACGTTACCACTGAAACCAGTGTCAATAAATAAAATAAAAATAAAAAATAAAAAAGCCTTTTATTTCTTACAAATACAAATAAAAAAAACAAAATAACAAATAGTTGACTATATCTAATGCACATATAATATAATATATATATATTTTTATTATACATTATAATAGCTGTATCTAATACTATCTAATATAACTAACTTAACCTATGTTTTAGTGTTTGTTAATTATATATAATATGTTAATACATGATAATATGTAGCGTTTATATGAGTATGTATTCTGTACTTGTAACTTAAATAATATTTTAGTGCTAAGAAGTTTCTTAATTATTAATTAATTTATTTGATTTGCAAGAACCCCTCCTCGGGTGAAGGCCTCCTCCAAAGAATCCCACAGGTCTCTGTCTTTGGCTGTTTGTAACCAGTTCGGGCCCGCTATCTTTATGATGTCTTCTTGCCATCAAGCATAGGGTCGTCCTCTGTAGCGTTTTCCTTTTGGGCCGCTCCAAGAGGTTATTTGTTTCGTCCATCTCTCATCTTGTAGACGCGCTATATGCCCCGCCCATTTCCATTTAAGTCTTTTGGTATGGTTTAGAGCGTCAGTGGCTTTTGAAATGGATCTTATTTTTGTATGTCTTATTTTTTGTCTTTTATTTATATTTAACATACTGCGTTCCATAGCGCGTTGACAGGTGACGATTTTGTTCTTTACTTTGCTAGAATACTTCCAAGTCTGACAGGCATAGGTTAAGCATGGTAATATACTTTTATTCATCACTCTACTTTTTAAATTTACTGAAATATCTCCTTTAAATATTTCCTTTAGGCTCCAGTGTCAATATCTATATATAATTAATTTCTCTTTTTTTTCTGTCTGGGGAAGCATCACGGTAAAGCAAGTGAACAGGTATGTTGAAATTTACTCATCCATCACAAAAAATCAAACACTGCTTGACGTGAAGAGATGAAATTTGGAATGGAGGTAGTTCATAGTTAGTAGACGTCCGCTAAGAACGGATTTTAAGACAGGGCCGGATTAAGAATGTCTAAAGGATCTTGCTAGTTAGTATGAAAGTCCTTCAGCAGAGAGCTCGTACGGACGAACTCGAGCGAAGCGAGGGTTTGTCGCTTGTAAAATAATAAAATTCTAACGGAGTTAAATCTGTGCATTGAATATTTTTTGGAAAATCTTATTGAAATAGACATTATTATCGATACAAATCTATAGTAATATATTTTTTTGTGTCTGGGAACGCATCACGCGAAAACAAATGAACCGATTTGGATGATTTTGTGTATAATTATAGCTGGTTATCCGAATTAACATACAGAACAAATTTTTAAATCATTAAAAGTAGTGATACAACGAATACGAATACGAATATTCGTATTCGCCGAATATTATCACGAATATTAAAAACATAATATTTATTACCCAACCCAAATTACGTTTTGGCTGGCATCGTGTAACCGAATTCCGAACGCACCTACGCACTGTATACTGTTTACGGGGATTACCCTAACATTGAATAAAAGGTGTTATTCTCAAGTTGTCAATTGCTTGTTTAATAAGATTAGGTGCTCCTTACATGTAGTGTTGGTTTATAGACTATAAACTATAAATTACAGTACGTATTATTCGAGCTATTTTTTTCTATTGTGTGTAAAAATGTAAAGTCTTTGAAATAATTTCAAATTAAAATGACCTCTTTATTATTTATTGCCTTGTTGAATTATTCGTATTCGTATTCGCCGAATAGTAGATTTGATATTCGTATTCGTATTCGTTAAAGTAGTATTCGTTGCATCACTAATTAAAAGGCACCTCGGGAAAACCCCGAGTAGAGTTACGGTTGGTAGTACTCACCTAAAGTTAATATACATATTAAAAACTCCATCACAATATGATCATGTTAGTTGAGGAACAAATAATAGCTTATCACTTAATAAAAGTTTTAATCACTTTAATCATACTTATTGTGTCATAAAAATACCTAATTATTATATTGGAACATTAACGCCCAGCGCCATCTAGTTCTATAGATACGAGGCTTCTGTTACGGATACCAGATAGTTGAACTAAACATATACGTCCAACTTATAACTACCCGCGGCCGGAAATACAAAAATTTATGCTCATTAATGAATGCTAAAACTGAACCAAACATGTCGTCATCACGATGTTTGTATAAAGTTCGGATCAAAATTGGTCATGGATTTAGAAGACGGAAGGTTAGCCTACAGCAACATCCAACAATCCTATTCTAAATCCAACATGGCGAACTCACAAGATGGCGGATTGTCTCATGATATCATATAATAAATAAGAGGGTTTGAGAAGAATACGAATTTGTATACTACTACTATACTAATATTATAAAGCTGAAGAGTTTGTTTGTTTGTTTGAACGCGCTAATCTCAGGAACTACTGGTCCGAATTGAAAAATTCTTTTTGTGTTGGATAGTCCGTTTATCGAGGAAGGCTATAGGCTATATTACATCACGCTACGACCAATAGGAGCGGAGCATCAACGAAAAATGTTGCATAAACGGAAAAGGCGGGCGTTAGTTCTGCGAGGTACCGTACCGTGCGACTCAGAAAGAATTTGGTTTCCGGTTCTTAGAACGCGTGTGAAGCCGCGGGAAATGCTAGTTAGATAATAATAAATAAACTTTAAAATAAATCAATTTATTAAATTACACAATTAACAATATCTTTAGATCTATTAAAATCAAAAAATAACTACAACAAATGGACAAATTAACTTTGTTTATGTATAATTTATTAGTTTAAATTAGATTTCCACACCACACGTCTTCTAGCGCCACCTCCTGTCGAAATCGAACCAGGCATCCTGGTGGATGGAGAGGTTTCATGTTTTCTGACTATATCGTGAAAAATTCCCTTTTCTAGACGAATTTCGTTATAATCTCCTTCTGAAAAAAATGGTTTATATTTAAATATATAAAGGAAATCTAATCTATATTCTATACTAATAAATGTATATATTTGATAATATTTGGTATGTTCGTTTGTAATGAATACCTAAACTAAAAATTATAAAAGCGGTAGAGCACTCTCGATTGTCATACTTATTTTTATATGACACTCGGGAGACTACTTTAGGGTTGACAAATATCCTTGCCGCGGGATGGCTGTGAAAATTGAGTACTTTTTGACAACCATACCATTTAACGTCTTCTTTATATATACACCCAACATATTTATTCACGGGCAATATTTTTCTGCAATACTGTGACCGACAACATTGCAAGCAATACCAGCTATATTGCAGTACTGTCCCGGCCATATCGCCAAACATGTTTGGTATGGCCGCGTATGGCCGATATTGCCGGACGATCGCAGAGCGATCGATTTTCTGTTATATTTTTTTAGGACATTTTTACAACAGCACCATCTAGTTCCGTGGTAACTGGTAAGTTACGAGGCTTGTGTTACAGATACCAGATAGTTGATATACTACACATATAAATTTTTAAATACATACACAATACACATATTAACACCCATGACTGGAGAACAAACATTCGTGATCAACAAATGAATGCCCCCAGCGTGACTCGAACCCGCGACCGCTGGCGCAGAAAGTAGGGTCACTACCAACTAAGCCAAACGTGTTGTCAAATATTGTTCTATTGTTCTTTCAGCCGCTGTCTATTGTTACGGCATAGTGTGTGATAGTATTGCAGTACACTCACGCATCACGTGATAAGCATTCATCAGTTCTGGTACAGTGTATGTAGACTGTTCAAAGGCGGTAATGTCGGCATATTGGCGATATATCTTGAGCATGCGTTGAAATCTCTCCTGGATACCCGCAGCTATGAAACCCAGCTCGTAGGTGATGCTGTGGCTATGCTTATCTTTGATCTTCTCGGCATGCTTCAATTTATATGTGGTATCTTTAAGAAATATTTTGAATTATTTGGGGTATATTAAGGTTAGTTTGAGAACCAGTGCTCTACACGTTTTCTTTATTGGGGAATGTCTCTATGGCCCAGTTGGCCCAGTATGCCATGCTAATGCTGATTTAAGGCGGGTAGGCATTTCAATTGTCAGGCCACAAGTATCTTTTTTATTTCTAAATATTTTTTTGAGGACAAACTTAATAAAAGTTTATAAAAATCAAGAAAAATGACTACTAATTTTCTTTTTAGCATTGTGGCCAAAAAAGGCTAGTTAGGCTATTTTCCCACTGTCTAACATAGCAACCTGAATCTGATTTTTGTACCAGCGTCACGGCTTCGAGTCCCACTGGTGGCATTCATTTGTCTGTCGAACACGAATTTTCGAACTCCAGTTATTGGTATATATCAACTACCTGGTTTCCGTAACACAAGCCTCGTAGCTTACCATGGAAATAGATGGTAGATTGGATAGTCTCAGTGCCTCCAAAGTCCGTCAGAAGGACATTGTGTTTCGTATATTCTGTCTACAAGTAATAGATATAACCTGTATAACATACCTCGTATAAGCTCCGCTGTCATGTTGATAAGATGAGAGTACATCAGACGCTCAGTCCAATCTTCCCATGGCAAAGGTTCCTGTGGAGGTTGTTGTGCCATAACCCATGGGGTTTGGAGTACTAAAACATATATAGGTAATAGACATAGATCATCGATACATCACTACATTATATAAAACAAAGTCCACTACCTCGTCTGTCTGTCTGTTCGCGATAAACTCGAAACTACTGCACCGATTTTCATGCTGTTTTCACCAATGGATAGAGTTGTTCTCGAGGAAGGTTTTAGTATATAATTTGTCAAGTTTTTTTTTATACATTTACTAGCGGAACCCGCGGCTTAACTCGCACTAAGTCTAGAGAAGAGCTCAAGCGAAGCGAGGCGGAATCGCTAGTCCTACTAATATAAACGCGAAAGTTTGTAAGTATGGATGGATGTTTGTTACTCTTTCACGTAAAAACTACTGAATGGATTTTAGTGAAACTTTACAATAATATAGCTTATCAGAATAACATATAGGCTACAATTTATAAAGATATACTAGCGGAACCCGCGGCTTCGCTCGCGCTAAATCTAGGGACGAGCCCAAGCGAAGCGAGTCAGAACATTGAATATTTTTTTGAAAATAAAATAGTCGATATCGATACAGAAGCCGAATCTATAGTTTTTAGAATTTTTGCCTGTCTGTCTTTGTCCGATAATAATTACTTACACAATATAAGAATTGATAACATTGTTAGATTTTTATATAGAAATGTGGCTTACGGCCATTATACCATTTAAAATATTGACAAACAGTAAATTAACAAATAAAATTGTAAATTCAGTAGTAATTGAAAGCGATAATGACTAGCAATAAAATAATTTTAACGATTTCGATAAACTTTTTATATAGGTTTTCAAGATGATAAGAACAGGTGTGACACTGTTTTGTTTGTTGATAATATGTAAGTATTACTTTTTGGGTACTTATCTTATGGTGAAGAAGTTCTTCTTCACCGTGAGATAAGTGGTGAGGAAATCTGCATTTGAGAGAATCTAGCAAGTTGTGGAAAGACATGTGAATGCCAATGCGTGGTGGACTATGGCCTGATCCACATCGTATTGAACGAAGGCCCGTGCTCAACAGTGATTATAACATACTGAATACATACTTTTTAAGTCATTATTTTGAAAAAGTATCAGAAAATCAATAATAGAGTAGGAAGAGAAAATAAGGGAAAGTTATCATTACAGACAAACGATTTCTTATTCAATACACTAAATTCCATTTTTGAACTACATTAAAAATTTAATCTTAACATAATCACATTGAAAGTGATAGCTACCAGACCAGATGCTACAACTATTTTCAATAACTGCGATTGCATTAAACAACATCGAACCCACGGCATCTGACAATAAACGCAGTGGTAACATAATGCTGAAATTCCAGTCACGAAACAAACCAACAATCAAGCGCAAAACAAAAAAGAAGATATTGAATCGTTCCAGAAGATCCTCAATCTTACTTCAGACATCATCCATGATACCGATCGTAGAGTTGGTCTTCTACTAACCATAAAGAAGAAGACCGCTAACACTGCCGCTTTTGAGATGGGGTATCTAACTTATGACATTCAAGAAAAATTCCGTCGAATGGTGGATAAGTATAACACCAGTATTTTCATGAAATCGAAGCTCTATTTAGTGGAACTGATGCTTTATTTAGAGGAAATTGAACGCCATTATTGGGAGATCAACCATATTTCCAACATGATGCATGAAATTGAAAGAAAATATGGTATAGAAAGTGATTTGAACGTAGAATATGATGAAGATGCAAGATCTTCATCGGGTGGGCAAACGCCTCCACAAGATTATTTGGACGAAATAACTAGGCCTAAAAAGAAGAAGACGAAGAAGTTTAAGCATGAGCAATACTTTATAGATAAAGTGTTTTCCACGAAGAAAACCACGACGCAAAGATGGCCTATTGATTATGGGTGGGAGATTGATTACGACTGGTGGAATCGAAAAGTGGACTGATTTTTTTATCTCCTTTCACTTTTCCATCAATTTTGATGTTTTGTATATTTTCGTCTGTCCTCTCGTCTTATATTGTTTAGTCTTAAATAGAAATATTATTTGTACAATCTATAAAAGGAAAATGGTTTTATAAATAACAATAAATTATATTGTAAAACCATGCGAAATTTCATACTAATGTAAATATTATAATTATGCATGATATATTTCCTGTGTGTTAACCGGAGTTGAGTCTTATCGCGACTAATCACTGCTATATTCTAATGCCGTCTATTAATTGCAACTGCCTCGGTGGTGTAATGGCTAACATGTACGGTTGAACCTCTGGAAGTCCTGGGTTCGAGAGATTTGTTGATCATAAATCTGGGTATTGGGCGGCAAAGTGCGAAATTGTTAAGAATAAGTGTTTCATAATAAACTAAATTAAGATAATATATAACTTTTTGAAACTTGATGCTGGCTTTGACTAAGATATTCACCAATCTATACTAATATTATAAAGCTAAAGAGTTTGTTTGTTTGTTTGGTTGAACGCGCTTATCTCAGAAACTACTGGTCCCAAGTAAAAAATCATTTTGTGTTGGATAGTTTGTTTATCGAGAAAGGCCAATGCTATATTACATTACGCCACGACTAATAGGAGCGAAGCATCAATAAGAAATGTTGCAAAAGTGGGAGAAAAGTGGTCGTGAATGCAGAAGGAAGCCGGTAACTCTACGAGGTATTTGGTTTCCAGCCTTTTCGAGCTAAGCCGCAAGATAGGCTAGTATATTATAAAACTTGTACGATTCACCTTCTCCGCTCGGAAGATCCGTTTCATCGGTTAGTATAGATTTCTTGGAAATGAAATATTTTCCCGTAGTATAAAATATCCATATCATACCTAATTTCATCGAAATCTGTCAAAATAATATTGACTATTAATATAATATTTTCCTAAAAACATTCACTACAAATTCAATTAAAAATTATTTTGATTAACTTGTTTCAGATATGCACTACAGTTATACAAATACATCAAAAATCGTCCCCCAAAACATTATAAACGAACTATCATGGGGGGCAAAAATGAAAGTGTTAAACTACCCTCCAAACCGTCGAGTTGGCATATCAATGCTTCAGTCCGAAAGCGATCCCATGACCAAATCCACCCCAAATGAAGACACCTACATGAAAATGAAACTTTTCCGTCTGATGTACGAGACTATTCGAGATAACGACCAGAAAATAAAAAGAGCTGAATTGATTAAAACGTATTACACGAACTATTCTTCTTTCGAAGTCGGTTATATTGTGGGAGATGTCACAGATAAGTTTAATGTAATGGCAGATATTTCTTTAACTGTCAAAAGGCTCTACAAAACTTGGAAACCAGTGGAACATATTAACGCGTATGAGCAGATAGCTAATAAAGCAATCGAAATCTCACATTTGATTGATTTGATAAAAGTTATTAATAAAAGAAGATTGTAATAATATAGTTTTTTAATAGTAGTAAGAATGTTGAAATAGTAGTGCTAGCTAGAGGTAATGAGCCGAATGATGCGGGTTCGAATTCAGATCTCGCACATCTAATATTGTGAATAATTTCTATCATGATTACCTGTCTTGTCTTACGGTGAAGGAAAACATCGTGAGGAGACCTGCATGTCTGAGAGAACCTAGCAAGTTTGCGAAAGACATGTGAAGTCCGCCAACACGCACTAGGCCAGCGTGGTGGACTTTGGTCTGATCCTCCTCGTATTGGAGAGAGTCCCACCCCAGCTGTATCAGTAGTACAAGGACGTTACAAGCATTTTGACCATCTATATATTATAAAAGCTGAAATTAGTACAGATGATGAATGAATCAGTACTGTTTTATATGACCTAACTGCTAGCATGTACAGCTGTAGATCTGAAAGTCCTGAGTTTGAGTCCCTGACCAGGACACACTGCAGACTTCCCAACTCCGGGCGGTTACTGAGGCTTACTAAACAGAAAGATTCAATAACTAAACTTGGCACGACTCGGGACTCGAACCCAAGAACTCTCGATGTATAACTGTACATGCTAGCCACTACACCCCCGAGGCAGTAATTAATTACATAATATAAGATATACCTATCACGTCCAAATATTTAATGACTATTTATTTTTCTTTCATAGCGAAATTATATATAAAATTTACTGATGATTTTTATAAAAAAAAGTGTACGCCCGGTAATAGAACTTGTGACCTTAGGGATAGAGCCGTGTCAATATTATAGTACGGAACCATCAGGGATGAAGACAAATTACAAATTAAAAATCGTTGGCAACATTTCGTTTGTTACATACAAAAAAATCGTATTTCTAATTAGCATTAATAATGTTTACGAGTTCACAAACTTAATATAGCGATAGCATTTCTAAATATGACAGTTTTCAACGTTTTAATTTATTTTGGTAAGTTTTATTTTTGATTAAATAAGACCATTACACTAAAAATATATACCTATTAATGGAACTACGAGTGGTAGCCCAACGGTAACGCAATCGTTTGGATAACCGAGTGATGCGGGTTCAAATCCGGGTCTCGCACCTCTGATATTTTCATGTGCGAATCATTTCTATCATGATTACCACTTGTCTTACGGTGAAGGAAAACATCGTGAGGAAACCTGCATGTCTGAGAGAACCTAGCAAGTTTTGGAAAGATACGTGAAGTCCGCCAACACGCACTAGGCCAGCGCAGTGGACTGCGGCCTGATTCCCCTCGTGCTGAGGGAGGCCCGTGCCCTGAAGTGGGACGTTAAAAAAGGCTGATGATAATGATGATGATGATAAAATGGAACTGGAATGTATAAGTCAAATAAAGCGTGATTTGCTCTTTGCTACTATTCTCGATTTTTTTATACAGATAGTTTAAATTATTCAAAGAACAGTTAAAGTTTTATATAGATACTAATAAATAATAAATAAATAAATATGTTGGGACATTTTTACAACAACGCCATCTAGTTCTGTGGTAAGCTACGAGGCTTGTGTTACGGATACCAGATAGTACACTACACATATACCTAACTTTAAATACATACATATAAATATACATGATTGGAGTACAAATATTCGTGCTCAACAAATGAATACTCCTAGCGGGATTCGAACCTGCGACCGTTGACACAGCAAAGCCAAATGTGACGTCTAAATTCATCATTTATATAAATTATTCGGAGACCGACAGATTTTGATGCAATTTTGTATGATGATAGCTGGTTATCCGGCTCTACTTATAGGATACTTTATTATGAACTAGCTACTCGCCTTTGCTTCGCTCGGGTACTCCCTAGATTGAGTGCAAGCGAAACCGCGCGATACGCTAGTTGAATAAAATTTCTAAAATAAAACTAGCCTAAGTTACTCCTTATAACATTAGCTATCTGCGAGTAAAAGTCCTGTTCAAATCGGTCCAGCCATTTCAGAGATAACCCGGGACAAACAGACAGACAAATTAAAAATTGATTTTTTGTTGCTAGTATCGTATATACTTTCATATGCATTTAGTGAAAAGCTATTAATTTGAAATTACAAACATACACTTCAACTTTATTTATATTTATAGATAGCTATAGTTATAGATATTGAACTTTGCAGCAATTACAGCCAGAGTTCGCAAACTAATATATATTTTTAAAACTCTAAGAAGTATTGCAAACCAAAAAATTATACGAAATGTTTATTTTGCATTGTGTCTTTCTATTATTACATACTCTATTGCTAGTTGGGGTGGAGTACCCAAAACCACTTTAAAACCACTAGAAGTCGCACATAAAGCCGTATTGAAAGTAAGTACCTTCCGCACAATATTTTATCCAACTAAACAGTTGTATGAGGAGTGCAACGTTCTTAACGTACGTCAGCATTTTATTTTACAAACGATTCTCCTGCAGCACCGTAAGACTCCCTACAAAAAAACTAACAAACGTCGAAAAGACAAAATTTGTATACTTCCAAGAACACATTCAGCTTTCTCTAAGAGGTTTTTCCATTACCTAGGGCCGTTTTTGTATAATAAGATAAACCAAAAATGTCCTGTATTTGGTTTATCTTATTATAATTGCAAGAAAAGTGTACGTTCTTTCTTACAAAACAAAACATACAACGAAACAGAAAATTTCTTTACCTAGACGTGTAAACTGACACAACATGCGCACACGCACACACACACACACACACACACACACACACACACACACACACACACACACACACACACACACACACACACACACACACACACACACACACACACACACACGCACACACACGCACACACCTAAACAAACTTTATAATTAATTAAGATAGAAGTTAATATTATATTGTAGCATTGTAAGCAGTGGAAATTTTTATATAAGAATATATTGTACCTAAATTTTGTTAAATATCCAAAGGGGAACGGGACTGTTACTCCTTAATACAGATTATTTTATAACCTAGCAAGGAGTACAGAACTTCACCCACTCGATTGTAACTACATTGTACAATTTATTAAATAAATAAAATAAAAATAAAATAAAATTATTTCTCTCGTAATGGCGCAATATCAATACACTCTGGACAGAACAAGCAATGAAGATAAAACTAAGTTAAGGGCGCTCGCACACGAATTATTGGCTGAAGCAAAACTAAAGATACGCCAAACTGATGAAATAAGGGATAAACTTTCCAACCTAATTGGTTTTCAAATCGGCATGATTGTTGGTAGGTCGTACGTACAATGCTTATTCCTTCAGTTTTTCACTTTTTGACATTAAATGATCATAGTTATAAGTTTCATACTAGTAGTTGTATATGTAACTAGCCTTTCCCGCGGCTCCGCTCGCGTGCTACAGGCTGAAAATAAAAAGAAATATTTTTCTCCCGTTTTTGCAACATTTTTCATTGATGCTCCGCTCCTATTGGTCGTAGCGTGATGTAATATAGCCTATAGCCTTCCTCGATAAACGGATTATCCAACACATAAATAATTTTTTAATTCGGTCCAGTAGTTTTTGAGATTAGCGCGTTCAACCAAACAAACAAACTCTTCAGCTATATAATATTAGTATTGATATGTAGTTAAGAAAGGTTCAAAATTTATTTATTTAATGTAATTTAAATTTTATATATGTATATAAATAAAAGTTATGAAGTAGTTCAGTGGTAGCGCTCGCTTTTAAAACCGAGTGCAGTGGGTTCAATTCCCGAGTCTTCTACCTCTTATATTCTCACGTATCATTTCGAACAAGATTACCACTTGTCTTCTTATGGTAAAGTTTGTCTTCATCGTGAAGAAACCCACATTTCTTAGACTACTTAACTAGTTATCGAAAGGCATGCTCATAATCACTCACGTATTGAAGACTCCCAGTTGTGGGATGTTAAAAATGCTAAATAAATTGACGTACTTGTAAATGTTTAGTTTATATATTAGTTTACATTTTTAGGAGAAAGTCTATTTAAAATTAAAATAACTTGCCAGATTTTGGTGAAATTTAGAATACAGATAGACTATGAGTTACATATCTAGGTACCAAAGGACGCTTCTTACTGAAGGATTTCTTGCTAGTTGTATATATTAGTTAGGTTAAAAAACAAACATTAAATGAAACGTTACTTTTAATATTTCAGGTCAAATTCGGGAAAAATATAAATATATGTTGGAAATATATCGACAAACTACAAACAAGTATACAGGAACATCCAAAATTATAATGCCTTCAGTGCCAAGGAGATCACCGATTCATTATTTCGTTAGGTATAATCGATATTCTTTACAGAAGCCGATTCTATAGTTTGTAGGTTTCTTGTCTTTCTATATGTCTGGTAGATATACTCGGTGTTGTAGTGGCTAGTATGTACGGAAATACATCGAAAGGTTCTCTGTTTGAGTCCCAAAGAAGCCAGAAAGCCACAAGCCACAAGCCACAATAGTATTCTATTAGTAAAACCTCTGAAAATAATTATTTAAAAATTATTTGATATCCATATTGAGGGAGTTGTGAAAAAAAACATATATAATCTGTAATGTAGCAGCGGCCATCTTGGATGAATTTTCATCACATAGCTAAGAACCAAATTAAGAATTATTAAGAAATTAAGAAAAAATCAAATTGACAACACGTTAGGCTCAGTTGGTAGTGACCCTGTAACACTTTGAGGTGTTCCATGAGGTCCTAAATCTTACTAATTTATTATTAACTATATTATGAAAACATGACCCTTAACTTGGTGTCATTTTTCTTAATTTATATTCATATTCATACGTCAACTTATATATATTTCATATACATTTCACTACATAATCATTGCTTCTTTCTATTTGTATAACAATGCAGTGATTTAACTTTAGTATTTTCTCTAAAAATATAATTTGACATACTAATACACATTAAACTTCATAATAATACGTTCTGTCGCACGCGCAGATTACATTGGAGCTGTCAAACTTCAACTTAAATGTCATTGGATTTCAACACTTTTAATTTACTGTATTTATATTACGAATACATTAAATTAATTTAAATTAATGCTATTATGTGTTTCACAACCATAATTAGTTTTGTTACTATTTGAAGAAAAATATATTTTTAATATTATTTATTCTTTATTGCAAACCAGTTGAGGAATTTTATGTGAAATGAAACAGGTCGATCTATGGTATTCGGGTACTTTTGTCTTTGAATTTATATTTGAATAACTTAAATTCTCCTTTAAAAATAAAGTCTTATATTAATAATTAATTCATATTTAAATATGGAGTTTCTTCTTAAAGGTGATAAACCTTTCCTTTTTTATTTGAATTGTTGTACAATTTATGGGTTGATATGAGGTCTATGTTTCCGAACGATTCATCTTCCTACTTCCTGTGACGTTTCTATCGATTTGTGAAAATCATCTTCTTACATAGATCATTGGATTACCATCTTTCAAAACGTGAGGGGTTAAAATTAATTTAAAGGTGTCCAATCAATTTTTGTTCGGGTGAGTTGAATCTTAATAATCTTCCGTTTGTGCTAAACGTTATTTGTAGTTTGATTGGTTTCTATTCTTTTGTTTTTAGGCTAAATCCCATATTTATTCCAATCAATATGGCGTCTTCATAAAGAAGGATGTCTTAATATTATATATATTCATCTTATCCGGTAAGATTTACATTTGTTATTCGATATCAATTACTCAATGGATCGTTTCATTTCTTAATATTAGTTATTTCTCATTCCTCAGCTTTTATCTATTAAAAATATATATTCCGTTCTGGTAAGGAGGGAATGGTTAACCTCAATTGAACCCACGTGTCTACACCGTGGTAAGTTACTTTTATTTTCTCACCGGAGAGTATTTAATTTATTTTAATTTATTCTTAAATTCCAAATATCTCTAATACTGTGAATTCTTTTCACAGGGTTTTTAGTTTTGGAGGGAAACATATTATAAACCTTTAATTTTTTAACCTTCTTGAATTCATAGAAGTCGGTTCTTATCTTTTAGAGCACTTATAAACCTCTAAAGTTTTCTTAGGACTGGATATAAAGATTTAGTGATATATATATAATACTTTAAGGATGGGAGAATAAATCCTAATATTTCTGTTATAAATGTTAATACCTTAAATATAATATAACTCTGTGAATTAGATAAATAATAATAAGCTAAATTGTATTCTTTACATTGTAAATTTCTTGTTTCAAACTTAACTTAATTTGTTTAAAATTTAAATTATAAGACTTTAGGACCATCAAGGATTGGTCACACTTGTAACTTACTTGGTATTTACTTAATCAGCTTTTGTATAATACAACTACAAGTTTAGTACAAAATAATATATATATGATAATTAAAATTGCTTATATGTGTTTTAATTCTAAATACATCATTCGTTTGACGGAGTAATATCTTGGCGCCCTATTTAAATAAATTTTTAGATATTTATTCCGCTCCAGGTTAGCAAGATCTCACGTCCCTGTGCTTAATGTTAATCTATACTTATAATAAATTCTAAATAAATTTTCACTATTATAGTCTCATACTCAGCCGGTTTATTTTAAAATATATATACATACACTTCCACTTATAAATAATTTTACCACCACCCTAAAAATATTACAGTGGCTCCCAACTCATGGGCCTGGAGAATGATGTATTTGGAATTCTAAAATAATTTACTTAGTATAATAATTTGTTTTATATTACTACTACTCCTCACTACTTGTATTAATTTTTAAGCGGATAAGATTGAATTTAATACTTATTTTATTTAACGTAATAGACACTTAATAGTCTAACTTATGAGTAACACTATATGTAGTGTATTATTTATGCACTTAACTTGTTAAACGGTTTAAAATTTAACTCTTATATAATCTAGTGTTCACAAACAGATATACCTTATAAAGTATATTTTGTTATTTACAATTTGGTGTAACTTTACTTTTGTTAAACTTTCTATTAACGGTCAAATAGTTTTGAGCTATATTCTCAAAAATACTTAACAAACTTTATTATTATATTTCTTTAAATTAATTTAAATATTGAAACTTACTGTAACTACAATTGGTATATATTTTATACTTAGGGAATTTGGAATTTAAGTAGTAAGAAAGAATAATAATTTTTCATTATCTGCTATAACTTTAATATTTTTTTGCCATTTCGCTTCTATTATCCGACGGGTCGTTTAAATAGATGGGCGTGTCGATTTAGCCAATTTGATTTTGAGTTGATACACAGAAAGGGTAAAGAACATGTGATTCCCGATTGTCTGTCTCGTATCGAATTGATGCGGTTGATACTGAAACTTTACAGGATCCTTGGTATATTGATCTTTATAAAAAGGTTTTGGATAAACCTTCTCGTTTTCCAAATTTTAAAATAGAAAATGGTAGACTTTTCCGTCTTTCTAAGAACAAATATCGCCTGACAGCTCAATTCGACTGGAAGTTGGTTGTTCCTTGGGAGGATAGAAAGGATATCTTAAAGAAGTACCATGACAATCCTACTGCTGGACATTTCGGCGTTGCTAAAACCCATCTTAAAATTGCTAACTTCTTTTACTGGCCCACTCTGTTCCAGGATGTAAAGGAGTATGTTGATTCGTGCGAGATTTGTAAAACTTATAAACCTACCAACCTTGCTCGCCCTGGTTTTATGGGGAAGCCTCGTCAGATTTCTGTTCCGACTGAAGCAATTTCTATTGATATTTTGGGTCCTTTTCCGCCCTCTTATTTAAGAAATCAATATATATTTGTTTGTTGTGACTACTTCAGCAAATTTGTTACTCTGTTTCCTCTAAAACAGGTTACTTCTAAGGCCATAGTCAAGTGTCTAGAGAAAGGCATATTTCTGACTCATGGTACTCCTAAATATATCTTTGTAGATAATGGCCCTCAATTCACTTCTAAGGATTTTCGAGATCTTATAGATAAATACAATATACCTCATCTATTTTATAATCCCAGGTACCATCCACAGACGAACCAAGTGGAACGCGTGAATAGGGAACTAGTGAGGACAATTGCTTCATACGTTCGTTCAGACCATCGAAACTGGGACAAAAATATCTCGGAAATACAATGTGCATTGAACACTGCTGTCCATGAAGGTACTAAGTTCACTCCATACTTCCTTCATCATGGTCGCGAGATGATCATTGACGGTTCTGTCTACAATGATGATGTTCCTGTTGACAAAGACGCTCTTTCAGTAGATCCTAGTTCTGGTTTTTCTAATAAACTCAAAGAGTTAAAAATTATATTTCAAAAAGTGCGTCAATCTTTGTTGACTTCTCATGCACGTAATGCTAAATATTATAACCTGAGGAAGCGTCCAGTTAAACTAGAGGAGGGTCAGATTGTTTATAAAAAGTGTTTTCCTTTGTCAAACGCTTCTCAGCATTTTTCAGCTAAGTTAGCTCCTAGGTATGAAAAATGTTATATCTCTAAAAAACTTGGACCGTTAGTTTACTCTCTTAAATCCCTAGATGGAAAGCCTCTAGGTGACTTTCATATAAAGGATCTGGTTCGTCCAGGTGAAACAACCGACTTCAGTGGTTAGTTTCCTCTGACTTGATGAACTCTACTGATCTATACTAGTGATCTAGTGTCGACCTGGTGAAACAACCGTCTATAGAGGTTGGTTTCCTCGGATTCGTCGATTACGACTGATACACAAGTATACCTTTTTTTTTTTTTTTTTTTTTTTTATTGGCTGTACTCCAATAGCATTTAATTCGACTTTGATGCTGTTTGTCGCACAAGCTTCGATTCTTGTTTTCTAATGAGCGGATCCTCATTAGCATTTTAATAGGATTTTTCCTAATTTACTAATACCTCTTAGAGGGTAATCTTGTCCTAAAGGTGAAACAACCTACTGCGGTGGTTAGTTTCCTCAGATTGGTCTAATGCAAGTCATCATACTTGTATACTCTTTTACTATGGGTTGTATCCCCATAGCCTTTAGTTCTACTTAATACTCTATTGGTTAAAGTCCAATAGCCTTTTATATCCACTTTGTTGCTGTTCCCGCACAAAGCTTTGGATCTCTTTGTGACTAATGAGTGAGCTCCTCATTAGCACATTCTACTTTGTTGCTGTTCTTCGCACAAAACTTTAAAAGAGTTGTTTTTTTTACTTTTGGTGAAAACAATCTCTACTTGAATTACTGAATGAGTCGATCAATGTGACTTCATTGCAGTCTTTAGTTAGGCCTCTAGTTTTAAAATAGATTAAGTTGTATAAAGATTTAGTTTTATCTTTAGTTAGGTCTGTAGGTTACGATAGTATAAGCTGTATAAAGATGTAGTTTATTTGTGTTGAATATAAGGTTAGTTATTAATTAAGTTTGGATCCAAACCTATTACATTTAGTACAGCTGTTAGATTTAAGATAAATCTTTTATATAAGTCATAGGTCTTTAATTTTTTTTAAAAAAAAAAACACTTTATCCTCTTGGATATTGTTTTTGATATTTTTTTATGATTTTCTTTGACTAGAATATTATTTTCCTAGGATATTATTTTCCTAGAATATTATTTTCCCATGATATTCTTTTCCCCATGGTATTTTTTTAGAATATTCTTTTCTTTAGTTGATAGTAGTTTTCCCAACTGAAGTTTATTCTTTATTTGTTTTTTTTTTTTGACTTGGAGAAAGTCTAATATTTTAATTTTTTTTTTCTTTTGTGGAACCAAGTTTTGGAACCATAAAAAAAAAAAAAAATATTTAAAAATTAAAATTTTTAAATATTTTTTTTTTTACCCAACCAAAGATGCACTGTAACACTTTGAGGTGTTCCATGAGGTCCTAAATCTTACTAATTTATTATTAACTATATTATGAAAACATGACCCTTAACTTGGTGTCATTTTTCTTAATTTATATTCATATTCATACGTCAACTTATATATATTTCATATACATTTCACTACATAATCATTGCTTCTTTCTATTTGTATAACAATGCAGTGATTTAACTTTAGTATTTTCTCTAAAAATATAATTTGACATACTAATACACATTAAACTTCATAATAATACGTTCTGTCGCACGCGCAGATTACATTGGAGCTGTCAAACTTCAACTTAAATGTCATTGGATTTCAACACTTTTAATTTACTGTATTTATATTACGAATACATTAAATTAATTTAAATTAATGCTATTATGTGTTTCACAACCATAATTAGTTTTGTTACTATTTGAAGAAAAATATATTTTTAATATTATTTATTCTTTATTGCAAACCAGTTGAGGAATTTTATGTGAAATGAAACAGGTCGATCTATGGTATTCGGGTACTTTTGTCTTTGAATTTATATTTGAATAACTTAAATTCTCCTTTAAAAATAAAGTCTTATATTAATAATTAATTCATATTTAAATATGGAGTTTCTTCTTAAAGGTGATAAACCTTTCCTTTTTTATTTGAATTGTTGTACAATTTATGGGTTGATATGAGGTCTATGTTTCCGAACGATTCATCTTCCTACTTCCTGTGACGTTTCTATCGATTTGTGAAAATCATCTTCTTACATAGATCATTGGATTACCATCTTTCAAAACGTGAGGGGTTAAAATTAATTTAAAGGTGTCCAATCAATTTTTGTTCGGGTGAGTTGAATCTTAATAATCTTCCGTTTGTGCTAAACGTTATTTGTAGTTTGATTGGTTTCTATTCTTTTGTTTTTAGGCTAAATCCCATATTTATTCCAATCAATATGGCGTCTTCATAAAGAAGGATGTCTTAATATTATATATATTCATCTTATCCGGTAAGATTTACATTTGTTATTCGATATCAATTACTCAATGGATCGTTTCATTTCTTAATATTAGTTATTTCTCATTCCTCAGCTTTTATCTATTAAAAATATATATTCCGTTCTGGTAAGGAGGGAATGGTTAACCTCAATTGAACCCACGTGTCTACACCGTGGTAAGTTACTTTTATTTTCTCACCGGAGAGTATTTAATTTATTTTAATTTATTCTTAAATTCCAAATATCTCTAATACTGTGAATTCTTTTCACAGGGTTTTTAGTTTTGGAGGGAAACATATTATAAACCTTTAATTTTTTAACCTTCTTGAATTCATAGAAGTCGGTTCTTATCTTTTAGAGCACTTATAAACCTCTAAAGTTTTCTTAGGACTGGATATAAAGATTTAGTGATATATATATAATACTTTAAGGATGGGAGAATAAATCCTAATATTTCTGTTATAAATGTTAATACCTTAAATATAATATAACTCTGTGAATTAGATAAATAATAATAAGCTAAATTGTATTCTTTACATTGTAAATTTCTTGTTTCAAACTTAACTTAATTTGTTTAAAATTTAAATTATAAGACTTTAGGACCATCAAGGATTGGTCACACTTGTAACTTACTTGGTATTTACTTAATCAGCTTTTGTATAATACAACTACAAGTTTAGTACAAAATAATATATATATGATAATTAAAATTGCTTATATGTGTTTTAATTCTAAATACATCATTCGTTTGACGGAGTAATATCTTGGCGCCCTATTTAAATAAATTTTTAGATATTTATTCCGCTCCAGGTTAGCAAGATCTCACGTCCCTGTGCTTAATGTTAATCTATACTTATAATAAATTCTAAATAAATTTTCACTATTATAGTCTCATACTCAGCCGGTTTATTTTAAAATATATATACATACACTTCCACTTATAAATAATTTTACCACCACCATAAAAATTTAACAACCCTACTGTCTGCGCCAGCGGTCGCGGGTTCGAGTCCCGCTGGGGGCATTCATTTGTTGAGCACGAATATTTATACTCCAGGGTATAAATATTCGTGCTCTAATTTATATATATGTAGTGTATCAACTATCTGGTATCCGTAACACAAGCGTCGTAGCTTACTATGGAACTAGATAGCGCTGTTGTAATAAAATGCCAACTTAACTTATAACCCCCGTTTTTGCTTCGGGGGTTAAAAAATAGGAACTTGGTTTCTACCCACTAAAATAACCTTTGAATTATAGATTGGAAATTATATTAGGCTTGGAGATTGACATTGAAAGGTTGGTGGATGTTCTCCTCAACATACCAAAATACATGTTAGTAGGCCCTAATTTTGGATTTGGTGTACCTAACAAGGGATCAGGTAAAGATTCTCTCTTTCTTCTCTCATTCTCACTCTTCTCTTTCTCTTATGCTATATTTATAAGTTCCTCCAATATACTGGAGGAAAATGCTGAATCACTAACATATTATAAAGGTGCTTATAATCGGTCAATATTTTTCTGCAATATGTGTCTGCAATATAGTGGCAATATAGATTACCCGGCATCTAAATTTAAACGACGTTTTTTGTTACCAGTTAGTGTCGAGCACTAATTCTGAATGTTTACGACTCGTCCGCCAGACCAACCCGTTTCAGAATCCCACCCCACCGAAATGTCCCTTCACACGGGTGTAGGCGTTTACAGTGCGACGAACCTAAATAAACTAAGCGTTTAAATATATTTGTGTAAATCTTCTTACTAAAAATGGTTGATATATCCGAATTTTTAAGCAGGAAACTCTTAAAATTAATAATTTATCTTATTGCACGATTAATTTTACAATACAATATTATCACATAAATCACAATAAACAGTGGTAAAATGATGGTAAAATATTTATGAATACATTTATGAAGACATATAAATTTAAGGATATCGAAATTATGGCTCTAATTTAACGTACCTATTTATACTACAGTGTACCGGCCATATCGGCAATCATGTTTGGTATGGCATAATTTTTTTTTATTATTAAAACCTTCTGTGTGTCTCCTTAACTTCTTGTAACTCCTTAAGGTGTTACAAAAAAATAGCCGAATTGGTGATCAGTCTCGAGTCTTGAGCTTAGCAACATTAATTTTTTTATATAGATTTAGGGCTAATATTTTTTATAATGTTGATCTTTCGGTTATGCCTAGAATAAAAATAAATTATGAACTTTTAAAAAACAGTTTTCTACAGTTCCTCCAGAATACACACCATCTAGTCCCGGTCCCGGAAACGTAAGAAGAAAAATGAAATAAGAACTAAGAAAATTCAATCTACCCTCAAATTCAAGCACTACAAAGAAGAAAAAGTGAATTATTATGTTTGTAGGAACGAAATAATAAATTGCAATATCTTATTAAAGAAAGTTTAGCTTTAAAATGAACTTTATGTTATGCCCTGATACTTCATTTAGGATTGGCTCCAGAGGAAACATCTCAACGGCTAACGTTACAGACACGAAAATTCATTATTTTGTTTATTAATTTCGCTTTCAATTTTTATATGAAAATCTAAAGTCGTAAACATCATTACTTGTTAATCTATACTAATAATATAAAGCTGAAGAGTTTGTTTGGTTGGTTGAACGCGGTAATCTCAGGAACTACTGGCCCGAATTGAAAAATTATTTTTGTGTTGGATAGTCCGTTTATCGAGGAAGGCTAATAGGCTATATTACATCACGCTACGACTAATGGGAGCGGAGCAACAATCAAAAATGTTGCAAAAACGGTAAGTTCTGCGAGGTACCATACCGCGCGACTCAGTACGAATTTGGTTTCCGGTCTTTCGAACGCGTGCGAAGCCGCGGGAAATGCTAGTTAAAAATAAGATACTTTCTTAGATTTACGCATAATTTTTGGCATCTATACACATAATCAAATTCTGAGTCGAATGTATGTGATATAGAAGGCGATTCTAAAGTTTTTAGTATTTTGTTCGCTTCACAATAACATTGAACAGATTTAGATGAAATTTGGTTTGATGATAGCTGGCTATCTTGGTTGACATATAATTTAATAATATTATATTTATAATATATAATATTATAATAATTTATTATTTTTTTGGGATAATTAAATCGAGATACAATTGTAATTGTTATTTTAAAGATTTAAAAAAATAAAGATTTTGATGATACGTAGATAAAATACCGTTATTCATCGTAAGAATTGTTAGTAAAAAAGTGTATTGGGAAAAAAGGCACTTGTAAGAAAAGAAAAATAGTAATAACAAGTATTTTATTCCACTGTACTTCACCACCATTGATAATCAATTTCCCATCCATAATCTATCGGCCACCACTTATTGGGGGGTTTCTTGGGTTTTTGGGGTACTCTATCCCCTATTCCTTTTAGGAATAACTCTCTTTGCTTCTTCATCTCTTTCTGTTTCTTCTTCCTTTCCCTTTCTCTTTCTCTTTGCAGCTTTTCGAAATTCTTCTGCGCATTTTGCAACTCTTCTCGGTTGAAAGAAGAATTATGTGAATAAAATTCTTCTATGTGGCTGTACTTTCTTGGTATTTCGTGTACGATGTTTACCAAATGGTAGATTTCGAGGAACAGTTTTTGGACTAATTCAGTAGTTTTTATAACGTCGAAGACTACGTCAGATGGAAAATCGTATAAATGTTGAGTAAGACCTACCATTTTTCTGTAACTGAAAAATTGATCATTGTTATATAAGTTAATCTATACTAATATTATAAAGCTGAAGAGTTTGTTTGTTTGTTTGAACGCGCTAATCTCAGGAACTACTGCTCCGAATTGAAAATTCTTTTTGTGTTGGATAGTCTCTTTATCGAGGAAGGCTTTAGGCCATATTACATAACGCTACGACCAATAGGAGCGGAGCATCAATGAAAAATGTTGCAAAAACGGGAGAAAAATATTTTTGTCGTGGTTTCCAGCCCTTAGAACGCGAGCGAAGCCGCGGGAAAGGCTAGTATAATAATATATGGACACGAAAGGGTCAGACTCCCTCCCAGGAGTAACAGTAGTTACTGTGTCCAAAACGTCGGCAACCAAAAAACAAAATAAATCCGAAAGAAAATCCGAAAAATTAGTTTACAGTATTAAAAACCAAAATTAGAAATAAGCCTCCAACAAATAAAAACATTCTGAATTGATTTTTTTTCATAGTAGCAGCTCACCCTCACTCCGCTCGGGTTCGAACCGATGTACAGTTCTCAGACTTGAATTAATATATTCCGCGAGTAACAAATATCTTATACGTTGACTTGGATACCCAAATATTTTCATAATAAATTTCATCAAAATCGTAATGCGGTCACGGAGAGATGGACAAACAAAAATATTTTTCAAATATACCTATAGTTTTTTTATGATAGGAAATTATTACACACATCGCCATCTAGTTTTTTTCAAGCTTGTGTTACGGATACCAGATAGTTGATATACTACATATATGAGTTTCAATACATACATATTATAAATATAAACACCCATGACTGGAGTACAAACATTCGTGTTCAACAAATGAATGCCCCCAGCGGGACTCGAACCCGCGACCGCTGGCGCAAGAAAGTAGTGTCTAGTAGTAGGGAAATAGAAAATTCTAAGTTCGACATTGAATATTTTTGGTAAATCCTATAGAAATTGTCATTATTATCGATACAGAGACTAAATGTATAGATTTTTTAATTTTTGTCCGTCTGTCTGTCTGTTATCGCATCACGAGATAACTACTGGATAGGTTTTGATTCATTTATATTTTTTTCATATTATTTTTTCATAATTCATTATTAATAGTTGGTTATACTCACCGTTCTAATATCTCCGACATAATGTAACCAACTTCAAAATGGGGAGAAATTTCATATTTAGCTCTTATTTTCGAAATTGAGTTCACTTTTTGAGTTCCACGGTTATTGTAACCACTCATTAGCTGAAGCAATCTCTCCGGGAGAAGACCGGCGTTGTTCCAATCGTTGTAGTCTTTTAAACGAACGATAGGTGACATGCCTAGAATAATAAAACAGATATTTTCTAAGGTTTTCTAGAATATTAGATACTAGCTTTACCCGCGGTTTCGCACGCGTTCTAGAGATCGAAAACCAACTTCTTTCTGAGTCGTGCGGTATGATACCTTTTTTCAAGTTGTGCAACATTTTTAATTAATGCTCCGCTCCTATTGGTCGTAGCGTGATGTAATATAGCCTATAGCCTTCCACGATAAACGGACTATCTAACAAAAAAAGAATTTTTCATTTCGGACCAGTAGTTCCTGAGATTAGCGCGTTCAACCAACCAAGCAAACAAACTCATCAGCTTTATAATATGAAAGTTATAGATAAAAAAAAAAATTAAGATATTTTTCTTAATTTTTGGTTTCCTCGAATGCTTAGCAGTAAAAAGATCACGAAAAATATTAAATTATACTTAAAAATAAAATAAATACTAATTTTGACTACGTTTAAACAAACCATATGAGCACACACTCGAGTGTAACCAGTAGACATTGAAGAGTTCCACTGTCAGGTCCTCTCCATCATCAGATCAGCTCATGATACCAATTTATAGTGCTTCAAATAGCTATATGATAAATATTATATTTATCTTTCATAATAAAACATATCCCGACACGTTTGGCGCAGTTTGTAGTGACCCACTTTCTTGCGCCAGAGGTCGCGGGTTCGAGTCCCGCTGGGGGCATTCATTTGTTAAACTCGGATGTTTGTACTTCAGTCATGGGTGTTTATATTTATAATATGTATGTATTTAAACTTATATATGTATGTATATTGTATAATATGTATATCAACTATCTGGTATCCGTAACACAAGCTTCCTTCGTAGCTTACCACGGAACTAGATGGCGCTGTGTGTAATAATGTCCCAACATATTTTATCCCAATAAAGCTAAATACTAATAGTACTATTTAGGTAAAAAATATTTATTTTTTTTACTTACATAATATTAGCAAAAGTTTTAGTACGATCATATTATCCACTGAACAATCTTTTTCAATTATTTCAAAATTATTAAATCAATTTTATGGCCTTTTATGCTTGCTTAAAATAAGTTTACAGCGTTCTCTTAATATTTTAACGACTATGCATCACTACATAGTATAAAACAAAGTCGCTTCCCGCTGTCTGTCTGTCCCTATATATGCTTAGATCTTTAAAACTACGCAACGGATTTTGATGCGGTTTTTGTAATAGATAGTGATTCAAGAGGAAGGTTTATATGTATAACTAGCGGAACCCGCGACTTCGCCCACTCTAAATCTACGAACGAACCCAAGCAAAGCGACGGTTAGTAGCTAGTTTTTAAATATAACTATCTTTTCAGACAGTTAATTTTTATTAGAACAGTAAAAATTTCTTCAGAGATATTTCCCGCAGTAAAAAGTCTATCATCATATCGAATTGCTTCAAAATCTGCTAAGTAGTTTTCTTGTGATAAGATCACAGACAGACAGACAAATAGAACTGAAATATATTCGGCCTCTGTATATCGAAAATAATGACTATTCAATAAGATTTTCCAATTTTGTATATTTAATATGTATAGGCTACTTTTTAAACGACTTCAAATAAGGAGGTAGAAATTTTATTTATTTTAACTAGCGAAACTTGTAGCTTCGTTGACGCTAAGTTAAATATAATAATAGCAACACTACTTTTATTTATTTCTTACTTACGAGTATTTTGACTTATTCAAATTATTATTTTACTATTATTACAATTTTTAATAAATATCATGAGTCTGTGGCGAAACATTAAAAAATTATGTTGTTTCGTCGGTTTAAAAAAAAGACTAAAATGAAAAAACTACTTGGTAGTGTCAGATTTTATTTAGTACTTTTTCTTATTTAAATAATAAATCATTATAAATAAAATTATATTATAGTTTTTTTTCCTTTCTTTCCAACCCAAAAAGTTCGGAAAGAAGCCTCAGACCTAAGACCTGGCGAAAGATAGTCATCTTCTTTGTCTTTTTTAATAAAAGAAAGAAAGAGAGAGAGAGGGGAGAGCGAGGGAGATAGGAAAGAGAGAAGATCTAAGAAAGTAAATAAAACAAATCGAGGGTAAGTACATATTTTATTTCACTAGTAAATAAACTGTGAGTCACTGAGGATTCCGTTTGAAACATCCTAACACTACAATATTCAATATATTTAGAGAAAAACATCGGCATATCAATTTGATACAGTCGATTATATTGCAAGCCGCGAACAAATATGGCGACGATTTCTAGTTTTTTTTAATTCGCAAAGCTAAACGCTTTTGGGGCGAATTTTGGGTAACTACACTCAAATCAGTAAGTACTAGACACTGCCAATTTAAAAAAAAAACAGAAAAATTAAGTTAAATCCTTTGCGATACTCCGAAAAGTCGCCCCAAAGGCTTTTTTAATCGCGAAACCCTTAATTCCATATAAAATTCAGAAGTGGTAATTAAAAAATATCTGTACACCATTTACATAAACGATTAACACGGTACCAAGTTTGCGTTAGCCGAAAATACCCGTGTGTCCGTGCGACAAAATTGTCGCGCAAATGTCGCTGAAAAGTCGCAAGTGTGCACATTGCCTATCTATTCTGGCGTTTCTCGCACTCGTCTATACACCGACAGTCCTCTGTTATCGAATCTAAGGACATTAGGCTCTCTTGAGACGTTCTAAGACATGCTTTGCATCTTGAATCTATTGACGTACCACTTTGAGAGTTTGCGTCTTCTGACACAGATTCGAGCGAGCGCAGACTTTCGACTGACGTCAGTTTGTACGACCGTCTGAACTCCGCTATTTCATCTTCACTCATGTTTAGCGCTAAGAGGGAATCTCTCGCCATTTTCCCTAGAGAAGACACTTTTTTCTTTCGTTTGCTCAATATTGTGTCCATTTTCGTTAAAGGACACGGTTTGTTAAGACTTTCTGGCAGGGATTTTGGACTAGATCCACTTCTGGACCGTAATTTTGATCGCCTTTCCGGAATATCCCGTGGAGTTGTGCTCTCTGGTACTTTGAATGCTATAGTTTTTAATTTCGGACTGTCCTTCTCTTCCAAAACGGGCCGTTTGCTCAAATCTTCTAGAGAATTCGATTTTTTAATTTTCGCCCGTTCCGGAATTACGGGCGAACTTTTTCGCCCTTTGATTTCCACTGTGAATATTTCCGGAATTTCGACAACCTCATCTATTACAAGTTCCGGAGATAGATCTAGCATTTCTTTAATTTCCGCATCCCTTAACTCTTGCGCGAGAGATTCTTGTTTGTCCGAGCTAGTTGATTCAAATTCTTGATTTTCGAACATCAGATATGATAACGCGTCTTTCCCTAAATCTACGCTTTCCAATTCCTTTTGTGTGTCCATTTCGTCTTTTTCGTCTTCTTTTTCGTCGATATATGCTAGTTGAATCAAATCTGCTGCCATATCGCAAGTTTCGTCGATATTCGCAATCGGAGCTTTGTCGCATGGGGGTATTTCGTCGAATTTTTCCATGACAACTTTATTTTTTATTTGTCTGTCCGTAACATCCATTGCTAAGGCCGTTGTTGCTATACTTGGTGTTAGAGTATTTTCCGGACTAATATTTTCTTTTATCCCTCTTATAACTTTAGTGGGAAGTTTATCAACTGGCTGGGCTGTTTCGGGACTGTTTTGTTTTTCCATAGAATTTTCTGAATTTGATTTAAGAACCGACGCAAATGACCTCGGCCTTACATCTGGGGACTTCTCTTCTAACTTAACTAACGTAGCCTCGCTACCATCTTCGGATTTCTTTTCGGACCTATCGCCGGATTCTTCATCGTATACTCTTAATTCGTTGGGCATTATGAGATCAATATTATCACATTCCGACGTGTCCATTTTATCGCTTAAAGCTAAACATTTTTGTACTAAAACTTCGGTGGTTTTTTCGGTAACTTTTGCTATTTCTGAGTTCATCGGAAATTGGAACTCGCTTAGCGTGTCCGTATCGGTTGAGGGTGTCTTGCTGTCGAGTTTTTTCGAAAACGATTCATCAACAAACGAAACCTGAACTCTCTCGGAGAGAGTCGAATCTGTCGTTTCGGACAAACTGTCTGTGTCTTCTTTATCCGTTTTCTCCGTAACACTACCCCAGGACCAAAAAGAACTGGTTAGAGAAGAATCTTTTCTTGGGGGTGTGTTTGATGCTGACTTCCTTTCATCATCACTGCTGGACCTTGAGAAGAGACTGCTGGGATGTTGGAATAAGCTGAGCAGTTTTTCCAAATTAGTTGGTAGTTTATATTCAATTTTTTCCTCTGGCTTTGGCAAATGAAAGCTAGCAGAAGGTGCCACCCAAGATATTTTCCTCATACGTTCTAACCCTTTGGACTTTAAAGCCGGTACATCCAAAAGACTGGACGTTCGCTTTGGAGATGTCAACGTATCATTGTCCTTTTTAACCGATTCCCTTAAACTGGAACTACATGTCAACGTGCCCTCATTGGACGAACCATCTTCTTTGTTCTCCGAGGGATTTTGCAAGGAATACTCTATCCCGGAGTCCGCTGACGTCACCATAATCTTCTCTTGCCTTGCAGAATCTACTGAACTAACACTCGCTTCCAAACTCGATAACGAACCGTGAATCTTCTTCAAATTGCCAAAACTAAGCGGTGAAACACTTTCGTTTGAACTAATCGATATATTCAGATTCACTGGGGTCACATCACTAGCCGATTCGACGCTACTGTCTTTAGATATCGATCGATTTTCATTATTTGCGGGCATTTTCGATCTACCCTCGTTCAGACTTTCGACCGAACTTCCTGAAACTTCGAGGGAAGAGCTACTGTCACAGAAGGCACTGATTGGTTTCCGCATTAGCCTCGAAACTTCTAAGTCGGGACTATCCAGGCTAGATTCGCTTTTATTTTTTTTTAATATTACATTATCACGAACAGGTACAATGTTTTCTAAATCTAGATTTTTCGCCGTCACACTTAAACTTTTTATATCTTGCGTTTCTATACTTTTAACCTCTACAACATCTGGCTTATCTTCTAAAATATTTACATTTTGGTCGCAATGTACTTTGGTTGCACTGTTATCTTTTTCTTTTTTATCTGTTTCACTAATATCTAATGCTTTAACTATATTAGTATCTATATTTTCATAGTCTATGGTCTCATTATGAGACAAATAGATTGTATCACCAAATTCCCTATTAATAATTTCATGTTTGTCATTTACATCACTAGTCTTAACTAAGTCCCTATCAACAACTGCTTCGTTGTTTAACGAATCGTTCGCACTTTTCACATCACTATTCACACTTTTACTTGAAACTTCATCAACTTTAATTTGAATTTCACTAAATTCAGAAACTCCATGGCCCGAAGATTGTTCCGGACCAATTATCACAGATTGCGTTTCTTTTGATATGTCGTCAGCTTTGTGAAGTTCACTTTCATGTCTGACTTCATGGACTTCATCAGGAACTTCAATTTGAATGATGAAATCAGTCATGACTTCCTCAGTTTGTGTCACAACATTACGAATATGTGTTCTTGGAATAATAACAGTTTTGCTAACGACATAATCAGGTTCCTTTTTATCAACAGTCTTAGAATTTTTTTGTACATCTGTATCTAAATCTGTCACTTTATTTATACTTTCAATTTCAATACTCTTATCTTTATCACAATCTCTTTCCACTGCAACATTGTCACAAACTTTAGATTTTAAATTCTCTGCCAATTTGTCATCTTGTTTTACAGTTTCCACTTCAAACACGTCATCTACTAACACGTCATCACTTTTAACAGTTTTGCTGTCAAAATCTTTGACATTTGCTATTTTGCCACTTTCCTCTACATTAACTTTGGGTGTTTTGACATCTTTGTATTCAAACACAGTTTTCTTTTCATCGGTGAGAGTTGAATCATTTTTGGTCTCGCTTATATCAGGGGATAGCGAGGGCGAGGGTGAGGGCGAAGTAGGCGGTAGAGTGGGGTTATATATCGAATCGTAATTTCTCGTTACAGAAAATCTTGAAGGGCTTTTCCTCGGGGCATGTTGCACTTTTATTTGTGGGGGCTCTGCTACCTGAAAGAAGAGAATACCATGAGTTTACAAGTAATGCGGTAAACAACTCTTTAAAAATTCAACATCTTGTCATATCTCTTCTGATAGTGATATGAGGACTTGTTTTAGCATTAAAGAAATAAACATTGCCATTAATAGAATGCTGCTAGCATTTTTGGAAGGACTCCAGCAGGTCTTGACTTGTACAGTATATAAATAGGTATATTGGTACATTAACACACAGCGCCATCTAGCTCCGTGGTAAGCTACGAGGCTTGTGTTACGGATACCAGATAGTAGATACACTACACATATGTAACTTTAAATACATACAAATTATAAATATACAGTAATAATTAAGTACACTTTAAAGATTAAATTTCTTTAATTTTCTTTTTTTTATGTATGAAAATATAATTTTAATTTATATTGCTATATGAAGAAATAAATAAGTTATCCATCCATCTTATATCACTTTGTAATCAACAAGTTTTTAGCCCCTTTTTACGTCTTAATCTAGTATTAACACGGGCCTCCCTTCTATACATATCAGAATATCATAGATTCTAAGCTTGGGGTTCGAACCCGCTTCACTTAATTTCCCAAGCATTATTACTACCTATTCTATATTATTGAAGTGAAACTTCTTTAGAATCGTTGTGATTTCAAACTCGATGAAACGAAAAAATAAGTCCATAGTACCAGGCGCTCAGAGACGGGGAAGAGTTAGCCTTAGTTAGATCTCGCCCACCGCGAGTCAGTGACATTTCTAACTCTGTCTAACTCGTGGGTGCGACCGTAGCGCCATCTCCCTCTCTCAACGAGCTTAGACGGGGTTCTTTAGTATAAATATAAACGAGATTTAAAAATTAGTTTGCCAAAGAAGTTTTACTTCTGACATGTGTACTTTGTACACACGCACTTTTAATTATTATTATTAGTATCACAAATCAGACATACAATACCTGTACAACTTTGAATCTAGACGGCGTTGGACAGTAGGTTCTTGAAGCACTCGGACTGTCTGACACTCGATCTGGTGTCACCGGTATCACCTGGAAGAACAGTGTTATATTTGAAAAAAAAAAACTTAAAATACAAGTTAAAAAAAACAAAGTGTTTATCTATGCTAATATTATAAAGCTGAAGAGTTTGTTTGGTTGGTTGAACGCGCTAATCTCAGGAACTACTGGTCTGAATTGAAATATTCGTTTTGTGTTGGATAGTCCGTTTATCGAGGAAGGCTATAGGCTTTATTCGTACATCACGCTACGACCAATAGGAGCGCAGAATCAATGATAAATGTTGCAAAACACGAGAAAAATATTTCTTTTGATTTTCAGGCTTTAGAACGCGAGCGGAGCCGCGGGAGAGGCTAGTTTAATATAATATGAATATTAAACATATTTTTTTCTGCGTTTGAAAACGGCTCTATCTATTTAGATCAAACTTTGTATTTAGTATTAGTAATCTATACATTTAAAAAAAAATATAACTGAGTCGAATCTGTACATTGAATATATTATTAGAAAATCTTATTGAAATAGTCATTATTATCAATACAGAGACGCACTCTATAGTTTTTTTTAAATTTCTGTGTGTCTGTCTGTGATTGTACACGAAACCACTAAACAGATTTTGGTGAAATTTGGTATGATTTATTTATTTATTTCTAAAGTACACTTACAACATACATAAATAACATTTTCAAATTTTACAACATAATGTAATAGTCCGGGAGGTACTGTCAAATTTGACCGGAGCATTTTGGCATGGCTTTTGTTTTTTTGTATAGTCAGCTGTTCCAACGCTTATTAATAAATAAATTGTCAGTTGGCCCAAAACCGGGGTACTGATACCTCATTTATTAATAAGCGATGGAACAACTGACAAGTTGTTCCATCGCTTATATTTCGAATGCTTTACAGCAATCATGGTCACGGGACCATGATTGCTGTAAAGCATTCGAAACGTCGGGAACCAAAAATCATAATAAATCCGCGACAAAATCCGAAAATATAGTTTCATTTATAAGATCTACAATTCATAAACTAAATTATTTATACTTTTTCATCATTGCCAAAATAGTCCAAGAATATTTTTTTTTCATCTACGTTAATATTTTCTCTAGCCCAAAAGCCCCGGAGTCGCGCCAGCTGACAATTATTTTTGTTCTCATACAAGTACTAACTATCAAAATAAGTTCATAGAGTCCATGCCAAAATCACCGTAAAAATTTGACACTACCTCCCGGACTATAATTAAAAGTGTACATAACATTCCATTCATAATTTAAAAGTACTAAGTCATGATTTTTATAATAATAATAATTCTAAATAAATGTTTTTGATGATAGCTGGTTATCCGGGTCAATATATATCATACTTTTCACTCTGGAAAATATTTCATTTCCTGTGAATACTGACCGAGAACCTAGAGGGCGCGGGCACGGGGCTGCCGGCGGGGGAGGGCGCGGGGGAGGGCGCGGGCGAGCGTAGCCGACCGCGACGCTCCTCTTCGGTTGGGATGTTCTGGAACAAGATATATATTATATTATAGCCTTAAGGTATCTGGAAAGTCAAAAGGAATATTTTTCTCACGTTTTATCAATGAAAAACAAAATATATATTATATTATAGCCTTTCTCGTGGCTTCGCTCGCGTTCTGAAGTATCTAGAAATTAAAAGAAATATTTTCCCACGTTTTATCAATGAAAAATGTTGAAAAAACGAGAGAAAAAGAGAGAGTCTGAGAAAAACCAGAGTGGTAGATTATGACCTAATTCCTCTCGTATTAAAAGAAGGTCTATGCTCTAAATCAAATTAAATCAAAATATTTTATTCAGCATAAAAATAATTACAATTTCTTACTGAACGTCATGAGTCTACCACCAGTTCGGAAAGAAGAACCCTCTGACCTGAGAACTGGCGAAAGAAACTCAGCGGGACTAATGAAATAAAAGCGGGGCTCTGTAGTAAGACGTGAATAAGAACTTGAATACATACATCCATTTGCTCACTACACCTATCCACCATCACCTAACACCCATCCACTTAACAACCATCCACTTAACACCCATCCACTTAACACCCATCACCTAACACACATCCACTTAACACCCATCCACCTAATACCCATCCACTTAACACCCATCACACCCACACCCAACTCACCCGTGTATGCGGCGCAGTGTGACACGTCAGGCTGATCTTCCTCATCAGGCCGGGTCCGGAAGCAGGTTCATTCCGTCTGGCGGCGGCTCGCACTTCACGCAGCAGACGGGCGAGGGTCGCCGCTTCTGTGCACGCTTGTGCTGTTACTGGGGCTGATGGGGCTGACTCCTGGGGAGAAGAAAGGGAAGAATGGGGGGTTAATGTTATATTAGCTTATAATCATTTTTTTAATCGCTACTAAACTTCATTCGATCACTCGCTGGGTTGAAAATTCTCTCTTACTCCAGCTTTTATATACTCCTACTCCATACATTTATAGAACTTTAGTTCACACCAACACGCCCATGGTGTTTATATTTATTATATTATGTATGTATTTAAAAATATATATGTGTATTTCGAACATATTTATTTAAATTGAATTTGGTAAAAAAATATACCTATCAGCATCTCACACATAATCTCTACTATTACATCACAAAAACCCTAATCAAAACGAACTTATCACTTACAGGGGGATCGTCTAAATCTATTTGAGTTAGCGTAGTATTATCTTTCATAGCGCTCAGTATCGCCTGGAGACCCGCCACGCCAATTTTGTTATCACGGAGATCGAGCCTCTGCAAAAATACCAAAATATACATAAATTATTTATTTGGAAATTAAATATCATAGTAATTACACTAACTAACTAACTAACTAAATGCACTTATTATCCGACTACAAAAAAAGAATATTCTCAACTATATCTAACTTATCACTACTATATGGTCCTTCGAGCCGGACCATCACGACTATATGGTTGTCCAAACCGGAAACACTGCTGGTGGTCACTCACTTGAAACCTATTCTCACTACATATCAACTAGGTACACGATTCTCTCAACTAGCAACTATTATATGGTCTTTAAATCCGGACCATACATTATGGTCCCTCATGTTCATTACATTTCATACATCGTCTTTCTGAAATACTTGGTTTGCCGTTATGTGAATAAAGACAGTTTTCACATACATTGAGTTGATACAGTTCGGCGTTTTAGTTACAGTGTCATATTTAAAAATTGGCGACAATAAAATAAGGAATTTTCGTTGGTTATTAAATATTTCGCACTTGAAAAATTTCTATGAACTTTTGTTTTTGATATTAGCTTGGTGCGAAATTAGCCTGATGTCCTGACCGATTACGGCCACGGCGGCCAATCTCATTGCCCGGGAGATATTATAGTGCACGATTCACTTATGGTCCTTCGAACCGGACACCCACCTGTAACCTGCCCTCACTTCGTATCAGCTGCGCCACGGCCTTCGCATCAGGCCCTATCCTGGCTGCTTGAAGCCCTAAAGACACTAAAGGGCAGCGGTCCGCCGCCAACGCTCGTACCACGTCTGCACCTAGCGCGTTGCGACCCACGTTGAGGACGCATAGAGATTGTGTTGTACGCTGTGGATAGACGAGATATTGTAGTTTATATGTTTGTATTTAAACACGATTTTACAATTTTCTAATAAATAAAAAGCAGCTTAAGTTACTCTTTATATCATAAGCTATCTGCGAGTGAAAGTCCCGTCAAAATCGGTCCAGCCGTTTCAGAGATTAGCCGGAAAAAACAGACAAGACAGACAAAAATTTAAAAAATTGATTTTGAGATCCAACACAAAAAGAATTTTTCAATTCGGACCAGTAGTTTCTGAGATTAGCGCGTTCAACCAAACAACCAAACAAACAAACTCTTCAGCTTTATAATATTAGTATAGATTAAACATTGAAGCTATGTTACTATACTTAAACAATACGTCAGCAAAGGGACTGTGTGGTATAAATGTCTTGATTGTGTAGTGGAGTCACATTCGGTCCTGGGTTCGAGTCCCGGGTCGAGCCGAGTTTAGTTATTGAATGTTTCTCTTTTGTAGGCCTCAGTAATAGCCCGATAGTAATGCGTCGTAAAATCGAATATATCCAGCACCTTAACTCTCACTACTCTCCAGTGTCGGAGTATGAGAGTGACAGGAATAGAGAGTGCACTTGTGTCTAATCTATTATATTATGTGTGATTTTTTTTTTAAAATAAGTATTATAAATGAAACTATCTTTTCGGATTTTGTCGCGGATTTATTTGGATTTTCGGTTTCCGACGTTTCGAATGCTTTACAGCAATCACGGTCACGGGAGAGACTGAGACGCGTGCCATGCTTGCTCAAGTGGTAGTGCCATGCTTCTTCAAGTGGTAGTGCCATGCTTCTTCAAGTGGTAGTGCCATGCTTGTTACCTTCGGGTAGCAACTGAATGGGCCGGCACGCCCCGTATAGTTCATTAGTACCACTCTCTCACAGAAGACCGGCGTGAAGTGGCAGCTATGCTGTCGCGTTTCGTCCGGTGAGTGAGAGTCCGGGAGGCCCACTCTCCTTCCCCCCTCCCTCTTCCCTTCATCCTCCGCCTTCGTTCCCCCCTCCCTCTCACTTCCCTCCCTCCTCCATCCCTCCCTTTCCTGAAAGGCCGGCAACGCATCTGCAAGCCTGGCTTGCAGATGTCCATGGGCGGAGGTGATCACTTCCCATCAGGTGAGCCTCCTGCCCGTTTGCCCCCTTTTTACCATAAAAAAAAACAAAAGAAAGTATTAAAATAAGTATTCTAAGACTAACCATTATTTTAGTTAAGTGATTGACACAATTCCTGGTCAGCTGATTATTCCATAGTACCAAGAAAGCTAGTCCCTTCGACTCGTAACCGCCTGCTGAAACACAAAACACATAAATATAAATTTCATTAATAAATATAAATATGTTTGACATTAAATAAATAAATAAATACATGTTAGGTCATTTTTACACATAGCCATCTAGTTCCGTTGTAAGCTACGAAGGAAGCTTATGTTACGGGTACCAGATAGTTGATTTACTACATATCGTCGTTGCGCCTGCAAAAACCGACAAACGAAAATGTTCAACTTTACAGTAGAAACAAAAAACTAATTTTAATGCCTGCCAACGTTTGTATAAAAAAAGTGAGTTTGTACAAAATTCCTTTCGATAGTCTTACAACATATCCCGTCCTTAAAGCCTACATTGTATTTACTGTTTTCGCAAAATCATTTTTTTAAGTATAAAACATCACATAGCGGCTTTATTTTGGCTGCAAAAACAGCTATGTATTTTTTTAATACATAGCGGAATTCAAATGTGACCTCATTACGATAAAATTACAGGATAGATTTTGATAAAATTTGGTATGATGATAGCTGGTTATCCGGGGCAACATATAAAATATTTTTCACTGCTGGAAAATATAGTACCATTTCTGAGAAATCTATACTAAAAATTACAATGTAGTTACATAACGTAAAGAAAGTCACTAACGAATATATTGTAAAAAAATTATGAAATTGAATCTGTACTTGCAAAATTCAACAAAAAGTCTCTTCAATTTTATATTTACATAATAGATATATAGTTACTGCAAATAGATCGTGCTATCCTACTTTTATTATAAACGCGGAATTTGTAAGAATATATGGATGTAAGAATGTATGTTTGTTACTCTTTCACGTATACCCTATTGAATAGATTTTGATGAAACTTCACAAAAATATAGCTTACACATCAATAATATATCTCATATGCATATAATTTATTAGGGCGAGCGCAGCGAGACCTAACACTATCCCACAATCTGAGCATTTTGTGGTACACTTTACTGAAAAACTGTCAAGCCTTTAGATTTCTGCCTTAACATAGTAATTTAACTTAATATTTAAATGTGTTATCTGTAAAAAAATATATTTTTATAACCATTTAAAAAAATGAACATTAGCAATTTGGTGTTCATTGCATTGAATGTTATTGTACTACCATCTGGTATAAAAGCTAAGAATTAACATCGCTGTAACATTTTTACCCGTTAGATTAACTACGCAAGCCGTCACAAAGCTCAGTTGACACGCACTTGGCAGTATTTTATTTTTATCTATCTTGTAGAGGTGGAGGTGACTGAAATTGGACGATAATTGGCAGGGTTGGCAAGGCTACCTTTCTCGGACACTGGATGCACAAACTAGTCCGTCAGGTTTTACCAGCGGTGACAGTGAGGGCCGACAGAAGTTCGTCTCGATGACTTTGGCATGGGATCAAAAAGCTCTGCTACCAGATGGTTGGACAGAGAGCTTTGTGCCAATATGTGTAATTTGGTCAAGACGAGCCTTCTTTAATGTCTTTTTGTAGGACTTGGCGGCGACGTTGAAGGCTCCTTCTTAGGGCTTATATCTAGCTTTGCGGTTACAAGCATCAAACTTTATGATTTTCAGCAAAGGTGCATTCAGTATTAAAGCATCGGCGAGCTTTGCCACTAACGGGTATATCAGATAATGGGATAAAATATTCCATCGCTTGATGCACCACATCCGTTATAACATCCGCACAGCTCAAAGGATCGGAAGAAGAGAAGCAGCTGCCGCAAAAAAATCTCAACCCTATAGAGTCATTATCAGGTGGAGAGAAAGACGATACAGTTTTTACGAGACAGTAGTGCCCTCATCGCTTTCTCAACCAACTGGGAGAGTCCAAATGACACCGCAAACTTCCACGCTTCTCTCCCAGCATGATGTGGCTGCGCAGTCTCGAGGTGGAAGTGGACTGATGAGAGGTTTGTGTTCAATCTTCGGATATTTGTAAGATGCTCGTTAAGCGAGAGGGAGTGCAGCCGTTTAAAAACATTACCCTTTTTGTGTCTTGTCATGAAATTTTGTAACGGAAGAGTGAATACTGAATAGGATGGAGAATGGCAATTGAAACAGGTGCTTTAGGAGCCCGGCGGTGATATTGGTGTTATCATGTCATAGAGGGCATAGCCTGGAGACTGCGGGGACGCCCTAACCTCCCTAGGATCGCCATCGGGCCCCCTCCCCAAGCCATGCTTCAGCTCCCGCTACTCTCCGCAAATAAGCTCTCGATACAACAAACAACGACCCACCACCAATACGGCTACTGTGCAACACAACTATTCAGACCCATTCTCCATACGGCTTCATCAGGCCCTACATGCCGCTGTTCGGCGCTTGGTGACACGACTTCTGCTGACGGGTAGTAACCGTGCCGTCGGCCGATATTGAGGCCTACCACTGCGACTACCATGGTGTTCGATAGTTTGTTCCTTAGTCTACAACTTTGTCTAGTTTACGACACCCGCGGGAAGATATTGGGTGACCATATTCTAGTTGCCGTAACCACGCAGAAAGTGCTGTTGTTTAACGTTCATTACTATATCAAATTGCTTGTTTTTTTTTTCAGTTGAAGAAGTATTTTTAGGACAATGTAATGTAGCAGAAGTAGGTTAACAAAGCGAAAAAGAACTAGTAACATATATGTCTAGATAAGGTGCCGCATCGCTTATTTCATTTTCTTTATTAGCCATACATAATAAGTTGCAGTGCCTTACTAAAGGGCTTCATTTTAACAGATTAAATCTGTACAAAAATAAAGAAATATTTGTAATACATACGCTCATTAGTACCTTATAAACATAAAGCCCAGTAAGAAAATAAAATCAAGACAAAACGCCTATGTCCTTGTGATGTGATTGAATAAGGACTCATCACAACTTCGAATTATTTTCCCAATGTTTTTGTACAATATAATCGGTGTACATACATAAAAAATACCTCCTCCTTTTTGAAGTCGGTTAAAAAATAGGAAAAAAAAAATAAATTTTTATGTGGGTGTATTACAAGTTAGAGAATAATACACTGCTCCAAATAAATAAAGAAAATAAATTCGATAAAAACGATATTTCTTCTAAAATAGATAAAAATGCGAGAGAAGATAATTTAATTATATATATACCTGACTTATATAGTTTAGTTTTATAGCGACTCACCCTCGCTTAGCTCGGGTTCGTCCCTAGGTTTAGCGTCAGCGGAGCCACGGGTTCTGCTAGATAAAATAAATAAAATCTCTACCTACTCATTTTTAAAGCTGGTTAAAAAGTAGCGTAAGTCACGTATTATAACATTAGCTATCTACGAGTGAAAGTTCCGTCAGAATGGGTCCAACCGTTTCAGAAATTAGCCGGAATAAACGGACAGATAGATAGACAAAAATTTAAAAATTACTTTTTTGTTGTTAGTATCGTATATACTTTCATATGCATTTAGTGAAAAGCTGTTCATTTGAAATTAGAAACGAACACTCCAATTTTATTTATTCGAATAGATTATATTCGACTCAATAGGTGTAATGTGAAATAACTTATTTATCACTAAAATATTATATTTATTTACATTTTTTAGATTGGAATATCAACAACACATGTGCTAAGAAATAGCACACTCACATTTTTTTGCGGTGAAACTCTATAATTAAGTACTTCGTACTTTTTATAATTTAACTAAAATGTATGTAAAAATGTTTTATAATTAAATTATCAATAGTTAATTATGAACTTGTGTTGTCATACACGGTATATGGTATCTAATGAAAAACCAGCTATGTAGCCGCTATGGCCCAAAAAAATACAACTGTCAGAATAAAAAAAATACTCTATGTGTTAATTAACACATAGCGTTTTTTTACATCCATTTGTTATAAGAAAAATACATAGGGCTTTTTGCTATTTTGGAATCTAGGCCTCATATCACAAAAAGGGGCTTATGAGTATGCGTAGCTCACTGAATACTATCAAAATATGCAATAAACTCATTTTCGTTAAAAAAATGTTTGTCGGTTTTTGCAGGCGCAACGACCATATATAAGTTTAAATACATACATATTATAAATATAAACACTCATGACTGGAGTACAAACATTCGTGCCCAATAAAATGAATGTCCCCAGCGGTACTCGAATCCGCGACCGCTGATACAAGTAGGATCACTGCAAACTGAATCAAATAGGTCGTCGTATTAATTGGTTTATGTTTATAATATGTATGTATTAAAAGTTATATATGTGTAGTGTATTAATTATCTGGAATCCGTAACACAAGCCTCGTAGCTTACCACGGAACTAGATGGCGCTGTGTGTAATAAATAAATATTTCACTTTCTTACTATTTTATCATACTATTTTATACATATAAACAGATAAATATTTAAAAGAACGAGTAATGACTCTCTCTTACTTTTACTCATGGTGGGAGTTGTGGATGGAGAAGGTGGAGAGTGAGACGCTTGTTCCACTAATGCATCTGCTATATAACCGAGTCCCGAGTCCTGGAAATTACAGAAGTATATAATTAAAACTGTATGTATATTGGGATGGCGCTAAAAAACCGACTACTTTTTTTTTGAGTCTCGAGTGAAAAAATGTTAGTTTTTGACGTTTTAGGAGCCCTCTCCAAAGGACAGCTCAAAAATTTTTTTAAAAAGATCGCTTCCAATATTTTAAATTTTCAAAAATAGTCGAAAAACGATTTCGGTGAAGGAAAACATTGTGAGTAAACCTGCATGTCTGAGAGAAGCTAGCAAGTTGTCGAAAGACATGCTCAGTCCGCCAACTCGCACTAGGCCAGCGCGGTGAACTATGTCCTGATCCCCCTCGTACTGAGGGAGGCCCACCCCCAGCTGTGGGGCGTTGAAAAGGGCTGATGATGTACAAAGCAATATTTCGTGAGAACACTCACAAAATAATCCCAAAAAAAAACTTATACACAACCCTAAAACCAATTTTTTCACTGAAAGTGATACACAACACAAAAACCAATACACAACCATACACAACCACACAAAAACACAAACCTGTATCATATTATTGGACAGATCCAACAACTGTATTCGGGTGTTGTAGCGGAGAAGGTTGGCTATTTGAGAGGCATCCGAGGGAGTAAGATAGTTGTCGTCCAACCGAAGTTCCCGAACTGACGTGTTTGTCTTTAGAGCTATCACTGAAAAGCGAAGAAATGGAATTTTAAAAAAACCTACCGGAAAAAAGAAAAAAGTTTCATTATTAAAAATATTAAATAAGAATTAAAATATTTAAAAATTTTATATTATAAGGATATATTCATAATTTGTTTGTTTGATAATTTGTTCTCTCGTGTTTATAATATAACTTAGCTTTTCTCGCGGCTTCGCTAGTGTCCTAAAGGCTGAAAATCAAAAGAAATATTTTTCTCCCGCTTTTGCAACATTTTTCATTGATGCTCCGCTCCTATCGGTCGTAGCGTGATGTAATATAGCCTATAGCCTTCCTCGATAAACGGATTATCCAACACAAAAATAATTTTTATTTTTAGTAGATCCTGAGATTAGCGCGTTCAACTAACCAAACAAACAAACAAACTTTTCAACTTTACAATATTAAATGAAAATAATATAGTAAAGGTTATTTATATTTTTAAAAAAAGTGTGTGTGTACTTATGTACACGAGTTAGAAGTTATACTTCTTCGGCGTAACAAGATAAAAATCTTTTTAAAAATTTTATCTTTCGCCGTATTCTACGTTTATAGAAAAAACGACATTAACAATAGAAAAAAGGTATTTAATACATTGAATGTTTTATTGTAACACATTATCTAGTTAAATCAAGTTTATTTAAATATCACAAAAAAACTAAAATGTTGACTGTAGCTAACTTCAGGGTGTCGGTTTCTCGTGTCGGTGTGCGCGCGCAAAGTAAAAATTTGCTCTCATCATTTTTCCTTAATGCGCCAAAAGAAGTATAACTTCAAAAAAGTTAAAAAATTTTTCGCATTCTTCTTAGTAAACGTAAAACGCTCAATTATTATAATGGCGTCAACGAGCGAATGAGTAAATGAACGAACGAATGACTGAACGAACAAACGAATGACCAATCGCTATGGTGTCAACGAACGAACAAACTAACGAACGAACGAATGAACAAACAAACGAATGACTGAACGATCGAACGAATGACTGAACGAACAAACGAACGACCGAAAGAACGAATGACTGAACGAACGAATGAATGAACGAACGAACGAATGAATGATCAATGACTGAATGTGAACTGTGATGTGATCAACCACTCACCGAGACACAGCATGGCCTCCCCCGCGAGCGCGGCGTGGCGCAGCGCGAGCGCGCGCAGGCGGCACGCGGCGGGGCGGAGCGCGCGAGCGAGCGCCGGCGCGTGCGTCGCTTCTACCGGCCCCGAGCACACCTCCAGCTCGGACAGCTCTGAGCTCTGTGGAGATTTACTTATTTATTCATTCATTCATCCATTATTTCATTTATTCATTCATTATTTCATTTATTCTATCATTCATTCATTTATTCATTAATTATTTCATTTATTCATTCATTCATTATTTCATTTATTCATTCATTTGTTCATTCATTCATTTATTCATTAATTTATTTATTCATTCATTTATACATTCATTCATTATTTATTTATTTTAGTTGACGACACGCGTGGCGCAGTTTTTTTTATAATTTTTAAGGGACTTTTGTCCTTCTAGGATATGTCAGTCCCATCGTATCTTAATCTAGGTATAACATATAAGTGGCCCAGTTTGTAGTGACCCTACTTGATGCGCCAGCGGTCGCGGGTTCGAAGCCCGCTGGGGGCATATATTTGTTGAGCACGAATGTTTGTACTCCAGTCATGGGTGTTTATATTTATAATATGTATGTATTTAAATATATATATCAACCATCTAGTATCCATAACACAAGGCTCGTACCTTATCGTGGAACTAGATAGTGCTGTGTGTAAATGTCCCAACATATTTATATTTATTTATTTATTTATTTAATACAAAACATGGCAAATATGTATTTTCCACCTTTTTAATCATCCTCGAAGCCGCCTGCCACCCGCGTATACCGAACTGCCTCGGCCCAATGATGGATAAGGCGTTTGTACTTTCGTAGTATTCCACCATGTCGAATAACGCCTCCTAAAATTGAAAGAAAAGTATATTACCATTAATTATAATAATATATCACTACATACGTAATATAAAACAAAGTCCTCTGCCGCGTTTGTCTGTCTGTCTGTTCGTAATAAACTCAAAAATTATTGCACTGCAGATTTTCATGATATTTTCACCAATAGATAGGGTGGTTCTTGAGAAAGGTTTTAGTATATAGACTAGCGGTCTAATTCTAGGGACGAACTCGAGCGAAGCGAGGATGAGTCGCTATTGAATGTATAAACATATGAAATAGAATCAGTAACAATTGACGAGTTCCTCCATCATCCATTAATTATCAGATCAATAAGTGTCAAAGTATTGAAATTGGTATGGCAATTAGATGTAAGATCAAATCAAAATCAAAATATTCACTATTCAAATAGGCTTTTACAAGCTCTTTTGAATCGTCATTTTTACATTATTAAAATTAAATGTCAGTCTGTAAGTCTATGAGGAAGCTACCACCGGCTCGGAAAGCTCTTCTGCTGAGAAGAACCGGGGAGAAACTCAACAGTTGCTCTTTTCAAATAAAAATTGATAACAATATTGCAGTACCAGTACAATATTTATCCATTTATCCTACTTGCAACTTTCAAATGGCAAGTAAAAATTGGGGAATAAAAGAATCTCTTTTTTTTTCCCCACTTATTCTTTTTTCTAAAAGAAAGATAGAAGAACATTCTTCCTCCTTCTTCTGTCTAAGAAAAATGTAGAAGAAGAAACCCAAAACTCACCGCCCCTTCATCATCAATATCCGCATGGTCTATCTCCAGCCGTCTGAACTGAACCTTCCTGAGCAACGCTTCGAGAGCGTCCGTAGGCGGAGTGCCGAGCAGCGAGCAGTCGGTGAGAGCAAGGCGCGGTGCCCGTATGCACCCACCGATCGTGTTATCTGGAAGTTCCTGTAAGATAATATTTATGGGTGTTATTATAATACTTTTTTGGATTAACGATTGGATTCTTATTCTTCAGCCCTTTTTAACGTCTCACTGCTGGGCACGGGCCTCCCTCAGTACGAGGGGATCAGGCCATAGTCCACCGCGCTGGCCTAGTGCGAGTTGGCGCACTTCACATGTCTTTCGAAAACTTGCTAGGTTTCTCTCAGACATACAAGTTTCCTTACGATGTTTTCCTAGTCAGTTTTTGGAAATACAAGCTCAGTCCACGCGCACTTAAACATCGTGGTGGACTATTGATGCCCACTCCCAGCAGTGGGATGACTAAAGAGAGTGGTGTACATACCCGTATCTGTTGCAGCACGGAATCAATAGGCGGAGTGCCGTGACGTCTGCAGGACTCCAGATACTCCGCTGCGAGCTGCGCACGCGTCGTGTTGGGTACTGGAATTGGAACATAAATTATTATTTTATATGGAGATAAAAAACACTCTAAAACTAAATGTTCTAATACAAAAAAGTTTTCTCAGAGCTTAATATTATTAATCCAAACGACCAGACTTTTAAATACATGTAGGATCGTAAAGATATTAATTAAAATCACTTTGTTCGAACTCACAGACTATATATATTTTACAATATTATAAGATACAATATTTCCGCGTTGTTGCCATAATGACAAGACATCCTCCTTCTTCCTTTTATACTTCTCACACATTCTTAAAATCCTTCCATTCATTGCCTTTTATTGTTACATACATACTTCTTTTACAAATCCCACATGTATATCAAAAAATAATAAAATTTTTTTGAGTATCATTGAAATAGTAGTTATTATTGTAACAGAGGCATAAAATCAATGGAGTCTTAAATTATTTGCTACTCAACGTGATCCAGGTTCGTCTTTAGGTACATTTTAATTTTTTTAGCGAATCCCTAATTCAGTTCAATAAAAGAGGAGTAGCCCAAGTTACTCCTTATAACATCAGATATCTGCCAGTGAAAGTCCCGTCAAAATCTGTCCAGCCGTTTCAGAGATATACAGAAACAAACAGATCGACTGTATGTGTGTGAAGCAGTCAGTAACAAGTATATAATGCCTTTGAGACATCTAAAATCTTAGTCTTTCTATAACTATGATTGCTGTAAAGCACTCGAAACACTATTTTCACAAAATTAAAAGTTACACAAACCAAACCAAACGGCGCTTAAACAAGTTTAAATACAGTTGACATACTAATTCTTTTTCTTAAAAATCGATCCCGCGGCATCCCCCATGCTATCCACTACCTCCAAAAAGACACATACCCTATGGGATTTGACGCTAAAAAGAACATAATCCCATTGATCCGACTTCTCTGCCAAGACGGTAATAAACCCACATTTCGTAATAACACATAATAATCTCGTTGATTACCGTTTGATTTACGACTTAATCTTTTTTGGTGAAAATAGCGCGACTAAAAATAAACTTAAGTGTCATTAGGAAAAGGCAGGCACGAGTTCTTTTTCTTGTTCTTTTTTTCGTTTTAGGACTATTTTTTTTGTTGTTTCAAATCAGGGTCTCGCACTTCTGATATTTTCATGTGCGAATCATTTCTATCATGATTACCACTTGTCTTACGGTGAAGGAAAACATCGTGAGGAAACCTGCATGTCTGAGAGAACCTAGCGAGTTTTCGAAGGACATGTGAAGTCCGCACTCTATGCCAGCGTTAGACTATGGCCTAAACCTCCTCATATTGAAGGCAGGCCTGTGACCAGCAGTGGGAAGTTAAAAAGGACTGAATACTAGGACTGCTTTTTTATAAATAAATATTAATAAAAAAACTTTGTTTTTCGGTTTGTTTGTAAGTTTCAAATTTAGCAAGCAGAATTCCACCACTTCGTCTTATCTTACAGAGTTGACTGTAAAAATATTGATTCAGTTCCGTTGACAATCACTTTGTATGATCTAACTAGTGACTCACCCTCACTCTTCTTGTGCTTATCTAGATACATTTTAGTATAGATTACTCAGAGGTGTGATATTAAATAATTGGATACTAGATTTTAGAATATTGAGGCTTATACATAATAAAATAAAAAAAATTAAAAAAAGAGAGGAGAAGAGAGGCTTATACATAAAATAAAATTATAACTGAATCGAATCAGTTCTACATTGAATATTTTTTGGCCAATCTTATTGAAATAGTCAGAAACTATAATTTTAGAATTTTTGTTTGTCTCTGACCACATTAAGAGAAAACCACTAAACGTCAATTCAAATCAAATCAAAATATTCTTTATTCAAATAGACTTTTACAAGCTCTTTTGAATCGTCATTTTTACATTATCAAAATTAAAAGTCAGTCTGTAAGTCTGTGAGTAAACTACCACCGGCTCGGAAAGCTGTTCTACTGAGAAGAACCGGCGAGAAACTTAACAGTTGCTCTTTTCAAAAAAAATATTTGGAAACAATATTGTATTACAATTTATCTATTTATCCTACGTGAGACACAACCAGTCACTAATCCCACACATTTACATCTACCAGGTATTCCGCTATAGTGTAATAAGCTTTATTCATTAACGTATTTTTAATTTTTGATTTAAATTGCCTCAAAGGCAAGTTCATTCCATCAATATGGATTGTGGAATTTTATTATACATGCGTCAAGATGTATGGATGTAGATCTGATCTGTAGAAGTTGTTTTTTTTTATTTATGTTTCAACGCTTGAAACGGCTAGATTGATTTCGATGAGACTTTCACTGCCAGATAGTTAGTGTTATAAGACCGTACATAAACTAATTTTGTTCTAATACACTCGAGCGACTTACACACGTTTCACTCGGGTTCATCTTTAGATTTTTTTATCGGTTTTTCGATATCTTTGAAATTAAGTATTTTCCTACGATTGAAAATACCCTATATGTTGAGTGTTGACCCGGATAATCAGCTATCATCTTTCATACCAAATTTCATCAAAATGTGTCTATTGGTTTTATCCTATACTAGCATTTCCCGAGACTTCGCACGCGTTCTAAGGACCGGAAATCAAATTCTTTTTGAGTCGTGCGGTATGATACTTCGTAGAAATAACGCCTGCCCTTCCCGTTTTTGCAACATTTTTCTGTATGCTCCACTCCTATTGGTCGTAGCGTGATGTAATATAGCCTATAGCCTTCTTCGATAGACGGACTAACCAACACAATAAGAATTTTTCAATTCAGACCAGTAGTTCCTGAGATTAGCGCGTTCAACCAAACAAACAAACTCTTCAGCTTTATAATATTAGTATAGAATATAGATGATACGGACAGACAGACGAAAAATCCACAACCAATAAATTTGGCCTCTGTATCGAAAATAATGAGTGTGACAATAAGATTTTCCAAAAATATATTTAACGTGCCTACAGATTCGATACTGTTAGAATTTTATTATAATATGTTTAGATTTATACCCTACTAGCGACTCGATCTCGCTTCGCTCGGGCTCTTCCCTAGATTTAGCACAGGCAAAGCCGCGGGTTCCGCTAGTTATGCATATAAACCTTCCTCTTGAATCACTCTATCTATTAAAAGAACCACATCAAAATCCGTTGCGTAGTTTTAAAGATTTAAGCATACATAGGGATATAGGGACAGAGAAAGCGACTTTGTTTTATACGATGTAGTGATAAAGGACTTACTCTCACTTCGCTCTGGTTAGTACTTTTACAGAAAAGACGACCGTATTTTTACAGATGAATATAAAAAAATAAAAAAACATCCCTTGAGAAATAATTGATTCTCCATTTAAACTTCCAACCCTCTTTTCTAAGAACAACTCTAAACTAAAAAAACGAATAAACAAAAATACTTAAGTCGTTATTCGAACCTACTATAACCCTATGGATTGACGTAAACGTACCCATATAAGGTAAGAAATACGTCATAATAATCGATGTAACATACCTTTTTTGTTAGAAAAAAATCCTAATCATTATAACGTGAGTAACGTGTATAAAATTGCTATAGAAATTACATGAGGTCATACAAATTTCTAGCATAATATGTTGGTATGGTGTGGTTAGACCTTGATGGAATATAGATAGCATGAAACTACTATTAATATTGGTAGATTCGAAGTTCGATTCCGCGTGGAGACAAAAAATATCATAGAATTTTAGTTGTGCACGAACTAGTTACGAGTAGTAGTAGACATATTTTGGACAATTCACGCAATATCTTTATAAATTGTAGCCTATGTGTTATTCTGATGTAGAAGCTATATTATTGTAAAGTTTCATTAAAATCCATTTAGTAGTTTTTACGTGAAAGTGTAATAAACATCCATCCATCCATACTTACAAATTTTCGCATTTATAATATTAGCATAGATTTGGTCCCCTACAGTCTGTACACTTACAGGTTAGCCTTTAAGACCTCTAAAACCTAAGTCTCTCCCGTTACAATGATTGCTGTAAATCATTCGGAACAATAAATCTAAATAAATCCGCGAATAAATCATACGTATAAGAAAATCCAGGGTGGAATGCTAGCTGACTATAATTTCCACTTCTAGAAGGCAAACTACCATTTAGAATCAATATACCTATTCATAATGACAAGGGTTATCATTTTTGTTGACTCAAATTGCACAGTATTTGTTTAATTACAATTTAAAAATATAATTACTCTTATTAGACCAACATACAATAATTATTAAGGGTCAGTGATGATAATAGTTTCAGATTAACAACAACAAACGAGGCTTGTGTTACGGCTACCAGATAGTTGATACGCTACACATCTATAACTTTAAATAGGTACACTCATATTATATATAAACACTTAAAGTGCCCCGGTGGTTTAGTGGCTAGCATGTACGGTCATACATCGAGAGGTCCTGGGTTTGAGTCCCGGATCGGGCCATGTTTAGTTATTAAGTCTTTCTGTGTAGTAAGCCTCACTAACAGCCCGGAGTTGGGAAGTTGGCGGTGTGTCACCCCCGTGCCTCGGAGAGCACGTAAAGTCGTCGGTCCTGCGCCTTAGCTCTCACTGGTCGTGTTGAACAGTTGTCCCACCGGAGTATGAGAGTGATAGGAATAGAGTGCATTATAATATCTCCTGCGCAGTTGGCCAGTCTCAAAGAGATTGGCCGCCGTGATCGGAATTGGTCGGAGAAAATTATTATTATTATATAAACACCTAAGACTGAAGTACAAATATTCATGCTTATCACACAAATGAATGACCAGCGGAACTCGAACCCGCGACCGCATGCATAGCAAGTAAGCTCACTACAAACTGAGCCAAACGATTCGTCCTATTTAACCTATATGAAATCTATACTTATATTATGAAAACCGTGTGTGTTTGTTTGTTTGTCTGTTTGTTTGAACACTAGTCTCATGAACTATACCACTCCGTATACATACATGGTCAATACAATCATTCACATCACTAGCTGTATTGCCCATTGCCAACGTCACATAGTGATGTCACTGTGACCTATTGACCTCTATCCGGTAGCATAATAATGGAAACTCGGTGAAAATCTAAATCGCTATTTGAATGAATAAGTAAATAAATTCTCATATGTGAAGTGCAGTTACCATATTTCGAACAAAGAAAATCTTAATTAATATTGATATATAGGGACATGGACTGTTGAGGCTTGAGTTACGAATAGTAGATAGTTGATACACTACATTATACATAATATACAACTTTAAATACATACATTTATAAATCTAAGTCAAAACTGGAGTATAAACATTCGTACTCAACAAAAGAATAACCCAGCGGGACTCGAAGCCGCGACCATAACGAGCAAGTAGGCTCACTACAAACCTACTCAACTTTCAACGGAGGGTACGTAATTAGTGTACCAAACACATATTGCTATAACAGATAGACAGATTATTTGGCCAATTAAACGACCATATAAACTTAATAAGTAATCTGGAAATCCCAACACTTTCAATTTATAGTAATAAAAATTGGTCCTTCGAGCCGGATTACGAAACAAAGTTATAATTCAAGAACAGGAAAAGGCGATACCATTCATCGAAACATATGGGTCATTACACAACATATGAGGCAATTATTTAAAAAAAAAAAACAATAATACATTTATAACGACGATCGTTGTAACACAATATCGAGTATAATTGGTATGCAAATAGGAGTGGGTTCATTAAACAAAGATTCGTTTCTAAGCGTAGATTTTCTTCACCTATCTCATGTACTCCCAAAACAAAAAATAATCTTATTAGTATTATAAATATGAACGAAAGATGGGATGGATGTGAGTAGGAGTGAGAGAGTAGGTGTAACTATTTATATGAAATAAACTTATTTTTTTTTATCTATACTAATATTATAAAGCTGAAGAGTTTGTTTGTTTGGTTGGTTGAACGAGCTAATCTCAGAAACGAAGAGCCAGTAGTCTACTGGCCAGAATTTAAAAATTCTTTTTGTGTTGGATAGTCCTTTTATCGAAGAAGGCTTACAATCACGCTACGATCAATAGGAGCGGAGCATCAATGAAAAATGTTGCGAAAACGGAAAGGGCGGGCGTTAGTTCTGCAAAATACCATACCGCGTGACTCAAAAAGAATTTGGTTTCCGGTCCATAGAACGCGTGCCATGCCGCGGGAAATTTTAGTTGTCTATAAAAATCGTTGGCCAAATCTATTAAATTTGATAACTTCAAATAATTCAAACAAACACACAGACATACAGCAGCACACTTTAAAATAATAAATTGAACCACTCTTCTCAAAAGTCGGTCAACCATACGAAGCTATACAACAATGTGCCACTAAAGCGATTAGTAGGTCATGATGTCATACAGAATTATTTACTTGGAAAACGTTAACCGACTGCGATAATAAAGATGAATTGTGTTTTAATTAAATATGTTTGTTTACACGTTACAGTCCCCGGATTTGTCTGTGTATATCCGAAAATAAGGATGTACCTATTTTTAAAGGTTTATTTTGGCCGAAGATTTAAGTGCAGAAGATCTCCATTTTTAAATAATATATTTGTCTATACAATAAAAAAAAATATCATTTCCGTTCATTGCCTCAGCTTTTAATTATTATTCATATACTAGTTTAGGAAAAATCTCAAAAATATTAAAAATATACAGTACAGTCACATACAGCCAGCCTTTGAGATGTCCCTCTACTGAACACGACCGTCCCTTCCATTAATATAAAAAAAATCAAAAATCCCCTCTTGGGCTCTCCTACTACTAAAGGAATGCCTTCAACTGGAGTCGAACTCGCGACCGCCAGCACAGCAAGTAGGGTCACTACAAACTGAGTCAAACATAATGTATGACTTTAAAGTCATTGGTTTCCTGCAAGACATAGTCCCTTGAGGTACGCCATAGCGGTATTACATAAGAGAATTTCTCCAAAACAAATATTGGACCAACAAACAGATCGATGTCCACGCGAAGGAAAATAGTTATTTTGTAAACAACCAAAAGTTCCGTTTACATGCCGCATGTTGTTAAATAGTCAGCAGATACTGTTATTTTTAACCGACTTCAAATAAAAAAATTCAAAAAAGGAGGAGGTTATATGTTCCGTTGTATGTATTTTTTTTTTTTATGTATGTTCACCGATTGCTCCGCCGTCTGTGGGCCGATTTCAAAAATTTTTCTTTTGATTGGTAGGGTATAGTTCCGAGGTGGTCCCATTGTCACCAAGTCAGGATCTGATGATGGGATCCCAGGGAAATCGAAGGCAACTCTCAAAATTTACAGGCACCTATTATGTTTTTGATATATTTTCTAAACCTGATAAAGCTTTTACGTATGAAAATCATCATCTCATGTGGATGAGCTGATGATGGAAGGTAAAATTCCTCAACAGTTGTTTTTTATGTGTTTTCACCGATTACTCCGTGAATTGTGGGCCGATTTTAAAAATTTCTTTTTTGTTCGGTAGGGTATACATTCAAGATGTTCTCATTGTCACCAAGTCAGCATCTGATGATGGGATCCTAGAGAAATCGAGGGCAACCCTTAAATTTTATCGGCACTGATTACCTTTTTCATATATTTTCTAAAGCTGTTCAAGAATTTGTGATGATGTAAGGTATATATCCTCAACGGTTAGGAGTTGAAAGAAAATTCTTTTAATATTATACGTACTTATGAACTGATAGTCGTACTCCTTCAGGATATTAGGTGGATTGATAATAGAAGGTAAATCTTATTAACGTCTACGAGTTACGTGGAAAAATAGACGTGGACAAATCTCGATTGACTATTGTCGTTCATTTCAAAACTTCGCTGACTTATTGGAGCAGTAGTTTAGTTAGCCTTCCAATATTTTATTTAAACATAATAATTTCCACAAAAAAATTTAAAATAAATTATTTTTTAACAAAAATGAAAACCGACTTCAAAACGCTACAAATCGAAACTAAAAAGAAAAAAAAATAATTTTAATTACTTAGTTATTGTTGGAGTCGGTGCCAGCCAAAGCAAAATAATCCTAATAGCCGTGCCAGCCAAGGAGATTGTCCTTGGCTGGCACCGACTCCAACAATAACTAAGTAATTAAAATTATTTTTTTTTCTTTTTAGTTTCGATTTGTAGCGTTTTGAAGTCGGTTTTCATTTTTGTTAAAAAATAATTTATCAAAGTAAGTTAATACTTTCTCTAATACCTTAGTATCTCCCGTGACCATGATTGCTGTAAAGCATTCGAAACGTCAGGAACCAAAAATCATAATAAATCCGCGACAAAATCCGAAAAGATAGTTTCATTTATAATGTCAAAATAAGTTTTTAATATATATGGCCTTCTTAGAAATAAAAGAAGGAAATTAAAACTGCGTATCAATAGATACTACACATTATTATGATAAATTGTAACTGAACCGAATCTGTACTATTAAAACTACGAATCTTTTTAGAAATAGACATTATTATCGATGCAGAGACCGAATTTATAGTTTTTTAGAATTACGAACGTACTCGTATAATGACAGATATGTTATGACAGATTTTGACAAAATTCGATATTATGATAGCTAGTTATCCGGGACCGGGTCAACATATTATAGGATATTTTTTACTTTGGGAAAAAAAATCGTTCCTGTGAAATATACGATAACCGTTAAAACGTATCTAGATTCTAGACGGACCGACGACAAACGAAAACGGCTTAGATATGATAATATTTCACGTATATTTTATCCCGGAACCATCACATTCTCATGGGATGATACAAATCCCAATCCCAAATGCGTGAGGCATTACAAAATCACTGAAGATCTACGAAAAACATGGTCCTAACAATATTATTACGAATTATTATTAAAGTGTATAATTCCTCAATAGTGCATCATGTAAGCCTACTCTTATTGCTATCAGGAGTGCGGAAACTGGTATGACCTTACAATACTAACCTTTATATAAACAACGGTGCTTTAGAAACCGTACAAGTTCATAATAAATGACAATATTTTTAGTGGTTTTCATTCAAGAATATTTCATATTTATTTGTGGAAATTAAAGAATGTTATTGACCAATCTCCTTCGTAGTCTACACCATTCCACGTGGCATTGGCGAAATAATCTGTACTCAACTGGCACGCTTTGAAGCCATTAATTAACAAAAGAATTGAATTGAATTGAGATTTATTTAAAACATTAGTTCTTTAAAGGTTATGTAAAGGTTCTTTAAAGGTAATGTTCTCAAAATGTATAATTTTTTTTTTTTACAGGGTCGTACATGACCGCCTACAATACCACTAAAGGCTTCGTGGGACTGGTCGAAGCAGAGGGGCGTGAACAACAACAACCCCCCAAATTTGAAACATCTCCTGGAGACCCAGTAGTTGTGGTAGCTAGGTGCACGAGGGTAATGCTGGACGACAGAATGCTCGAGAAGGCTAAAACCATATTGAGCGAAGTCGACACCGGCATTACACTCGCAAACTGGAAGCTGCCAAAACTAACGTGGACAAACGGGGTACCCGGATGCGGCAAAACAACTCACATCATCAGTCACTTCGATGAGGACAACGAAGTAGTAGCCACCACTACAGTCGAGGGAGCGAAAGACCTAAGGGAGAAGCTCGTGGAACGCTTTGGTGACAAAGCCAAATCCAAGGTGCGTACCATGGCCTCTATACTGGTAAATGGTTTCAAGGAGGGCACTAGTTGCAACCGTCTAACGGTCGACGAAGCCCTCATGAACCATTTCGGAGCCATAGTTATGGCAGCCCGACTGTCTGGCGCAGAAGAAGTGGCACTCATCGGAGATATAAACCAGCTGCCTTATATCGACAGAGAAAATCTGTTCGACCTAAGGTACTGCTGGCCAACACTGGTGACCAACATCACATGTGAGTTGTCCTGTACGCATAGAAACCCGAAAGACGTCGCATACGCCATCAGAGACGTCTATGGTAATATCTACTCCTCCAGTAAAATCATCCACTCCCTGAGCATAGAAAGGTTCACCGACGCGCAAATACCATCTACCAAAGAAGGAACCCTATACTTGGTCCACACCCAGGAGGAAAAGAAGCTCCTGATAGACCAGGGATACGGATCCGGCGAAGGGTCGCGCGTCATGACCATCCACGAGGCACAGGGCCAAACCTACAAAGAGGTCATCATCGTGCGGACGAAGACCAAAAGGCTCCGCATTCACGATAGTGTGTCACATGCTGTCGTCGCTGTGACAAGGCACACCAAGACCTGTGTCTATTACTCTGACGATGGCGACGACGCAATTGGCAAATTTATTCGTCGAGCGGAGGGAGCCTCAGCGAAGACCATCCTAGAGCACAGCCTCAAAATGTCCATTCTTAAACGCGACAAAAAAATCACAGAGGCTGTGCTTGCCCAACTGCGGAATGGGGCGGGGTTCTAGAGTCCTAAAAGTCGACTGAAAAAAAAAAAAAAAAAAAAGTCAGTGTCGGCCCACGTTACATGATTAGCATGTATCGCTAGTTTTAAGTCCAAAAATGTAAAACGCCAAAAAAAAAAAAAAAAAAATTAAAAAACAAAAGGCACGGGCGCTTAACGCCTGTGGATGACACATTTACATAAAAAAAAAAAAAAAAAAAAAAAAAAAAATGTATAATTTTCAAAAAAAAAATCTTGCTGAGTCGAATATTACTTACAGGAAATATAATTTGTCTAGTAGTTCTCGAATATCGAAAATTTGCCAGCTTTTTATCTATTATATATTTAAACAAAACAGCACGACAACAAATGGATCACAGAAAACTGTGAACATGCTATTTTTTCCTTCGGTTTACGGACATATATCAATTATAAGACAGTGGTAGTTTAGTGGTAACGCGCTTGTATAACCGAGTGATGCGGGTTCAAATTATATTTTATCAGAGTTATTTCTTGAATACCACTTGTACTACGGTGAAGGAAAACACCTTGAGGGCACCTGCAAGTCTGAGAAAACTTAGCAAGTTTTCGTAAGACATATGAAGTCCGCCAACTCGCACTAGGCCAGCGCGGTGGACTATGGCCTGATCCCTCTTGTACTGAGGGAGGCCCATCCCCAGCAGTGGGACGTTAAGATTTATCTGCTTGTAACAGCTATATAATGCCATTGAGACGTCTCAAACCTTAGTCTCTCCCGTGACCATGTCCGTCTCTCCCAACCAAAAATCTAAATAAATCCACGACAAAATCGTTTAATTTAAAATGTGAACATGCGTTCAAAGATCACATTTTCAATATACCTGTCACAATTTGACAGAATCCACACATTGGAGTGATGCCAATACAGCATTTAGCAGCTTATAGTGTAATGTGAGGGGCATTGACACTGGAAAACTACTGTACAAAACTATTTAGATATTTTATATTTTACTAGCGACTGGCCCTCGCTTCGCTTGGGCTCTTCCCTAGATTTAGCACAGGCAAAGCCGCGGGTTCCGCTAGTTGTGCATCTAAACCTTCCTCTTGAATCACTCTATCGATTAAAAAAAACCGCATCAAAATCCGTTGCGTAGTTCTAAAGATTTAAGCATACATAGGGACATAGGGACAGAGAAAGCGACTTTGCTTTATACTATGTAGTGATAGTGATATATGACAGCAGCATGCAGGTTTCTTTACGATGTTTTCCTTCACCGTAAGACAAGTAGTAATCATGATAGAAATGATTCGCACATGAAAATATCAGAGGTGCGAGACCCGGATTTGAACCCGCATCACTCGGTTACCCAAACGAGCGCGTTACCGCTGGGCTACCACTGTCTATATATATTTAAATCGATACAACAAGAAATTGGTTAAATTATAATCACAATATTGGATCAAATACAGTTACACGTGAAGCATATTAAAAAATAATTTATCTTATCTATCCATCTATTTCTATTATAGATAAATAAAACTGTACTGTGTTTGTAACATCAACATAATAGCTTTTTACTAAATATTTTAAAACTTGCTTGCTAGGATTACCGTCAGCGAAGCTACGGGTTCCGCTAGTTAAATAAATAAAATTTCTACCTCCTCCTTTTTGAAGCCGGTTAAAAATATAGCCTTAGTTACGCCTTATAACATTAGCTATCTGCGAGTGGAAGTCCCGTCAAAATCCGTCCAGCCGTTTCAGAGATTAGCCGGAAGAAACAGACAGACAGACATACAGACAAGAGAAATTTTAAAAATCGTTTTTTTTGTTGTTAGTATCGTATATATACTTACATATGCATTTGGTGAAAAGCTATTAATTTAATTTAGTGAAATTAAAAACAGACACTCTAATTTTATTTATAATATGTATAAATGTATAGATATAGACTAGCGACTCACCCTTGCTTCTTTCGGTTCGTTTGTAGGTGCTCCCTGCCAAATTAAATTATTTACAAACTTTGAATGTCTTATTTATTTTAAATATCTCATCAAAAGCCTAAAAAATAAGTTTAAAGTTTCTAGCTTTCAAAAAACTTTCAATCTTTCAACCCCTTACAGCCCTTTGTTCGCCTTGAAAAGTAGCATAATGTCCTTTTTCAGGCTCTAGACTATCTGTGAATACGCGACAGATAGAGTCACTTTCGCATTTATAAAATTAGTAAGTATAAGAAAAAAAAAACAAAAAAAAAAAACATTTTTTCACATATTTTATTTCTCACATTTTTTATTGTTAACGAACAATTTACGTACACATGGACGAACTCAAGCAAAGCGCTAGTATCACATATCACAGGCAGAGTCAGGTGACAATGTTATCTCGCGGCCTTCAGCCCATTGTTTTACAAACCGAAATACGCATGACTCAGATGTTCTCGGTACTCGCGAGTGCCCACCAAAATAAATATATACACTGTCAGTGTCAAAGTCAATGACATAACGTGTATGTGTAGTAACACTCGCTTGACTGTTCAATTAAAAAGTAAAACTAAATATCTATGCATTTAATAATAATACTAGCCTTTACCGCGGCTTCGCTCGCATTCAGCGAGTCAATCTTAAAAGATAGACGTATGCTATCGCGGTTTTTTTAGAACTTTTAAAGGGTAACATTTCCGTCATAGATATTTTTTGCATTAGTTGTTCCGCGACGGAAACTCTCAAAAGAAATATTTTTCTCCCGTTTTTGCAAAATTTTTTATTGATGTTCCGCTCCTATTTGTTGAGCGTGATGTAATATAGCCTATAGCCTTCCTCGATAAACGGACTATCTAGCACATAAATAATTTTTCAATTCGGACCAGTAGTTACTGAGATTAGCGTGTTTAAACAAACAAACAAACAAACAAACTCTTCAACTTTATAATATTAGTATAGATAAATACTTTTTAACGGTGAGTATAGATTTTCCAGAAAAGATATATTTTCCCAAAGTCGTTCGAAATCCGTCCAGTGGTTTTCTTGTGGTGATCAGAAAATAATTCTTAAGACAAAAATATATATTCGGAAAAATATCGATAATAAAGACTATTTCGATAAGAAAATTCTAAAAATATTATATAGATTGAACAACTTAGTTACGACTTACGACGCAGATTTAAAAAAAAATCTCTCTGCGGTCTATGACCGCATCACGAGGGAAGCACTCATATTTTGATGGACATAGTTGTATGTCACATTAAAAGGATATTAACTCATCTTTCCCACTCAATAGTAGACTTTAGACGTCCCACAGCTGGGCGTCGGCCTTCCTTTAATACGAGGTCAGGCCACAGTCCACCACTGCACTGGCCATGTACATGTACGGTCAAATGTCTTTCAAAAACTTGCTAGGTTCTCTCAGACATGCAGGTTTCCTCACGATGTTTTCCTTCACCGTAAGACAAGTGGTAATCATGATATAAATGATTCGCACATGAATCAGAGGTGCGAGAGCCGGATTTGAACCCGCATCACTCGGTTATCCAAGCGAGCGTGTTACCACTGGGCTACTGCCTATTGACGTAATTAGTGGGTTGGTCTACAACGTTTGTGCTAGCGCTTTGCCGAATGGCATAGAATAATTAATATTAATTGAAGTCGAAATGTACTTACATCAGTCATTAATTGTATTTTTAATTAGCGTATCATGTGGACAAACTGTCTCGTTGGTTTGTAGTTTATGGAACTGTGATCTATGCCTACATCTATACGTATAAATTAAATTGGAGTATCTGTTTTTAATTTTAAATTGATACATTTTAAATAAATGCATATGAAAGTATATTAAAGTTAATCAAAAAATCAATTTTATTCAAGCATTTTATTTTCAATTCAAAAATTTTATTTTCAATTTTTTTGTCTATCGGTCCGTCTGTTTGTTCCGGATAATCTCTGAAACGGCTAGACCGATTATGACAGTCATATACGTCAAGCGGTTTACGATATTTCTTGATGAGTGATGAGCGAAGCATGGCTTACTCGCTAGTTTAAATAAATAAAAATGAATGTTGCTAAGTTTTTTTGATTGGCTCGACCAAATCGGCTAATTTTGTTTTGTATGCTTAAGGCACACGGAAGGTTTTAATAATTAAAAAAATCTAATTTTGTAAAAAACTAGGGACGAACTCGAGCGAAGCGAGGGCGATTCGCTTGTATTAAATAAAAACACGTTGATAATCCATTATCACGAACGAAAAGAACACCAAACAAAGTATTTTTAGATAATCTATATCTATTCGCTGAGATTACTTAACATTATCGTTTCGTGTCATCCATATTACGTCATTGTTGAACTTGACTCCTGTCAGTCACCATCTCCCAGGACATGATGGACAGGAGCTGATGGTGGAACTCTTCAAATGGTACTAATCACACCTTGGAGTATGTATTCAGCTCTTTTTCATGTCCCACAGCTCCAACGGGATCCTTTTAATAAGAAAGGGATCAGGCCATAGTGCAGGTCTTTCGAAAACTTGCTAGGTTCTCTCAGACATGCAAGTTTCCTCACGATATTTTCTTTCACCATAAAACAAGTGGTAGAAATGATTCGCACATGTAAATATTAGAGGTGCGAGACTCGGATTTGAACACGCATCGCTCTGTTCTGTTATCCAAGCGAGCGCGTTACCGCTGGGCTACCACTGTCTCATCTTCGAGTTTGGGCTGGTTTTAATTTGTTTTTATGATTCCTATGCATTATAGAAATTAGCGAGTCGAACACGTGTTTATTTTTAGTTTTCAATAGGTACCTACTGTTATCATCTATACTTCATATTATAAACGCGAAAGTTTGTAAGTATCCAGGATGGATCGATAGATGGATGTTTGTTACTCTTTCACGTAAAAACTACAGAATGGATTTTAATGAAACTTTACAATAATATAGCTTATACATCAGAATAACACATAGGCTACAAGTTATAAAGATATTGTGTGAATTGTCCAAAATATGACGATAAGTGTCAAGTAAGTAGTAAAAAATCTACCATCTGCGAGCTATTCTGGCGTATATGTAATGTATGATGGAAATGTTTATCTTAACAAGCGACTCACCCTCACTTCGCTCGGATTCGTCCCTAGATTTAGCGCGAGCGAAGCCGCGGGTTTCACTAGTTATTTATAATCAATGGAATTTGATATGAATTGAATTAAAAGTCTACGATAGTTTCTATTACTGTAATATAGTTATAATTTATCTTATCAGGAAGTCAAAGTCACGTGGACTTGGTATCAGGCCCAAAACAGTGTTATTTTTGTAATATATGTGGGTAGAAACTACATTGACACTCTGTAATATGTATATATAGGCGGTATTCCATCTTGTCGAATGAGTTTGCAATAAACAGTCAACGAAGTACCTACCTGTGTTTCCTTTGTCTCGTAACGTCCAAATATTTCTCAGTGGCGACGATCGAATTTACGTGTGCAAGTTAGTTAATTGTAGTGATAAATAAAATGTCGATCGGTAAAATCGCGGAGTTTAATGTGCGGACGGACAATTGGCGGTTATATGTCGAGCGTCTAGAACAGTATTTTATTGTTAATAAGATAGCAAACGAACTAAAAGTACCGACATTAATCACCGTAGTCGGATTAGAGTGCTATGAATTATTGGTCGATTTGTGTACTCCAGATAAACCGTCAGCTAAAAGTTTCGAACAGCTGACTAAAATACTCGAAAAGCATTTGCAACCTAAGCCGAGTATTTTGGCGGAACGGTTTAAGTTTCGACATAGGAAGCAAATGAACGGTGAAACGTTGGCAGAATATGTAGCTGTATTGAAAAAGCTGTCTAAAACCTGTGAATTCGGGACTTGGTTGGAAGAAAGCCTGAGAGATCAATTAGTCTGCGGTATTCAGTGTGAAGCGATACGGCAGCGGCTATTTCAAGAAGAACATCTGGACTTTGCGAAAGCGTATCGTTTGGCTGTTAGCATGGAAGCAGCCGAGAAGGATGCAGCGGTAGTGGAAAGTCGGGTTGTGGCGCCGGGCGGAGTGCCGGCGGTGACGGCAGTGTGTCGGGCAGCGGTAGCGGCGGCCGCGAGCGGCGCGCGCGGTCGGCGCGCGGTGCGGCCGGCGCAGGCGGCGGAGTCGTCGCGGAGCCAGGCGGCGGCCGCGGCGCGTTGTCGCGCTTGTGGCGGTCAGCACGGGAGGTTCCCGTGTAGATTTGCGCGCTATGTGTGCAGGGCGTGCGGGCAGCAGGGGCACCTACAGCGGGTGTGTCCTAATATGACACGAGCTTATAACATCGAGAATACGACGACAGCGGCAACAGCTACAGACAGCGAAGAGAGTGACGAGGTAATAGTAGTTGAACTTAACCAATTAGCACTAGAACAATGCAAACCATTCATGGTGACCTTAAATGTTCAAAATAAATATATTTCCATGGAATGTGATACGGGTAGTGCAGTGTCGTGTATTAGTAGTGAATTTTATAACAAATATTTATATGATTTAAAATTACAAGATTGTAGATTAATTTTAAAATATTACACCGGGGAAACGGTACGCCCGGTCGGGGTCATTAAGCCTCTGGTTAAATACGGCGGGCGAGAAAAATATTTGGATCTTTATGTAGTGCGGGATGCTAAGTCTGCTTTATTGGGGAGGCAATGGTTATTAGAATTAAACATAAAATTACCTAAACTAGAAATTGATGCTGTGAATTTTATAGCAAATAATATTTTTAATATCAATGATTTCAGTTCCAAATATTGTGAAGTATTTGCGGAGGGCCTCGGACGGTTCACCGGTGGCGCGGCGAGCATTCATATACGAGAGGGAGCGCGGCCGGTGTTCATGCGCGCGCGCCCGCTGGCGTACGCGCTGCGCGAGCCGGTGGAGCGCGCGCTCGAGCAGATGGTGCGCGACGGCATCCTCACACCTGTCGAGCGCTCCGACTGGGCCACTCCGATAGTGCCAGTTATGAAGAAAGATGGTAATGTACGGATTTGCGCTGATTACAAATTAACACTCAATAAAGTAATCGAGATTGACCGTTACCCGCTACCTCGTACGGAGGACTTGCTCGCTCGGTTACACGGGGGCGAGTTGTTTACTAAGATAGACCTTTCACAGGCCTACGCACAGATTGAATTAGATGAGAGTAAGAAATATACAGTCATAAATACGCACAAAGGACTTTTTATGTTTAATCGTTTAGTGTTCGGGTTATCATCTAGCCCAGGCATTTTTCAAAAGCGTTTAGAGCAACTATTTTCCGATTTACCATACGTAGGAGTATTTTTGGACGATATAGTAATAACGGGGCGGAATAACCAAGAACATATTAACAATTTACACAAGGTATTTGAGCGATTAAAAGTTAGCGGCCTCAAAGTAAAGAAAGAAAAATGTGAGTTTTTCCAGGAGTCAATTTGTTATTTGGGGCATGTTATTGATAAGCGGGGTATACATACTAATCCTGAAAAGGTTAAGGCTATTGTTAACACCTCCGCACCCACAACTGTATCTGAGCTTAGGTCTTTCATAGGTATGGTCATGTATTACGCTAAGTTTATTAAAAATGTAAGTACGATTTTAGCACCGCTATACAATCTTCTGCGGGCTAATGTCAAATTCATATGGAGCAAGGAATGTGAAAGGGCTTTCCATATAATAAAGGAAAAATTAAGTTCTAGCGAAGTATTGGTACATTACTCAAGCGACTTGCCGCTAATACTGACAGCGGACGCGAGCGGGGTAGGGGTAGGCGCCGTCATCTCACACAGTACGCCCGAGGGCGAACGGCCTATAGCTTATGCATCGCGTTCATTAACGGCAGCCGAACGGGCGTATTCACAAATTGATAGGGAAGCTTTAGGAATTATATATGGAATTAGAAAGTTTCATCAATACCTGTACGGGCGGCGCTTCACATTAAGAACTGATCATAAGCCACTTACTTATATTTTTGGTAATAAAATAGACATTCCAATAATGGCAGCGTCGCGGTTGCAGCGATGGGCTGTATTGTTAGCGGGATATAACTATGCAATAGAGTACATCTCGTCACAAAAAAATTGTGCGGATGCGTTGTCCAGGCTGCCACAGATCAGTGTCACCGATAAAGAGGTCAAAGAAAGTACGTACTTAAATTTTGTCGAGACGTTCTTGCCCGTGACTAATGATGATATAAGAGCGGCTACTAGCAGGGACGCATTGCTAAGTAAAATAATTTTATACGTTCACTCGGGGTGGCCTTTGAACTGCCCGGAGGGTGAAGAATACAAGCCTTACTACAATAAGCGTAATGAAATATATATAGATCGAGGCTGTTTAATGTGGGGCTATAGGGTTATAGTACCAGCTTCGTTACGTAGTGTAGTATTGAAGCAACTTCATGCTAGTCACATGGGCATTGTCAAAACTAAGGGTATAGCGCGGAGTTACGTATGGTGGCCGAATATAGACGTCGACGTGGAAGCCGTCTGTAGGCAATGCGACACGTGTGCGGCGGAGGCCCAGGCACCCCCGCGCGCTCCTCCAAGTCCTTGGACTTACGATTTGCGTCCTTGGAGTAGGATTCACTTAGATTTCTTAGGCCCGTTGGGTAGTAAAACGTTTTTAATATTAATCGATTCTAGTACAAAATGGCTGGAAATATTTGAAATGGCTCGAACGAACGCTGCATCGGTCATAAAAATTTTAAGGGCAACTTTTGCACGTTTCGGGTTACCAACCGAGGTCGTGTCGGACCAGGGACCTCCTTTCACAAGTTACGAGTTCAGAGATTTCTTAGAAAAAAATGGGGTCCGTCAATCGTTTTCACCTGTTTATCACCCGGCATCTAATGGAGCCGCGGAAAACGCAGTAAAGCTTTGTAAGCGTGTGATTAAAAAGGCCATGCGAGAGGCAATCGATGTAGACGCTGCTCTTCAAACTTTTCTGCTGTCATATCGAAATAGCGTGCATAGTAGTACCGGCGAAAGCCCTTCCATGTTGCTTCAAAAGCGTATCCTTCGCTCTCGGTTAGATCTTCTGAGAGGCGAACGTGCCCGTGAGGACAGCGTGCGGGACGCGCAGGCGCGCCAGGTACAGTATGCGGGTGGTGTACCACGTAATTTACACATAGGAGACCAAGTTATGGCTAGAGGTTATGGTAGTAGGGAAAAATGGTTAGACGGAACAATTATAAGTAGAGAAGGTTCCCAAAGGTACATTATCGAAAGCGGTAACGGTCAAAAGTTTCATAGACATATGGATCAAATAAAGCGCAAATCTCGTTATTCGGGCGTGTTGAGCTCGGCAGGTGACGAGGAGGTCGTCGAGCAACCAGATGATAAAGAGAACCTAGAATTAAATACGGGAATAGAGAAGACAGGAAGTCGTATCGGTGAGGAGGATGATAAGGGTATGGCTGATAAACATGCAGATGACAATTCACTTAATGAACCTTGTTCTCCAAATAAGTGCTCGCCCAAGTCACCGCTGAATCGTCCCAGGCGCCAAAGAAAGCCTGTTTTTAGATATGGAATAGATGCCTAAGTTCGATGTTTGTAATATATGTATATTTAATTAGAATAGTTGTATTTTAAGTGGGGAGGTGTAATATATGTGGGTAGAAACTACATTGACACTCTGTAATATGTATATATAGGCGGTATTCCATCTTGTCGAATGAGTTTGCAATAAACAGTCAACGAAGTACCTACCTGTGTTTCCTTTGTCTCGTAACGTCCAAATATTTCTCAATTTTAAGTACGGAATATTATGGGCGTGTACTTTAAGACGGTGAATAAAGGTTCGATTACATTCCGAAGTAATAGTTCAACATATTATTAATAATGTAATTATTTTTCTGTATACAGAATGGAACAAACAAATGGTACATAAAAGAATAAAAATACTTGTAAATACTTGTATTATCTATACTAATATAATAAAGCAAAAGAGTTTGTTTGTTTGGTTGAACGCGCTTATCTCTGGAACTACTGGTCCGAATTAAAAAAATCTTTTTGTGGGTGGCTAGGCTATATTACATCACGCTACGACTAATAGGAGCGGAGCATCAATGAAAAATGTTGCAAAAACGAGAAGAAGGGCGGGCGTTAGTTGTGTGTACCATATCGCACGACTTACTGCCAGTTTCTATAACCTATCTACCGATACGGTCTATCGGTAGATAGGTTATAGAAAGTAGTTACTTTCATACTATTTTGACACATTAAAAGTTACAACCTGTCAAAATCGTATGAAAGTATCTACCGGTCTATCGGTAGATAGGTTATATAAACTGGCAGTTAGAAACATTTTGGTTTCCGGTCTTTAGAACGCGTGCGAAGCCGCTGGAAATTCTAGTAACCTATAAACGATAAACAAAAAATGTACTGAGCAGCTTTTCATGCGGTTTTCACTAACAAATACAGTGATTCATGAGGAAGATATTAGTTTGCGTTAACTAATTGTTAAAACGTACCTAGGTTCAAACCCGAACGAAGCAAGGCGAGGGTGAATCGCTAGTAACTACATATTATAACTTAAACAAAGTCCTCAACCGCGTCTGTCTTGTTCGCGATAAATTAAAAACTACTGCACCAATTTTGATGCTGTTTTCACCAATGGATAGAGTGGTTCTCGTCGAAGGTTTTAGTATATAACTAGCGGAACCCGCGGCTTTACTCGCGCTAAATCTAGGAACGAAGGCAAATGAAGCAAGGCCAGGGCGAATCGATAGTTATAAATAAAGTCAACAACAGCGCTCATTTTCGTCAAGGTTTTACTTCAAAATACCATTTTCTATTTCTATCAGAGCCATCTCAGACAATTCGTCTCACGAGATGCGATGTGAATCACCGAGGCCGGACAAGTTCGATACTCGCAATCGAGTGCGTAAATTATGTGTAAAACGTAAGTAGGTGTAGATGACGAAACCCGCAGCTGTGGCGGCATATAGTAAAAAATTAAAAATGATAAAAAAAATTTACAATATAAAAATTACAACATAAACATGCTTTTTAAGTAACCAACATTAATATATTTCTACTAAAAGAAAATCCAGTCCATCCATCCATCCATAAAATTGGAGTATTTGTTTTTAATTTCAAATTAACAGCTTTACACTAAATGCATACGAAAGTATATATACGGTACTAGCAACAAAAAGCCATTTTTTAAAATTTTTGTCTGTCTGTCTGTCTGTTTGTTCCGGCTAATCTCTGAAAAGGCTGGACCGATTTAGACGGGACTCGCTGGGGTTTTGACGATTTCTCTGGGTTCCTTGACATGTGCTGGTGTTCCCTAGTCAATTTCAAGTCCCTGAGTCGACGCGGGCTAAAGCTATGGAGTACCAGGATCGAAGTCAAATACGACGAAAAAACTTTATTTTTAAAATTCCTTAATTTTATATAATTTACGGATTTCACTCGCGGATAGATAATTTTATAAGGATATACAAAAATGTTAAAACAATATAAATATGTATGTCAAAAAATGTATTTGAATTTAGATCCTCCTTTTCTGAGTCGGTTAAAAGCCCTAGTAGTAAAGTCTATTAATAGTATAGAATAGAATATAATTCATTCTGATTTTCAACAGTATCTAGTTGAAACATTGCCAATGGTCTTCACAGACTTCTTGGTACCATTTTACATACAGGTGTAGAATATTTTATAACTGTACTAGCGACTCGCCCTCGCTTCGCTCGGGCTTTTCCCTAGATTTAGCACAGGCAAAGCCGCGGGATCTGCTAGTTATGCATATAAACCTTCCTCTTGAATCACTCTATCTATTAAAAAAACCGCATCAAAATCCGTTGCGTAGTTTTAAAGATTTAAGCATACATAGGGATATAGGGACAGAGAAAGCGACTTTGTTTTATACTATGTAGTGATGAAGCTTTATAATATTAATATATAAACTAGCAGAACCCGCGACTTCGCTGGCACTAGATCTAGGGAAGAACCTGAGCAAAGCGAGGGACTGCCTAGGTGGTGTAGTGGCTAGCATATACATCGAGAGGTCCTGGGTTCGAGTCCCGGGTTGGGCCAAGTTTAGTTATTGTGTCTTTCTGTTTAGTAAGCCTCAGTAACCGCCCGGAGTAGTTGGAAAGTTGGCGTGTGTCAACCCCGTGCATCGGAGAGAACGTAAAGCGTCGGTCCTGCGCCTTAACTCTCACTGATCGTGTCTCATGTCGTCCCACCGGAGCATGAGAGTGATAGGAACAGAGAGTGCACTTGTGTCTGCACTATAATATCTCCTGCGGTTGGCTAGTCTCAATGAGATTGGCCGCCATGGCCGGAATTGGTCGGAGAACATTTTTTTAGAATTCAAACGCTTCAAATCCCATACAAGGCGCAATTCAATACTCAATAGCACTTGGAGACAAAAAAGAAATACACATAGAAGTTATAAACAATACCTAGTATCTATACTAATATTATAAAGCTGAAGAGTTTGTTTTTTTGGTTAAACGCGCTAATCTCAGGAACTACTGTTTCGAATTGAAAAATTATTTTTCTGTTGAATAGTCCGTTTATCGAGGAAGGCTCTATGTCATATTACATCATGCTACGACTAATAGGAGCGGAGCATCAATAAAAAATGTCGCAAAAGTGAGAGAAAAGTATTTGTTTTAATTTTCAGCCTTTAGAACGCTTGCGAAGCCGTGGGAAACGCTAGTCTTTATATAATACTAAAGCAATTATTATCATATGTTGTGTGAGTCATTAGGAAAAATTGTAGGAAATATCATAATAAATAAATAGTAAATAAAATAGACTTATTAGTATTCAGCTCTTCGTAATGTCCCACTGCTGAGGGTGGGTCTCCGTTCAATATGAGAGGGATCAGGCCACAGTCCACCATGCTTGCCAAGTGCACAAGGGCGGACTGAGCATTTGTAAAACTTGATAGGTTCTCTCAGACATACAATGCTTTCCGCATTGTAAGGAATTCACCGTTAGAGAATTAGTGGTAATCATGATAGAAATAATCCACTGACACAAATTCATTCCAGAGAATAAATCTTATATTATGGTGTGTTTAGGTAAGTTTTAGAAAAACAGAATTTCTATTTTTAAAAACCTATTTATTACTAGAATATAATGTAAATTTAAATAAAAATTAATACTATTCAAGGAAGAAAATGAGTTTTAAATCAAATTAATCTATCTTATGAATATTTCAGAACTAAAGTAATAATAAGATGGATGAAGTGAAGACATTTTTATCGGAGACAAATTAATAATACACTATAAACTTAATTCTTATTCAATGTATAATAGAATCAATATGAAATGTCAAAAGTATAAACAAAATTAATTATTCATAAATAATAATATACATAATATATAAACACAACTTGATACAAACATTCTTTTCATAAACTTGATTTACTTAGTTTATTTTCAGATGGTTTCTATGAATGTTTTATATTATTTTTGTTAATGAAACCTTTGCAATTGCATCTGTAATTTTAAGATTGCATATGCATTGCAATATTGTTAGAAAAAGAAACTTTATCAGTACATATAAATAAAATTAAAAAGTTTGTTTGTAATTATAAATTAACAGCTTTACAATAAATGCATATGAAAGTATATGCGGTACTCACATCAAAAAACAATTGTTAAAACTTCTGTCAGTCTGTCTGTTTGTTCCAGCTAATCTCTGAAATGGCTGGACCGATTTTAACGGGACTTTCACTCGCAGATAATTAATGTTATAAGGAGTTACTCAGGCTTTTATTTTATTAGAAAATTATAATTTATTTTAACTCATACCAAGACAAGTGGTTAGGGTTTGCTAGTGAATTAATTGATAAGTTGCCAAATACAGGTATACTTACTGTCTTGCCATGGGTTCGCTGGTTCGAAGTACTGCGTGACGAGCTGGTCATCATGAGGAAAACACACTTTCCTACTCAATTTTCTTTCTTTTTTCTCACAACTTTCATCGCAACTCACGCTAGCATCGGTCACAGTTTGTGCACTCCCCGAGCTAGATTTAGCATAAGTAGACATATCTATAGCATCTATGATTACATATCATTAGTCCAGTATCAGACATTAGCAAAATATACCACATACAAAATACACGAAAACACAATTTTTGACACAAAACTCGCGTGGATATCACACCAAATATATATTTAACAGGACATTAAACAAATCGCACCGGCCATCGCTATTTTTTTCGCGTTTCGACGGTTTTTTGAGGTTTTTTATTAATCGTTTCGATTCAAAACATTCTACACCTTTCATACACCGTTTACCGCCATATTGGATTGAGGAAGACAAAAGGATAGTTTCCGATTTGTGCCGCTAGAGGTCGCTTTTTGAGGAATAGTGTTGCCAGAATTAAAGCGAAAGAAAATATAAAAAAAATTTTTTTTTTAATTATAATTATAATAAAATAAATAACAATAAAAAAAATAGTTATTTTTAATTTATGTATTTTAATTAAATATTATTCTTTAAATATCATATATTGATAAGAATAATGCAATGTAATATTGCAATCGAACACAAGATGGCACTGCATATGGCATAGTTCATTGCTTACATTCTAGATGGCGCTGTGAAAAATTAAATATTCTATTTATCATCAAATATTGATACAGTTAAATAATAACGAACTTGTATCGTATTTTTCATCATATTAACTTTGTCTATATATTTTACTAACCTTTCCCGCGGCTCCACTCGCGTTCTTGAGGCTGAAAATCAAAAGCTATATATTTTTCTCCCGTTTTTGCAATATTTTTATTGATGCTTCGCTCCTTTTGGTTGTAGCGTGATGTTATATATGATATAATATGCCTATAGCATCGATAAACGGACTATCCACACACAAAAAGATTTTTTCAAATCGAACCAGTAGTTCCCGAGATTAGCGCGTTCAACCAAACAAACAAACTCTTCAGCTTTATAATATTAGTAAAGATTAATTAATATAACGCCTTCTATTTAGATTTTGAGTTATTATTGGTTTCTGTAAAGGTTCAATTGTATATCTATGAACTTAGTTAAGACTTAAGGTACAATAGTGGATCGTATAAGAAATCGAGCATTTATCCTCCTAGAAATCGAGTGAAGCAAGTTAAAATTACGAGTTTTATTGTGATTCATTAGTGATTCAAGATTTGAACTAGTAATTCAAGAGGAAGGTTTATACGTGTAATTCACTAGCGGAACCCGCGGCTTCGCTCGCGCGCTATATATAGCACGCGCTTAAATCTAGGGCCGAACCCGAGCGAAACCAGGGCGATTCGCTAGAAAATACAAACACCTATCACTGGTACAAATATTCGTGCTCAACACACATGATAGCTAGCGGGAATCGAATCCACTACCACTGGCACAGCAAGTAGGGTCAAAAATCAATTTACAAAGCCATACATAACGCCATCTTTTAGCATTAATAAGATTTTTTTTATTATTTATAATAAGATTTGTTTCAATAAAAAAAACATTCAGGGTAACTAATTTAATCAAAAAATTAACATCACATTATAAACTCTTAGACACTAACTTGTAAATTCTTGTATAAATGATAAATCCTAATAAACTATAGTTCCTTTCAACGCATAGTACCTATGGCGTTATGTTGGCTCTTCTGTCTGTCAGTCATTGTAAAAGTTGTTTCACTATAATAAATGAAATTCGCGTAAACATTGCATAACAATAAGCGAATAATTTATAAATGTATAAGAATCTAATTAAACAAGATAGTTAAAATTACCCTTACTTTGAGGTAGGTTATTATAGGTAATGTGGCAACACTGGAAAACATTGCTGGCAACATAACGCCATAGGCACTATTTGTTTAAACATACTTAATTATAAATACTACAGAAAAAATATTAACTTATACTATTTTGGTGCTTTTTTATAACAATATTTTAAAAGATCTATTAAAATCGGCATCTTTCTTTAAAATTTATGAGAAAATTTAAAAATATTACATGTAAATGTTTCAAAATATAACAATTTTTAATTTTACTTTCATATACAAAAGAATAAATATACACTTGTCTCAAAAATTATCAAAAAAAAGCGCAAAATTTCAAACACTGCTCTTTTTAAATCTCTTTCGTTCATTGCTTTTCGAATGCCAACTAATCTATACATATAAAAAAATCTAACTGAGTCTTTGCATTAAATATTATTTCTTCTTATTGAAATGGTAATTATTATCGATACAGTTTAGGTTAAGTTTAAGAATTTTTGTCTGTATGTCTGTTATCGTGTCACAAGAAAACCACTGGAAAATTTTTTAGAAATTTGGTATACTAATGGTTATCCGGGACAAAATATCTTTTCTTCACAAATATCACATCTTTGAGAACTCTATAAACATTAAAAGGGACGAATCGAATATTTAATTTATTTAAAAACGGCAGGAGGCTCACTTGATAGGAAGGAAAGGGAGGGAAGGGGGAAGGAAGAGGGAGGGGAAACGAAGACGGAGGATGTAGGGAAGAGGGAGGGAAGGAGAGGGAGGAGAGAAAGAGAGTGGGCCTCCCGGACAACAAACAATATACAAATATTTTTATTATAAATATAATTATATAATATAATAAAATCTTATAATGAAACAAAAACTGTAATTTAATATAAATTCAACAGTTTCTACACATTATTGTTTAAATGGTCCATGCACCTACATCACTACATGTTATATAACAAAGTCCTCCGTCTGTCTGTTCGCGATAAACTCAAAAACTACTGCACCGATTTTCATGCTGTTTTCACCAATGGATAGAATGTTTCTTGAGGAAGCTTTTAGTATATAATTTGTCATGTTTTTGTATACATTTACTAGCGGAGCCTGCGGCTTCGCTCGCGCGAAATATAACTATTTATGTATTAGCTTTATTTAAGTTAGAAAAAATGTAAGATAATCTCAGAACTGACAAAGTTTACTCCTTTTTTTTTAAATTTAAACAAAAATGCCTCCATCTATATTCCAAACTGTACAGAATTATAATTTTAAACCTAAACATTTCATGTTCATAATTTTTTTAATAAAATAAAAAACCATTTCTGAGTAAATAATTTAAACTCTTAAACAATATGTTGGGACATAAACACAGCGCCATCTAGTTCCGTGGTAAGCTACGAGGCTTGTGTTACGGATACTAGATATTTGATGCACTACACAGATGTATATAACTTTACAGTTCGCGTCACGTAAAAAGAACGCTGGAGGAAAGTGGTGGGGGGGGTGTTTGCGCATGGGTATATTCGCACACAAAATTACTAAGTCTATTCTTTTATTTTTGAACTAGCCTTTCGCTCGCGACGTATATTGGTTATCTTTGGGTACATCGAAAAATATATTAGATAGAACGTTATTAAATAGAGTTCTATTAATTCATAAAATATGTTATATTCAATGTAGAATGTTTCATCTACTTACAGAAAATTATATTAATTCGGTTAATATATATTTTAACTGCATTATTATCAGACTCTCTTTTCATAAAACAATATACGTCAAAAATATTTTTCTCTATTTTTATATAAAACCATTTCGTAATTAATAACTTTTGTGTGCGCGATGGTATTTTGAACTGACAAACCAATAGCGAGCCCGAAAGCATGCGACGCTTGCACCACCGCCCCGCGCCCCGCATCTTACCACCAAATTGTTGGATAAATCGCCTCTGCACAACTTGACAGCCAGCGTTCTTTTTACATGACGCGAATTATACATACATACATAATATAAATATAAACACGAATGACTGGAGTACAAACATTTGTGTTCAACGAACGAACCTGTTCATTGCAACAACTATGACAGTACTTTAATAGGCCAGTAAAAATAGAATTTAACTACGCACTAAATTTCTGATCAACTTTTTTTATTTAAAGGTTTATGGTGCTCCTAAACGGGCAATATTTTTCTGCAATGTGTGGCTGCAATATTGGCAACTAATTGCAGGGGCATCACAAAAATATTGCGACAATGGCTGAGCAATATGTTGCAATTATATTATTGTCAAGGTAACGTAGCAACTGACAAAATAACAATAGCACAGAATATAGCAATTAATCACGGCTTCACTCACTGTCAACTTCAGTCGCGTAGAAAAGGACACACTATGCCATAACAATAGAGAGCGACCGTAACAACAATAGCACTGGTCGGGTAATGTCGCAGAAAATCGTATCGCACAATTTTCGTTCGACGTTTCTGTCGATCGTTTTTGACGGCACGCGTGGCGCAGTTTGTAGTGACCCTACTTGCTGCGCCAGCGGTCGCGGGTTCGAGTCCCGCTGGGGGCATTCATTTGTTGAGCACAAATGTTTGTACTCCAGTCATGGATGTTTATATTTATAATATGTATGTATTTAAACTTATGTTGTGTAGTATATCAACTATCTAGTATCCATAACACAAGGCTCGTACCTTACCGTGGAACTAGATAGTGCTGTGTGTAAATGTCCCAACATATTTTATTTATTTATTTATTTAAAAAAAACAATATCGGCCATACCAAACATGATTGCCGATATGGCCGGGACAGTACTGCAATATTGCCGATATTGCTTACAATGTTGCCGGCCAATCTATTGCAGAAAAATATTGCTCATTTTTGAAGCATTTTTAGGGTCACTTACTGAGCATAAAATCACAAAATGCAAAATGCTGACAGATCCAGGTGAAGCTTCAAGCGCCATCTTGATACAAAGTTTTTAGCCGATATCTCGAAAACTATGCACTTTAGCGCAAAAGTTATTGAAACCATTATTGTAGAGGACAAAATTTAGCATCTTTTATTGTCTATAAACTTTTTTGTAAAACTTACCGCTTATGATTTATTGAAGATGCATTTTATTGATCCAATATTTTGAGTTATCGAAATAACGCTTCATTAAATGGACCATTGACAAAAAATAAGGGCTATTTTTACTGTAGTATAAAATAATTTTTTAACATATATACAATATACATATTATTACACATAGATTATATTTTCTAGAGATTTAGATCAAAATTTCAAAATTAACTTTCAAATTTGTATGTATCAAAAATATCTTCGAAAAATTGTAACAATTTAGTAATTTATTAAAAAAGCTAACTAAATATATAGAAAAATACATATATTTTAATATTAGTATCTCTATTATACACAATAAAATATATTTTTGACAATATTACATAGACTATAAAAACCCTCAGACAATCAAAAAATATTTTTGACACTTTAAAAAATATTTTTTATCTATGAGTTAATTAAATACATAATTATATAATAATATTTTTGGTACTAATCGTAATGTCTAAAATAATGTAAAAATTACGTCTTTTTATATAATGTCACTGATTTTCTTTCTTTATTTTCAAATCGAGGACGCCATCTGGAAATCGTTGTAATTGTTTATTTAATCTGTGCTTATACAAATACATAATTAATAATAAATGTTTAGTTTTCAATAAATCTGTACATTATAAATGAAACTATCTTTTCGGATTTTTTGACGGGAGAGACTCTCCCGTGACCATGATTGCTGTAAAGCATTCGAAACTTCGGGAACTAAAATCCATAATAAATCCGCGACAAAAACCGAAAAGATAGTTTCATTTATAATGTCAAATACTCGCGTAAACCTTAGAAAGTATTAAATCTGTAAATTTGAAAAAAAAATGAACTGACTTGAATCTCTAAATCTAAATTTTGACCCAAATCTGTTCATTGGTTTTCCCGTGATAATATTTCAACCCCATACACCCCTTTTATCGCGTTAAAAATTCTATGTCCTATGTCCTTTCTCAGGCTCTAGACTATTTGTGTACCAAATTTCATTTAAATCGGTTCATTAGTTTTTCCGTAAAAGCGTGACAGATCAGACAGTTTCTTTCGCATTAATTATATGAAAAAAATAAATAAAAAAAATCAAAATATTCTTTATTCAAATAGACTTTTACAAGCTCTTTTGAATCGTCATTTTTACATTATTAAAACTAAATGTAAGTATGTAAGTCAGTAAGTCTGTGAGTAAACTACCACCGGCTCGGAAAGCTGTTCTGCTGAGAAGAACCGGCGAGAAACTCAACAGTTGCTCTTTTCAAAAAAATAATTGGTAACAATATTGTATCACACTAATTATCTATTTATCCTACGTGAGACACAACTAGAAATTAATCCCACACATTTACATCCACAAGTATTCCAATTATATTAGTAATAAAGAAGTAAGGATTATCACTAGTAAAACATTACATGTTTAGTTATTATCTTACTAACTAACTAACTGACTCACCATCACTATTAGTATAACACGCAACCCTTCTTGGTGCCAACTGCTTTCTCCCATGCCCTCTCCTATTCTCCTTCACGCAGAGATTCAAAACTCCCTCCGCTTCACTCTTATTACATTTGATTGAATCCAGAAAC